>CM072817.1:37072819-37609897 GCA_036937905.1 Salvia rosmarinus
TTTCGGGTATATAATGCTAATTGATTGTACAGCATTCCCATATCATTTTCCTTTTTCTGAATGATCTTTTGGTACTTTATAACAAAATATATTCGTTTGATTGAGATACAAAATTATTGTCTGGTCCGACGGATGACACGGTTTTAAACCGAACTTTAAATAAATTTTGGTCCGAAATTGTTTTGGCCCAGAAAATCTTCCGAGTCTGGCCCACAATTTTTATGCATATTAAAATTTAAAACCTCCAACTTTATTAGTTTCGAAGTAATTAAATACCATCATAAATTTAATCCGACCTAACATTATTAAATCCTAAAACGACATTTTCTTTAACTTTTGCCCTAAAATTTTCATATCAAATGCCCACGTACTTCATTTTAATAAATAAAATAGACCCACTTATATGTAATAACACTAATATTTTGCAAAGGCTAAATTGTCTTTCCTCTCCCACCAAAAGAATGTCCCTCCCACTCCCCAAGAACTTTTCTGCAATCGTAAATTTAATTTCACCAAAATCATTTCCTCCTCTTCTTTCCGCAAAATGACTACATTATCGTCGGCAAAGAGGGAGATAAACCCGTCTGCTGATTCGAAAGACCCAGGTCAGAAATTTGTTGGAAACGATTTATTAGCTCAAACATTTTCAGTTTTTATGATTATTTAATGTTTTTGAAATCGCAGAGGATGAATCTGTAAAGAAAGTTCGTGTCTTTGTAAGTAAAAAGAGAGTTAAGAAAACCGTTCAAGCAATAGTTGAAGCGACGAAGCCTGAAATTCTTGATCAAAAGGTAACTTTACCTTTTTTAATATATGAGAAAAATAGAGGTTAAACTTGTTCTTTTTAGTTAAGTGAATTGAATATTCTTCTTGGCAAGGTAGTTGAGTGTATCTTGCTTTTATTATTCTGTTGCAGGAATGGGAATTTTGGATTAGTGTAAATAAATAATTGGTATTTGATTATTTCTAGTTTAAAGAGTGCTGTTGTGGTTTAATGGTAATTTGTATTTATGGCATTTACTAACTATTGTGGAGTTTTAATGTTGGGTTAGAGACTTCCAGTTGCCGCTCTTGTATGATTAGCTGACTATGAACTCTCTAATGGAAACAAATTCACATTTTCTTTGAACTAAATGAAGTAATTTGTTTAAAAACTTTGATGTTACATTGAACGCGCATTAAGTGCTTGATTCATTGCAGCCTTGCAGCCTACCTGAAATTGAAGATTTTGCATATGGGAAGCAAAGCAGTTATTCTTGTTCGAGTATGTTTTCTATTTTAAATTCTTTTATCCTCTTAATCCACGAAAGGAGTGGTATGTTTTGGTCACATTCTCCTTTTCGTGTGATCCTCTATTCTTCTTTTCAAGAAATGATTAAACTGCATTCTATAGTGTAATGTTTGAGATATGTTACGAGCAATTGCCTTGCGACTCTAGAATAAAAGCTTTGTTGATTGCAGCGTCATATATGTAGTTAATGGGCTTTTGTTAGTTGATGTGTGAATTTTGTGACAAACAAAATTATTAGTTTATGATCTCATGATGTTTGTAGTTAAGCATAGCAATTGCAGACTTAAAATTTCTCGAGTGTCTTGACATTCTGAAGAATGATGACTACACTAAATTATTCCCATCAAGCATGAGAGGGGGTAAAAAAGTTTGAGCTTCAAAAGTTTGTAGACTCAATCTCGAGGAGCAAACTGGTCTTACATTTAAGTTATTGATCGTTGAAATAAATTTTCTATTTTCATATTAAAGATCCAAGACTACTTCAGAATCTGATGGTTGGCACGATAAGGTTTAAAATGTATTTGAATGCTTTCAATCTTCTCCATAAGGGTAGTTTCTCGAACAGACTACATTTAGTTGGAAGAAAACAGGTTTTACAATGCTTTTCCAGTCAGCTGCAGTATAATTTGTCTGAACTTGATGTAGTTTGAAATTTTCTTTCTCTTAAGATGAAGTACAACCTCCTTCCAACTGGGAAAAGGTCATTGAAGGAATTCGCAAAATGAGGTCTTCTGAAGATGCGCCTGTGGACTCGATGGGGTGTGAGAAAGCTGGTGTCTCCTTCCTCCCAAGGTGGTTCTTGCCTGATGATTTTCTGTGCAAATTTTATGTCACTAAATTCCTAGAAATTTCTGTTATATGATGCATCGATTAATTACACAGTTTTCTGCATCTTGTTTCTATGCTCGTTGCTTATGGTTTCAACTTTCAACCCCTCCCACCTCTCAGGAAAGAAGATTCGCAGTTCTCATTTCTTCTCTGATGTCAAGCCAAACAAAAGATCAGGTTACTCACGGCAAGTTCTAATCTACTCGTGCTTTAATGTCAATAAACGAGTTGCATTCTTTGAACCACTTCATGCTCTCTAGTATTTTGTGCTAATGAGTTCATGCTGGTGGACTCTTTTTCTCTTACATCAGTTTCTTTATTGTCTATGATAATTATCTAGTGACTGTTGAAAAAGGAGTAATTTTCATATTTTTTTTGGTAATTTAATACAGAAATTTTAAAGGTTGCGTCACGGTGGACTCGAATCAGGTCTCGGGCATTAACCACTCTACCACTAGGCCAACACACATACACCAGTAATTTTCATTTTTATAATGAATAAGGTCAATTAGTTTAAAGTACACGAACTTTGCCCCAATTTTGGTTTTGCACATGGCTTTTAAAATTTGTTCTAAGATACACAAAATTTATAATATTTATAATTTTCTCCTGATTTCACTTTCCGACGAAATTGAAGCTGACATGGTAGCCGGAATTGCCAACATGGGCACACCGCCCTTACATATTTTTATATTTTTACGTTTTTCAAGTCATGCAATTATTTTCCAAGTCAAGTTCAATTTTCCGGAAAGTGAAATCATGAGAAAATTGCAAATATTGTGAAGTCTGTGTATTTGAGAACAAGATTTGATAGTCAAATGTGAAACCAAAATTGGGATAAAATTATTGTATTTAAACCAATTAATCCTAATGAATTTATATCTGTGTACATAATGGGCAGAATTCTTCAAGGCGAGTGAGTCAATCTATATGATGGGATTAGTGAAGACGGCGTGTGAATTTTTCAGCTGCATTTTATCGGATTATCTCCAGTTTTTTCTAATGGGTCGTACTTCGTAATAAAATGTTTAGGGTTTTTAAGCTATATCTTTTAAGTATGAAACGTAAACTCTTTATCATGAGATTGCAGCATGACACACTAAACAGGTGATATGGTTTAAAATCCTTTATTTTGGTAGTAATTTTTAGGTTTGATCGAGCTGTTTCATACAGGAGCTATTCAGCGGCTTCTTCAAAATGATTTGCTTTCAGCAGAAGCCATCAATAAAGCTGACGAAAGCACCATCAAAGAATTAATTCACCCAGTATGCCTCTTTCTTTTCTTAGAATTTTGGAATGGGTAACTTACTCGAACTGCATGAATTGGGATATGAACTCTAGCTCAAAAGCTTTCGATATATTAGCCAATGAAGTATTCTACCTTATATGCTTGGTATTATCTACTCGATTTACATTGTCCGTTAACAGGTCGGTTTTATTCAAGAAAAGCAAGCAGCATGAGAAAAGTTGCAAGAATTTGTCTCGACAAGTACGATGGAGATATTCCTAGTACATTAGAGGAGTTGCTCGAACTTCCGGGATCGGCCCCAAAATGGCTCATCTGGTGTGAGAAAAGATCTACTCTATACAATTTTGAATCTTAACGTTCTTTATAAACCTATGTGTTTATTTTTCCAGGTCATGAATGTGGGCTGGAACAATGTACAAGGAATATGTGTAGACACTCACGTGCACCGTATTTGTAATCGCCTTGGATGGGTTTCACGTCCAGGCACTAAGCAGGTATTTTTCATTCTCATCGGATATTGACTTTTGTTGTGTTTCCTGATGTCATCACACAGACAAATTGGTTTTTTGAAAAATGGAGCAAAATACCATTGAATCACCAATGGATTTTGTCATTTTGTTTGTTAGAGAACTTCAACGCCGGAGCAGACTAGAGAATCTTTGCAACTATGGCTTCCTAAGGAGGAATGGGTTCCCATCAATCCTCTTCTGGTATGTTTGTTTTCGCTTCTGCATTTTCCCGTTTTGTGACGCTGCCGTTTTTCAATTGAAGAGAAAAATTATATCCACTAAAATCATGTAAAGATTGTCCGCTTGAAGCAGATCCTCATGAGAGAGAGTGCTTTTACTTTAGGGTGAATTCTTGGAAATACTGCAACATTTATCTGAATTTGCAATTTTCACGTGATTTTTAAAATGTTGCAAACTACCACTTTTAAATCTTCTGCAATTATAACATCTCAAAATCTTTTCATTAACATAACTACTTTGTTTGATTGGTAAAACGTTGTTTCAGGGTACACATAGGGCAAACTTTTCTAAAACAAAATTGGGAATGTTTTCACTGAAAAAAAAGATGGTGGTTTAATTACACTCTTCGAAAGTCTTGTGAAAATTGCAATTCTTGGTAAACATTGTTTTATTTTCGGCAATTAATCCTTTACTTTATTAGTCGAGGTGAATGCCAATTTTCTTTACCTCTCGAGTTAAAATAGCAATAAGTGTCTCGTCTCAACACGTTTTCCGTTTTCTTGAAAATAGGTGGGTTTTGGGCAGACCGTGTGCACTCCTCTTAGACCGCGTTGTGGCGTATGCACGGTAAGTGGTTTTTGTCCGTCCGCCTTTAAAGAGACGCCTAGTCCGTCATCCACACCGAAGAAAAAACGAAGCTCGTGAGTAGCTGCACAAAGGATGTGAGCATTGCTGTATTTCTTCAACACTCAATTGTTTTGTTTTGCCTTCTTGCAATTGTACGTGAAGGTAATGTAGAGTTTCTACCTTGAAAAACCCTAGTAAATATAGCCTTTAGGTTTTGATCGTCTACTTTAGTTTCTCAATTGTGGAATACGTGTGAAGGATTTTCTCATCTCTTGGGGCTCGCCTAGTTGGTGACTTGGAGTCGGTGAATCCGTGATCGAATTCGCTTTGGTTTTGGTGCATTTCATGTAACAGTGCATGCGGTCTGGAATATGGGTGTCTGATCCTTATGGACTAACGGAAGAGTACAGCCTGTAAATCCGTCGTAGGGCGTGGAAGGTTTTGATCCTTTTGTTCCGGGAGGAATAGCTTCTCATCATATAAGTTTCAATTCCACCTATATCTAGATCGAGCATGTTTGTCTTGTATAGAAAAAATAAAAACATCCATTTACAGAAGATATCAAATTCACCAACGTAAAGTTTTACAAATTTAAGTAAAAAGACTGAAAACAAAGTGAAAGTATAAACCTAATTTCTTAAAAAAAGAAGAAAAAATATTCCAAATTACAGGAACTTAGAAAGATTCAGAGAGAGAATACCATTTGAAAAATATAAGTGCATGCTATATTGCTATATACTGGTTAATATAAAGGTGTCGAATGAGCGGGTTCCACGGAGTGGCCGGACCAAATTTTTTTCGAGAATATGAAAACATAGCTCGGCCAGCCACAATTTGGGTTCGGTCAATTCTATGGTGGATGTTTATTTTTATGATAGGATAAATTGATAAAAATAATTCAAACTAATTCATCGTTTATTTTAATAGATTAAAGATGGGTATATTATTTTTAAACATTTTTGATAATCTTATCATTTAACTAGTTAATCATATATTTTATCAATCTATCTTATTATAAAAGTAAATATTCCATTAATGAATTAGAAAGGAGAATGATATCTATAATATTATCTCTATTTCTTCACCAACAAAGGACTGACAATGAAACCAAATGCCATGAGGCTTGCGTAGAAGGCCTAAACGTATACATATTTTGTGAATTATAACTCAATAAGTTGAGTTTATATGAATTAGATTGATCTAAGGTACTAAGATAATTTTACCTCGTTATTAGTGTGTGTATATATATAAATAAAAAAATTTATAGTTAGAACTATGAGAATAATTACATCGAACGATAAAGTAAATGTCTTGAACTTATAAAGATAATATTATCGTAACGCAGTTATTTTATATATTTAGTGCATTTACTTTATACTCAATACAAATATTCTCACAATAAAAGATTTTTATGATTTTAAATTTTTAATTAAATTACTTTTATTACCCGTTTCAAATATTTTATTTAAATTAAAGTTTCAAAAAGTAAATTATCTCATCAGATGTGGAATCTTTATGAACAATCTATAGTACTTCGCCATAACTTTTTATAAGTGAAAGACCGAATCCAACATCCAATTTTGGTTTCACACTCGTATAAAAATGATAAATACTACTCACTCCGTCCACCAAAAACGTGCATCGATTTTGGTGGCACGGGTTTTAAGAAAAGTGTAATGAGTGTAAAGTAAATGTGTATAAAAAGGTGTGTCATTGAGATAATAAATGAATATATTAATGGATTGTGAGTGTAAAAGGTGGGCCATGAGTGTTTTTTGTAAATAAGTGGATAAGTTGAGGTAAAATGTAAAGTTGGTGTTTCTAAAAAGGAAAGTGCACATTTTGGTGACTGAATGAAAAGGAATTAAATACACGTTTTGGTGGATGAGGAGAGACTAACTAGAATGAAATATACAATTGTTAGCCAAATTTGGATCTTATTTGTTGAGATTTATTAGCTAGGGGGAACATTCACCATATATTACTTCGTTATTGTGCTTTGTGCTTGCAAACTCGATCAACAGGAGGATCCAAAGGAGAAAGAGAAGAAACTCTTTTTCGCCTGCCCATTAAAGATAATGTGCCGGGTCGGAATATTTGATTTGTAGGGTTGAGGGAAAGAGTGGAAAGTATTTAGTGCTCCAGTAAGGTATGATGACCTCTTCATAAGTCATAATTGCATAACATATCTCCGTAATAAACCAATGGAGAAAGACATCCTTAAGAAGATGACATGCCGCTCAACCAAAGAAAGATGATGGAGAGTTGGTCGAAATGAGCACTAAATACTTTTCGAGAGATCTCTTCCAAATCACTGGTATGGCTATCGAAATCGTGAGCGTCAACATGTAGGTTCCAGATCCAAGTGGTAGTATCAGATCCTTTAGCTATTGTTCTTGAAAAATGATCGGTTTGGCCCATTCCTCAAAAGAAGTTTTTACAGGATCCTTATCCACCAAATTTTTTACTTCTGGTTCCAGCGAACGAATAATCATTAAGTCCTCCTCTTTCTGGACAACACATACAAAGAGACTTGACTGAAGGTAGATAATACATGAGCCACATATGATTTCCCTGTGCCCAAACTACCAGTACTCCAGCAGAAACTAATTGAGTTCCCTTTCATCTCCCAGAAACGGAAGTTAAATTTGTTACAAGTTATAAACGATCTTTAATAGTTCATGGTTGGCAACCCAATCTCCCGAGATCCAGAAGACTCATTTTGACTATTTCTCACATTCTCACGATAGAAATAGGGTGTAGGGAATTAAACGTATTTCATTGTTCAATTATCCAAGCGAATTCATCATTTTTAGTTCACATTCTCACGATAAAAATAGTTCATGTTAACCATTCCCTATATCAATTCGATATTGAGAAGATATGTAAATGTGATAGATTGATTTCTATATTACCTCAAACAATCAGATGCAGGGAGCAAGGGTGTAAGAGCAACATGATTGGAAAAATTTCCACGAGATCACTATAGCCCTTTCTTATTGCTACTGGTAATTGCTTCTCATATCTAACGGCGAGAGACAGATTTTGATTTCGAACCTTCAGATTTATTTAATACTATTTTTTTATGAATACAACATAATAAGATAATTATTAAAAGAATTAACTTCGGATCACTACAACATCAAATTCCACATAGATTTTAATATATATCTAATGAATTAATATATCCTTGTATTTTATATATATCTAATTAATAATATACTTTTTAAAACATATTCCCAATTTCTTTCCTAGTTTTCCTTTTGAGACGTCCCTAATTTTCTTCCTATGGTAACTATTTTCCAAATTTATTACCATCAATAATATCATTTATTTACACTTTTTACCACTTATGGCTCATCACTATTTTCATTTTTTACCCTCAGCAACCAATTTATTTACATATTTTTACCACATATGGTTCATCAATAATTAATTTAATATTACACTATTGTGGGACCCTTACTCTACTCATAATACATTCAACAACTTTTATTAAAACTTGTACCGAATATTCTCAGGAATAGATTTGGGGATGGAGGGAGTATATTATTTTATACAACCGTCCTTAAATTAAATATAATATAAAAAGGATATAATAGGCAAGCTATATTTTGTAGCCAAAACTTTTCCTATTAGTATAGATTTAAGAATTATTATGTAGTATCATAGAATATATTCAATTATAAATTTATCGTCTTAATCCAATGCTCTAACAATAGCAGCTGTGGTTTACACGATATAAAAAAAGAGAAAATAATAGAACGTTGGAGAGCAATTGAGATTTGCCACTTTTGTGACCCTTTCTATGAGATCCTTTATCCCACTTTTGTGACCCATTCCATATTCCACTGTAGGTTAATATATATTTTTTTCCAAGAACTTCGCCCCTCATTTCCATTATCGTGTTAAGATTCATTAATCCAATTAATATTTAGAATTACATTTTATGTTTAATTTGAAGGTTTTAAATTAATAACTATGCAATTTTTGGCATCAATCTTTTATATTACTTTATATTTAAAGCATCGACATCCATTTCTAGAAGAAATAAAAGTACACCAACATGAAGTCTTACAATTGAAAGTAAAAAGACTATGAAAACAAAGTGAATGTACATAGAGCCAATTTACAAAACAAAAGGAAGGAAAAGGAAATCCAAATTACAAGAGCCTTAAAAGTTCATCATCCAAGAGTTTGTTCACCTTTATTCAGACAGAGAATACCATCTGAAAATATAAAGCACAACTGAGTTATATATTCGTTAGAAAATTATTATGAAATCTTTGCTTTCATAATAATAGGAACATTTTTAACCTTTCGGATTTTTGACTCAAACATTTTGTGTCTCTCAATACTTACTTCAATATTATAATAATTTTCATAATAAAGTAAAATATAATGAACCCTAACTAACATTTATTACTAAAGACCATAGCTTATAAAATTATATACCCTATTATGAAATAATAACTCCTAATGATCAACTGTTAACTAAAAATGAAAAGAATTATAGTTACTAAAAAATTAGCCCAAAAAAATTATTGAACTGAAATGTAGTTGATTACCTGTATTTCAGCATTTCAGCTTGGTATCCAGGATTTGTTCAGTATGAATCAAGCAACCTCCCCAAAATCCAAATATAAAACCAAAGGCTGCTGGCTTTCTGATACATGTTTCTCCCCATATTTGTAGTGAAGCTATCGTGGGGGCACAACGCTAGAGGAGGACCACAAAGTCCATCATTCCCGGCATAAGTAGATGCATTGAAGCTCTGAAGTTGAGTAGCCGTTGGAATTTTTCCAGACAAATTGTTGTTCGACAAATCAAGAACACTAAGGTTGTATAGTTTTGCCAAACTTGTGGGTATCTCACCGGAAAACCGGTTGTTTGATAGATCAAGAGACTCTAACTTCTCCATCTGCCCAATGTCTGGGATTATATTTCCTCTTAAACTGTTTCTTGATAGGTTCAAGGAATTCAATCCCCTCATGCTGGAAAAAGATTCGGGTATGTTTCCACTTAATCTATTGCTTGAAAAGTCAATGACTTTGAGAAGGGCGAGATCCCCTTTCCATCTATCCACTGGAAATTCACTGTAACCTTTGACGAAACTAAAATGTGGAAGAAAGGGATTGTAATGAACATTGTACCTAAATCCAACATAATAGTTTCTGGTATTTGTCCCAGCCAACCATATGAAATTGTTGAAGCAATCAGGTATTTCCCCTGATATATTATTTCCAGACAAGTCCAAAACTTGTAGGTATGGAAGATTGCATATCTCTGGAGAAATACTTCCAGAAAATCTATTGCCATGGAGATTCAGGTAAGTCATACTCGTATATCCTAACCATGAAGGGATGTTTCCTGATAGCTCGTTTCCTCCAACATCAATCATTGATAGTTTCTGGGAAAATCTCAAGGAAGAAGGCAACTCCCCTGATAAATTGTTACCACGCAACTGCAATATCGAGAGTTGTAAAAACGAGCCCAAAGAGTGAGGGATTTTGCCAGAAAAAGTGTTGCTAGCCAAATTCAGATAGAATATACTTGGCATTTTCTCCCAGCAGTTGGGAATTTCTCCAGCGAACATATTGTCGGAGAGGTCAAGGAAAAAAAGAGAACTATGGGGAACTTCGCAAAGAGATGAAACTGAACCAGAGAACATATTGTGACTAAGCTGAAAACTCTGAGTATTAGGATGGAATAATGGGATAGGACCTGAAATACTATTGTAGCTAAGATCAATATATGAGATGGAAGCGGACGAGAGAGAAGGAATTGTACCATTAATCCGATTGTCGGAGAGAAACAAGGATTGTAATAAAGGAGACAAACTCCACAACCACTTTGGCAGTTCAACTATACCACAGCTAGAGAGATCAAGCTTTGAAAGAGTTTTTTGAGTTTGAATCCATTTGGGAAAACCGGGACCTATTTTGCAGCGCGACAAGTATAGAACATCCAACTTGAAAGGAGGATTCCAATCGGGGTCAATGTTCAGGGTCAATGAATTGGTTGACAAATCCAGAAAATTCAAGTTGTGAAGATTCACGAGGTGGGATTCTGAGAACGTGCCTCCCAAGAAGTTTTCAGATACATCTAGAGTTTGAAGCTTGGAGAGTTTACCAAGACTTAGAGGCATGCTTCCTGTCAATTTGTTGCTGCCAAGGGACAAATATTTCAATGCAGAAAACGCTCCTAAATCCGGCACCGACCCATTGAGTTGATTACGAGTCAAGTCCAGAAATTGGAGTGATGAGAATGATGCATTTCCAAATAACTCATCCAAGTTTCCTCCCAAGTTATTGAGATAGAGATACAGGACTTGCAAGTACCTCAGATTGCCTAAAGATGTAGGAATCTCACCTTCAAGCGTGTTGTCGGAAAGGTCGAGATACTCGAGAAGATTCAATCTGTCAAATAATGCATTTGGAATTTGGCCACCTAATGCATTATTTGAGAGGGATAGGGACCTTAGACTTGCACTTGTGTTTGGTAGCCACTGAAATGAGGAAGAAGTGAGATGATTGTATGATAGATCAAGCGCAGAAAGAGACGAGGAATTGAGAAAGGGAAGTGAAGAAGTTGTAACATCCCAGATGTCGCAGTACGGCAAGCGCAGTGCCTGCAGGGAATGGAGATTCATTATCTGCTGCAGCAAGGTGGCATTGGCATCACTCAAGTCCATGGACAAACCAAGAACAGACAGCAAAGAGAGACTTGAAAGCCAATCGAGATTCTCAGACCTGAGATAGTTGTATGAGAGATCAAGTGAGCGTAGGTTTGTAAGATTCCTAGCTGAGGAGGAATCATCCCAGAAAAGTTGGAATATACCAGATACAATTTCTCTAGTTGTTTCATTGAACCCATGAATTCTGGGATTTGCTGGCCTCCAAAATTGTTGTAACTGAGATCAAGATAACTGATGTAATTCAAATCAAGAAGAGAAGGACCAATTTTACCTCCCAAAGCAGCACCATAAAGGTTGAGGCCGATGACGTGAGCGGTGGTGTTGCTACACATAACACCATACCATTCGCAGCAATCTTCAGTTTGGTGCCATGATGAGAGAATGCCACGCACATCCATGAGCCCTTCTTTGAACCCTACAAGACCTTCTCTCTCTCTCTCTAAGCATCTCACTTCCCCATCTCCGCAAACGAACATGCATAGCACCACCACAACAAGGAATTTAATGGCTATTTGTTTATGAGAATTCATACTTTCCTTTTTGTTGTTCATCTAAACAACTGAATCTATATATATTGGGTGTAATACAAGTTAGTCTCAAGTTGAACAGTTTAAATAGCCGATGGCATGCATGTTTGGGGACAAATCGGGTGGTCTCCTGTGCGCATAGTGAGACCACTTAATTAATTAGTTAATTCTAATTAAAATTAACTAATTTAATAAATCTTAATTATAAATTAATAAAATCATAATTATGAATTAATGAATAATAATTTTGAATTAATAAATCATAATTTTGAATAATAAATCCTAATTTTGAATTAATAAACTCTAATTGAAATTAATAAACCCTAATTGGAATAATAAACCCTAATTGGAATAATAAATCCTAATTTTGAATTAATAAACCCTAATTAAAATTAATAAACCCTAATTTTAGATTAATAAACCCGAATTGTGAATTAATAAACCCTAATTTGAATAATAATTTTGAATTAATAAACCCTAATTTTGAATAATAAATCCTAATTTTGAATTAATAAACCTTAATTATGAATTAATAAACCATACTTGTGAATTAATAAACCATAACTATGAATTAATAAATTTTAATTTTGAATTAAAAATTATAATTAAAAATTAATATATTTAATAATTAATTAACAAAATCTAATCATCCTTACTCACCATAATTAATATATAATTATTTTAACAAAAAACAAGGGTGAACTCACGGTGAGCGGAGCCCACCCAAGTTTTTGTCCAAAATAATTGGAAAGAGTTCTATTTTCTTATATCTGGGTTCCAAATTTCAAAAACTCAATTTTCATAAGTTTGATTGGTGGGAGGGGATTATGCACCACAATTCGCATAAATTCCAATAACTTGACGATTTTTTTATAAGAAAAATAATAATAATCTATGATTAGGATGCCACTCTCCGTCACTATGTAACCTCACGACTATTTAGGGGTGGAGTCTAACTAAGCCAAACCGTGTATTGTCAAAATAAAGCTCGATTTGTTTATTATCGAGTCAATCTCGAACTTTATTTATCGAATATTTTGAAGTTCACAAACTTATTTAAATCTAAACACACTTCCTGAACTGATTTAAATCTAAGTATTCATTATTCTCAGTAAAATTAATTAATTTATTATTAGAAAAATACAATCTATCTACGAAAATCCATTACTTTATCATATCAAATAAAGTTAATCAAGTCCTAATAAATATATTACTAATGGATGTTATAAGTTGTACCTAGTTATAATTATATATTTCCAAGCTGGTTAACATAATGAGCTAACGAGCCAAATAGTGTTAAGCTCTTGACTCAATTATTTAACAAGCTTCAAGCTTTTATCTAAGTAGAGATCAGAGGAGATCGACTCCTTAATAGCCATTTTGCTTCACTAGTAAACAGTAGTTGATCTTCTATTCCCTTTTTCACAGTCACGTGATTTATATAGTATGATCTCATTATATGTGGTGTGTAGCAAGTATATTGAGATTCTTGGAAAAGCCCTTGGTGTGTAGCATTATATGTGGTGGGTAGCTCGTTATTTGTTGAATATTTGAATGTCTCAAGTTGAACAGTTTAAATAGCCCGAGACTTGTTTGTTACTTTCATACTAAGAAGATGTTTACTTTTTATGATAAAATAAACTGATAAAATATAAGATTGAGTATTTAATGGATAAGATTGTCAAACAAGTTTAAAATTGATCAATCCACCATCAATTCATTAAAGTAAATGATGGATTAACTCGAATTATTTTTATCGATCCATTTTATCATGAAAAGTCCCTAAGTGTATAATACATATTCCCAAACAATGAAATCCAACTTGCTTGGACGACTCGTGAGTCAACTTGAAAGACAAAGCAAGAAAGTAAAGCGCGACTGAGTTATAATTGCAAACAATATAGAAATTCATGATGAATTAAGCGTATAACTTGTGGTTTTAAATGCACGACGAATGAAACTTCCAACATATAACCCAAGTCAATTGTGACTAAATTATAGTCATTATAAATCCAGAAAATGAAGATTCGTGATAATTCGGTGTAAGATTTGCGTCCAAAATCAATGGAAAAAAAAACCAATTAGTAAAGTGAAGTTTGACTAAATTATACTCACTTAAAATCTAGATAATAAATTGAAAGATAATTCATGATGATTGTTCACAGATATTTCTAATTTAATGGATAATTCAAAATATTTAACCGAGATTCCTTTGCAGCTCTATAAACGTGACAAAGGAAATTAATAAACACGAACTATACTACTATGTTCGCGAGAGCTTATTTTTTTTTAATTTTTCCACAAAAGAAAAATAAATGTTAAATTGACTATCTAATCTTCTTTCGTTTCAATATAAATTATTCAAAATAAACTACTGATAGTGACTATCTATAAGCCAAAAATCAACTAAAATGAGCATTGACATTTAAGTATATTTGGTTGTGGAAATCTGTTACCTAAATTTTTGGAAAGGATCAAGAAAGAAGTGCCTTTGATTGTGTAGAGTTTTTGTGCGTTGGAATGAATGAACAAAAATTAAATAAGAAATATGAGGAATGTAGGGAGAATATTTGATCAATTATTTAGCTCGAGTTTTAGCATCGTAGATTAGTATGATATTTTGAAAAGACAATGAATTGATGAGAACAGAAAGATTTGGTTTGAAGTAGTGACCCATTCCATGTTCCACTACCACTTAATTTTTTTTCCAAGGACTTTCCCCTTCTATTCGAATACCATGTTACTCAAAGTTCATATATTTAGATGCCAATAGCTTATATATATATATATATAGAGTTTGGTTCGAATGAGAATCATTTTATCCTAAAACTAAGAACCAAAATGAATTAAATCGTGAAAGTTGATGAATCCATCGAAAAGTTCTTGAATTCAAAATTCAAAATTTTTCACCGGGTTCGAATCCCATGAGGCGAAAATTCAATTTTTGGATTCAAGAACTTTCACAATGATTCATCAACTTTCACCTAATTCATCATTTTTAGTTCTCACGCTCACAATAAAATGGTTCTCACGTTAACCCTCTCCCATATATATATATATATATATAATACTTCAAATTTTTGATACTATATATAATTCTTCAAATTTTTGTTTATATATATATACATATATATGAGATTGTATTTAAATTTAACTTTTACATGTGTTGCGCTACATGTGTTGCTGTACCATCTTACTAGTTCACAAACAGTAGCACGAACATAAAAGATTGAAAATCGAACAGATCAACAAATCATATCAAAATCGCCACGAAGATGATGAGTTCAAATTACAAGTTTTATCCAATGAGATTTGAATAGTCGACTCATTTATTTAATGAATTCAAACGAGCTTTTATGAAGTTGAGATCCAAAAACCTCATTTCATATCATATTGCTTCACTCTTAAATAGTAGTTGATCTTCTATTCCTTTATTTCACTTTGGCATAATTTGTATAATATGATATTATCATTATATGTGGTGAGTAGCATATTGAAAGTCTTGAAACAAGCGTCCAAACTTCGACGTACGACTAGGGTTGTAATCGAACTGAGTCGAGCCGAACACTATCATGCCCAAGCTTGGTTTGTTTAGTATCGTCGAATCTCGAGTTTTATATATCGAATATTTCGAGCTCATGTTTATTCGAGCTTTAATCGAACCTAAACAAACTTTCTAAATTTAGATATATGTTTAGAATATTGATTATTTTATTTTAAAAATAAATTACTTTATCCACAATAACACAATATATTTCTGGATTTCTTATAACAAATAAAAATAGTTAGAGATTTAACACAATAATTACTAATTATAGAAAGAAAATAATTGTATCTAGTTAATAATTTTATATTTTCAAAGTAAATCAGTTGACGAACTTGTTCACGAGCTAACGAGTCGAATACTATCATGCTCAAGTTTGGTTTGTTTAGCTAATGAGCTTCACTAAACAAACTCGAATGAACTTTTATCGAAATCGAATAATTTCATGAATAGTTTGGCTCATTTATAGCCTTACGTACGAGTTGCTAAAATTTAATTAAAATAATAGTGGTAAAGAAAAATTAGTGAAAGGGTGATGTTTGACTAAATAATAATCACCAAAAATATATAAAATTATTAAATGATAATAATTAATGGTTCGTGGAAATTATTTCAGTGCTAAATGACGAAAGAAGCCCTTCGATTATGTTGAAAGCTACAGTGAGGGGCATGAAAATATGATCTCTTTCTGGATCTGAACATCACAAAAGAAAAGTAGTTACACAATATAATATAAATTAATATATGTGATCACTAGCAAGAGCTAAAAGATTATTGTACGTAGATATTTCCGATCAATGAAATGCGACGAAAGAAACTCTTCAAAAAATTTAACCTAGATTCCTTTGTAGCTACGTGACAAAGGAAATTAATGATCACGAAACATACTAATTAATATTGGCGAGAGCTTAAAGATTTTTTTTACTCAAAAATAAAATAACACATACACATAGATTATAGGGATCAGATTCGACAATACTCATTTATTGATAGTATGTAATCCAATTTGGACCACTTATTTTTTTTTATGTAAACATTCTATATTGTTGTTATGTGAATTCACATTTTCCAATTTTTTTATTCTTTCAAATGGATATATGATTATAAAAATGTATGCCCAGAGAATTCATATAATTCTAAAAAATGGATATAAATATGAACAAAAGTGCATATATATAAAATATAAATACTATGTATCTGGAATGCTGAATTTATGAAACCGCATAAAATTGTATAGTTTGCATATAACCACAAAGAAGATTGTATATATCAATGAACAAAACTGTATATAAAATATGAACATTATGCATCTCGAATGTTGAATTTTTTGAAACATACAAATCATACAACTATAATAAAACTTTGAAAAATAAACAAATTCATGATAGAACAAATCAAAACAAGTAAATATGCATTATAATATAATCTACGAATGAATCAAGATAATTTTAAAAACAAAACTATTTATTGACATTTTTTTTGAAAATAACAGTAGGGTTTCTGTTCCAAAAAATTAATAGAATTAATTTACTTTATGCATTTTTATGTTCAATGATATATATTTTTGTGTTTAACCGTATGTATTTTTTTGTGTTTAATATATTATGCATTAAAAATATATTCATACCTTTCTTAGCATTAAAAACCCCTTTAAGACTAAAAAACACGAAAAGACTTAACTATTGGAAAAACAAGATCAATAGATAAGATTGGATAATACATGTTATTGCTTGGGGTTTGAGTATTATATGATCCTCCTCTCTATATATATATGTAGAAGGGTGTAAATGTATTTTTTTTGTTCCAAAAAATTAATAGAATTAATTTACTTTATACATTTTTATGTTCAATAATATATATATTTATATTTAACCATATGTATTTTTTTGTGTTTAATATATTATGCGTTAAAAATACATGCATACCCTTCTTAGCATTAAAAACCCATTTAAGACTAAAAAACGCGAAAAGACTTAACTATAGGAAAAATAAGATCTACGGATGAGATTGAGTCTACATACTATTAATTGGGTTTGAGTACTATATTATCTCTCTCTATATATATGTGTAGAAGGGTGTAAATGTATTTTCACGCTTAAGCAGAAAAGAATATACATATTGTTAAACAAAAATATGCATATTATTAAACATAACCATGCATAATGTTGAACACAAATATGCATATGAGATTGAATGTTTCAGACTTTATTCTCTCATTTAGATCACTTCTTTCTAACTTCATAATTCAAAAGAAATCAAATGATCAACAAGAAAGAAAACAAATTATTAGCAAGAAAAGTAGATTCACGTTCTCGTTCTGATTAATTAAAGACAAGACAAATGGTTGAGACGATTACACAGGAAAAAAATAGGAGATAAAAGAAAAGTGCCAATGGTTGAGGCTGTGGTGATTTTCGACAGCTGATTTGGCTGGATTTTGAATGAGAATGGGGGAGAGATTTCGATAGAATTGGAGATGGACTTTGTGCAGATTGAAGAGGAGAGAAAGAGAGATACGCGAGAATGGGAGACTTCATACATTAAAAATATATTATTTAAGTCTTTATGTACATATTTTTGTTTATCGATATGCAGATTTGTTCGAGAATTAGATATATATCTTTGAAATATTATGCAGGTTAATATTTGCAACTATGTAGGTGTCTCTTGATACATGCATATTTCTATTTGCAAATATGTACGCTGTTAAGAAATAAAACACACAACAAATATGAAAGCAAGAAAAATACACATCATAATTGATTACCCAGTTCTTCTTCATGAGACTATGTCGGAGGCTACCGCCAGCCGTAGATCTTCCACTAGAGATTTTCTCATGAAATTATTATGCACACTCCAATTACAATGAGATGAGCTATTTATAATAAGGAAAAATCCTAATAGACAGAATCCTAACTTGATTAGAATTCCTCCAAGTTATGAGCTCTAATTATAATCCTATTATGACTAGAATCCCTCCAAGTACAAGGACTCTAATTCTAATTCTAATCCTATCATAATTATAATTTCTCCAAGTTTAATGACTCTAATATATTAGAATCCATAACCCAATAATCTTCCACTTGGATACTGATCTCATATGTAATCATAATTTCTTGACATCTTTCTCATAATCTTCGAGAAAATACCAAGCCTTTAACTTCAAGTTTCAAGTCCAATTGAAGCTATTCCATAGCTTCAATTTATTTAAAGTCACAACCTTAGTAAATATGGACATTAGAGAATCCATCGATATCTCGTCCATTGCAAGTTTCCACTTGCTACTTTCCTCCACCTACCCCGTCTGTCCTCTGACTTGCCTCGATGGTAGTGGTATGTCTGGTTCTTCAACAATGGCGTGTTGATTCTGAACTTCAATGCTCCCATCCAAGTTAGAAACATCTAACTCAATAATTTGGCTGCGTGCACTGTGAGAATCTTGAATACTCGACTCATGTTGCTTCAAGGTTCTACCATACTTCAAAAAACCCACTCTTCTCTATTTCTCAGAAACATTATCCTTTCTCTGACCAACATCAATGGTCTTGAGGTCCTATAGATCTTCTTTAGATGATAGCTCTCTTATTCCATTCTCACTCACGCTAAGGATCAAAGCATCTGAGATCTCATCGACTGATGTGTTTTCTAATCTTTGATGCGACGACCATTTAGCACCTGCAAAATAAATTTATAATTTTCCTATTGTCCACCACAAACATAGCCAAGTGATAAACATAAAGTTGATCCCACGAGGAGTTGGTATAGCTTTCTCTTGACCACAATGTCGTAGAAAAAATGGGTATATGAAATTGACTCGTCTTGGTCAACACGAAACTAAAAACTTGAAAAAAGACCAAAATAAAAGACAATCTGGATCAAAAATCGAATCAATGAATGTAAATTTGACTCGATCATCGGAGTAAAGATTCTCACTACATATCATGTATCAACTAGTTATAAGACATTATCTTGTTGTCACATGTGCTTCTATTCCTTGTTTAATGTATCCTTAAAACTTAGCTAGATATAAAGAAAATAACAAAAGAGAAAATAAATAAAAGATAATTAAAATTAAAGAAGAAAAACGTATGATAAACTTATGAAAAAGTAACAGCCAAACGTAGCAAAAAAATTACATCTAAAAATAAAATACAGAAAAGTAAATGGTTCTAAGGTTGGGGTCTAAAATTGAACTCACCCAACTGAACAAGGTTTATGATCATGTGTGTGCATGCATTATATATGAAAAAACATAAGCAATGAATCAGATGTCTAGCCCACTGGGGGCCTGCTGGGGCTGGGGTTGGTAGATTCATATTTATCCCTTCCATTAGATCTGTCCTTATCCGTAGTAGATTTGATCTGACCATATCTTTTAGATAAGGCAAAGGTATATTTTTCTTATTTTCTCTTGGATAAGTTTGATATGTTTCTCAATGTCTTGCCTAATAATGGACCTCACATCTTCCTTGACGGGTTTTCAAGAGATAAGGTTCATCAGCTTTCCATGTTTATCTCTTCAGCTCCAACAACATGCCCTTTATCCGTCTTCATTCAGAATAGACTTCAATCAATTGAATCCTTTATTTAAGGTAGATGATTAACTTGTCTAATCTTCTCTTCACGGATAAGGCTGATCCACTCATTTGATGTGTTGTCTCAATAGGTGCTTAACAAACATGGATTTTCAATGATTTATAATGTTTATTTGTGTCTTATTTGAGGTTGGAAATCATGTTTGAAGAAAGTATTGCTTAATTTTGCTTTAATTTGAAGAATTGATACTTGTTGGCAACTTTTGCCCTTTTAATATGATTATGGATGAAGAGTTGAAGTTCGAAAAGTGGATAAGATTGAAGTATGTCTCGATAGGAGCCTCTAGGCGTAAACAAATTATAATTCGAAGCTCGAATGAAGAAGAACGGGATGAAATAAAAACACTGGGCGCGCAATCGGCGGACGGAGCAACTGTTGTGGCCATACAAGCCAAAAAGGTTGTTTCCGACGACCAAGATGTCTGCAGAAATGTAATACCTCACGTCTCTAAATAATGTTATAACTTATTAAATCGAGCAATGAACCTATTAAGGTTTGGCATTTAGTTAAAATTTTAATTAAGCCAATAAAACTGTATTTTAATCGAATATTTAATTACAATACGTGTTCGATATTCGAGAATCGAAACTGAGAACTAATACAAAAACATTTCTGAGCTAAATAAATTATACCGTGATCGATAGATGCCATATTATACATTTAAAGATTTCCATCAAATTATCCCTAAATCCATCCCACTTTTTACAACCCTTACTATCAAAGCACCATCAATGATACCTCAATGGTACCTTCTCTTACACCATCTACTTCATAGAATCTACCATATGACAATTCTATATACTATACAGCAACTCAAGGCTTTTACTTCTCACTCCATATGTTCGAGCCATTCAAAGAAGATGGGAGAAAACTAAGTCTTCCTATTCTAGCAAGAGGTAACCATTTTGTTCAACCGATTTCTTCTTTCAATTAACCTCCATTTACTACAATAGTAGATATAAATAGTTACTTTCTTCTTCCAGCATTTAATTCCATTTTACATCGTACATCAACAGGAAATATATCTGATAGGATCGACAATTTTCGACACGATACGAACACACACGAAATTAACGGGTTAGTGTTCGACCTTATCGTGTTCGTGTCTCTATCGTGTCGACACGATAAGGACACGATAATTTCGTGTCGTGTTCGTGTCGGATCCGTGTCGTGTTCGTGTAACCCGATAATTTTGTGTTGCATTAGTGTCCGGTGTCGGTTTGTGTCGTTTTAGATAATTCGATAATATTTTCATATATTTAATATTAATTTAATTATATTTTTATATTTTATTTCTTTTATTTATTTATTTTCTAATTTTATTTAAATTTATCGTTTAGTTTAGGTAATAGTGTCATGTCAACACGAAAAAATCGTGTCATATTTGTGTTCGTGTCGTGTCCGTATCGAGACATTTAGTATCGTATTCGTGTTCGTGTCGGACAAATCCTTAACGGTCGTGTTAGTGTTTGGCGCTTGTCGGTCGCGTAATCGTTATCGTGTCAACACGATAACGACCCGACACGCACGTAATGTCGTCACCTAATATCCGAGCAAAAGATCAAGGTACAAACCGTACCAACCATGTTTTAATTTCTATTCCATTTAAGTGTTAAATGTTAGATATTAAATACTGCATAATTACAATTACCATTCAAGCAAAGAATACATATACTATTACTATCATTCAATTACAATAACCCACAAACATGTCTTCATACATGTATCTCAGCTATGTTTTTCAGCTGCAAAGTTCTTGATTATATTTTAATTACATTTATCAGTTCAGCTAGTTAAGAAAGTACATCCCCTTTCTATCATCTCTCCTAATTCCCCATCCCTGGTCACGATTTCCCGACTTAGCTATCCTTAGCTAAGTCCGATCGTGACAAGAAATGGGCGAAGCAACCGTCGCTACTGCAAGGTCTTTTTCAGGCTATTGGCACGATCAAGTCATGTATGAGCGGTGACCGCGACCCAAATGCGTCCAGATATGTTTTTGTGCGATTTTTCCAATTTTTACCTAGTTTCCGTGTATTTTTACTATAAATAAATCTTTTTATCATTTTTCATAATTTATCAAAGTTTAGTTTATTTTAAAGCTTTCTGTAAGAGTAGAGATCTATTTCTCCAAGATTTAACTTCAAGTTCTTCATTGTGAAATTCCTACACGGGTTTTATTTATTTATTTATTTATTTCAATTATATTTTTCATTATTTCTTCTTATTTAATTTTCATTATGTGTATGATTTAGTAGGAATTATGTGACTTATCTGTTGACCCTATTTACCTGTCAATTCATGATTTATGATTCTTGTTGTTATTTTTATGCATATATAATTGATCATTATTGATGCATACTAGTTACATGATTAAATACCTAACATTTTTAGTTAAGTAATTGAATTCAAGAATTCATGGTACGATTAATCTAAAGACTTGATGATTTTAGAATTAATTATAGGAGAATAAATCTTGTTGAGCTTATTGGAGTTTTTATATGTTCTTGAAGCCTAGCAGAGATAGAACTTATATTAATCTAATGTCACAGGCTACCCTAGAGGAACATTGTGGTTATTTGCGTGATTATTCATTTGATTTGACTTAAAATTGATTAATAGGGCTATAAATTGATTATGTGATTTTCTGTTAAACTAAATACATTCCATATGACCAGTCTTTTATTTTTGATATTTTTCTAGAATTTATTATTTTTGTGTCTTTGCTTTTTATTTGTTAATGATATTAAAATCTCTTCTTATTTGTTTAGCCTGGACAATTGTGAAGTGTCTATGTTTATTACTTGTTGTATTTTCACGTCTTCAGTCCTTATGGATATGATACTTTGCTTGCTAGCTGACTATAATAGAAACCGTTAGTTTTAGGGGTGAGCAAAACCAGACCGAAACCGAAAAACCGAACCGAACCGAACCGAAATTGGTGGTTCGGTTCGGTTTTATTTTCAAAACGGTGCGGTTTGGGTTGAAAACTCGAAACCGAATTTATATTCGGTTCGGGTTCGGTTTTACCAAAAAAATTCGGTTTAAAACCCGAACCGCCCGAATTATTATATCTATTATATATTATTATATATTATATTTATAATATCTATAATCTATTAACAAATACCCTAATGACCTAAAGACTAAACTAAATGCTGCAGACAAAACTAAAAAACGTGAAATCCACTATCCATCTCTCTCTTTCGTTCACCACTTCACCCCAAACCTGAAACCACAAACCCTACCCTACCCCCGCGCCGCCGCCGCCGCTCAACACCCCAACGCCGCCCCCTCCCCGCGCCGCTCAACACCCCGACGCCCCCCTCGACGCCTCCTCTGCTATTTCGAAACGTGAAATCCATCTCTCTTTCGCTTTCACCCCAAACCACAAACCCTACGGCTACCCCAGCTCAACACCACAGCGCCGCCGCCGCGCTCAACACCTCGACGCCACCCCTCGACGCCTCCTCTGCTATTTCGTTTTTCCTGCTCCTCTTCGATTTTTTCCTGCTCCTCTTCGATTTTTTGAATCTGCACTTTCCATTCGAAGATTTGCCATTGATGATTCTTTTAGTTGTGCGATTGATTTGTGGTTGGTCTTCTATAACAATTAAACCATGTGATAGGTTCATAATAGAACTGATGCAAAGAGACAAATTTCATGAATCATTTTACATGAAGCACTCAATAGTAAAAATTCATTTCAGAATTAGATATGCAAAATATGGTGATTGCGGCTTGCGAGAGTAAATTGGTGCAAAATCGGTTTATCAAACGAACCGAAACCGAACCGAAATATTCGGTTCGGTTTCGTTCGGCTTGATATTAATCGTTCGGTTCGGTTTACTTTTTAAAAATATTTCGGTTTCGGTTTTTCGGGTTCGGTTCGGTTTCGGACCGAACCGCCCGAATGCTCACCCCTAGTTAGTTTTGGTATTTTATTGCTAGAATATTACTGATAAGTGCTCTGTTGCTTCTCTGTTATTCACTTTATCTTGGTCTCGCTCTGCCTAGCCTTGGCCTCACCGTACACTGTCTTGCCTTCTGCCATTTGAATTAACTCTGAATTTCGTGCTGTACATAACTTAGCAGCTTTCACTTTGTGTCATCATTGTGCCCAAGCCACAAACAATGGCTTTTGCTGACCTTTGGATGCAATCATATCTAAGCTCTTTCTCTTTCAGGATACCCAGATTCATTTGGCCCAACTTTAGTCTCATTATGCCCTGTTTCAACCTTGTTTTGCCTCGACAATCCCTAACATAAAACACAAACAAAAGACACCAAAAGACTTGATCTAAACCTAAAATAAGATATAAAACAAGAGCACAAAATTTGAACTCGTAAGAAGATAAAGATTATAAATAAACAATTAAATATGGAGATGATAAATTCAAGTTATTTCAGTGTGTTGGTAACACTTGGAAATGTAGCAGCATTCCAACCAACACTATTGAAGTCACTCTTAACTCCAACAACACCATTGATCTGGTTATGAAATAGATTCATGTTAGGATCAGGTCGAAAAACGCATCGGAATTAAAAAATTTCGAATCAATAAATGAAATAACAATTATTTCATGCCAACAATATTAACGACTTCAAGTTAACACGATTTAAGGCAAGAATGATCGAATCATTGCATACATTTTCGCACTTCGGTTGATGAAGGGATGAGAAACAATCAATTGCTCGTCCTCCAAACTCACATGGATCCAAATGTTCCCCTCTATAAAGTCCACACTATGTAGAACGTATCAAGTGAATTGCCTTTTCGCTAGTCTTGCGAAACACTTTAATGTTGAAAAATTATATAGAAACTGGACAGCCAAGGAAGAAGGAAAAACAAGTCTTCCATCATTAACATAATTATTCTTGAGTTACATGATTCACTTAGAGTGAATCTATACGTTTTCTTTTCCTTTTCTATTCGCCTGTCTCCAATTTATTCATATCCGATACGCTTATATATCTATATATATAAATATATTTTTCTAGATTAAAATTAATCAAATTAATTTTATATCTAATTAATTAATATAATTAATTTAATATAGAATCGACTTGTTAATCCAATTACATTCAACTAAATAAATTCAATTGAATATCTAATTTAACATATTAAATTAGAACAAGTATCAATTAATTAATCTCTATTAATTAATCGAATTCAACTATTGAATCAATTCTATCGACACGTTCTAACTTTTTGTGTGTGACCTCTTGGGTTCACGACTAGCACTAGTAATAAAGCTTGTAACAAATTACAACTTAAACAAATAACATTTATTCAATTAATTTATCCAATAATTAATTTGCTTGAAATTAACTCTTTAATTTCAAGAGCCTATAAACCATGAGAACATCCAAATAAGTAGCATGGCCACCTAGTACTAGGTGCAATAACGAGTAAACCTATTTTAAATATGAATCATCATACATGTGCGGTCCTTCTATTATCTAATCTCCAAATTAGATATTGAGTATGAAATTAAATCGAAAACTAAAAAAATCCAATAGTTACATTTTCATTCAAATTGATATGTCACCCGACCGGCTAATCCCGAAGGACTACCTTGTCGGACCGTGACTGGGCTGGAATAAGCGAGAAAGAAATAGGGATCTTTGTGTTGATTTCTAACCACATCATTGGTAAGGAAACATGATTAATTGCGAAAGCATAAGAGATTTCAAGGTCGATTCAGAGAGTCTGACTATATAGTAGTTGATTATGTAATCACTACTAGAATATTCAAAAGTTCAACATGTAACTAGAATTCAAAGAGTTTAAAGAGTTGACAGCGGAATAAATGTGTGAGATATGCATATGAAGATGCATTCTCAAGGTGAACCAAAAGATGTTCCATTTCCATCGACAAAAGAAATCCTGCTCAACTCCACTCCGTTTCATCACCAGCTCAATCTGCATATAAAAAATGAATATGCAAGGCTAAGTACAAAGTACTCAGTGGACACATGCTGAAATATTTTATATTTTCTTCACGAAATTGTCTTATCGTCACCACGGTAAAACAAGGGTTTTGGTTTGAAAGGCCTTGTGCTTACTAAACATTTTATCATTTTCACAATGTTGATCGGTTGATCGTTTTATTACAACGTATAATCCAAGTCGGCTATGGAATGCATCTTATGAGGCCTCCTTCACCCGAACGTACAACTGACCGCAAACGGTTCAGAGATTAAGTGTACACAGTCCAAACTGGCATCCACTAGTAGGATCCGAATTCGTAATATCTCTTGTTGGCCCGATTCACTCAACTTGTTCACTCACTCAACTCATTCGAAAAGAATGTAGGTAAACATAGTTTAAGTTCTAAGATTTTTGTTAATACTTTGTAAATTTTCCATCCTTTTTCATATTCTTATTGCTAATGAATGTGTTCTGCATATTATGATTCGTAAGGCTAGAAGCTCAAGTTATGCAAGTTGATTATAATAAGCAATTTTGGTTGATTCCTATATAGACATGTATTTGTTGTTTAAGTTGGGATATGTAAAGTTAGTTTACACAATCTAACATATATAAATGTATGCGTTAGTTTGTTATGTGAAAACTGGTTATTTAAACATGCTCTTGAAAGTGATTGTAAAGTGTTGAACTATATTTGAATTTAGGGGCAAACCTCTGTTAAAAGGAGGTTGAGCTATATTGTGTGTTTCTTCAGATTGGTGAAACCTTTACCTGAAGCTCTCAAATCATTGGCGGTCATATGTGTCTTTTGGAATAAGTGATCAACATGAGGTTGAGAATATTTGAATGTTGTATGGAGCCCTCAAAGTACATAGCTAGTGTGTAGATGTGCATATGTATGTAAGGTAAAGTATGGATTGATGATAAGATTGATGGTAAGGGTTAAAAGGTTGAGTGATTTAGGAAAAGTTGAGGATTTGAAGGATTTGATGTGACGAGACAATGATCACAATATAATTTATCTATCCGGACTCGATTACGTATTAGTTCTCCGATATTTGTTTAATTTTCTCGTTCGAAATAAAATTGAAACGTCGACGATTATAATTTTTAATAATCGTTCTAAACTCAAATATCGAATTAGCTTAATAATATAATAAATAAAGTTTTTATTTCACGGGGTATTACACAATAACTCTTTAATGAATCATTATTCATCATGTCTTGGCCAAGGTCTTCGAATTATGAACAATGAAAAACTCTAGGAGATTCTCTCGTCTTAAACAAGTAATAGATTCTTTATCGACCACACATTAATCTCCATATTTATTCATATCACATCCAACATAAACTCTTTAAAGATTGTCTAACAATCAGAGAATATATCAAAATGAAATAGAACTCGTACAAGATTACTTTGGTGTCTCAAGTCAAATGACTAATCATGTACTATCATATATTAGAAATTCTTATTTCGATAAAACAAATTCCATATAAGAATTTCTAGCGGGTTAGTTCAGTATGCTTGTTCTCTAACAAGCACCCACGTATATACACTTACGTCAACTACGTTAATATTGATGAAACACAACATTCTCATCTCATGAGTATGTATCATACGTGCGCATTATTTTCAACAATTCAATGTCCTATTTGAATAGTCATTTCACTCGGAACTAATTTTAAGACCAAAGCTTCAAAGACATATTTCACAATCACCATCATATGCGTGACCATATCTTATAACTTATCATGGTCTAAGGACTTTATCTAAAGTACATAAATTATTATTAACAAATGCAATAGATAAATAAATGCATTTACTAATATAAATTCCAATAAGATTGAATTTACAAATTAAATAAAAAGTAAAACGACTAATCTAATTGGTGCATCGGATGCAACTCTTTCAATTCAAGTGTTTATAGGAATGATGATGGTGGGGAGATGCTCGAGTTTTTAGGCAACGGAGGGAACAAACTCCATAACCATTAATTTAAGCACTTCATCTGATATCCCACTTGAAGAAAGATCCAACAACGATAGATCAGTTTGGTTGCAGCTCCATTTGAGAAAACAAGGGCCAAGTTTGCAGCCTCCTAGATTATGATATCCAATTGAAAAGGAGGACCCTGATCGGGAGAACTCTGCATGTTGGTGATGTTTGTGTTGAATGAGAAATCCCACACCTCCTAGATTATGATATCCAATTGAAAAGGAGGACCCTGATCGGGAGAAATCTGCATGTTGGTGATGTTTGTGTTGAATGAGAAATCCCACACCTTCAATTTTTGGAGTTTGACGAAGTGGTCGGATTCAGATATGGTTCCTTGTAATGAATTGAAGCAAACATATGCGATTTCAAGATTTGGAAGCTGCCCGAGACTGGTCGGAACGGCCCCACTGAATTTATTACACGCACAATATAGTTTACGAAGCCTAAAGAAACCGCCAGGATAGAAACCGCCAGGATAGGTGATAAACCTCATTTCTACCTATTTTATAAGGTTATTTCCGTTCATTTTATAGTTGATAAGTGATCATTTGAGCTGTCATTCGATATATTTATGTTTATCTTGAAAGATATTATGCCGTGTGTATTTTGTGTCATTTTTGCATAGGTTTAGACGTAAAAAGGTGGATCACTAGATAAAGGGATCTTTGGACCGAGAGAGATCGCGACATAGGCACGCGAAGAGGACTCGCGAGCAAAGCTCGCTAGTAAAATATAGAGAAAATGAACAGGAGGCTAGCGACCACCCTAACGGTCGCTAGCCTGGTCGCGAGCTCATGCCAGAAGTCTCTAACCGAGGCTAGCGGTTGCGAGCCTGGCCGCGAGAAGAACACGCCTCGCGAGTCTTCCTCGCGACATTGTGTCGCGAGGAAAGAATGATGCACGGCCAGTAGGGATGGCTCGCGACATTCCATCACGACCCTTGATCGTGAGCTAGTCTCGCGAACCAATGCGAGACTAGGGTTATATATATGCGCAGTCAGAACGGGAGAAATGACCTTACGCTTCACTCCATACACTTTACAGAATACTCTTTATACTTTTGCACGTTTGATTTTTGCAGAATAATTTAGTTTAGCTTTTAGTTTTAGTTTATTTTCCATTCCAGTTTTCGTCTTTAGATTTCTGCAAGCATTCAGATTATTTATGGATTCAAGTTGTTACAGCTTCCATAGTGGATTCATACGGTTTTATCTTTTCAATTCAGTTTATGTTTTATCAATTTAATTCTTGTTTTAGTATTTTAATTATGAGTAGCTAAATCATGTATTGATCCTAGGGTTTGAATGTCCGACTAGATTTTGTGATTTATCTTTGATAATGTTTTACCTTCCGGACATCGATTTGTGATTCATGGAGCTTGATTTTATTTGTTAATTTCGATCAACTTTAATGCATGTCTAGTTACCAATTGAATACTTAACAATTTTAATTGTCAATCGATCTTGAATGCACAATACGGGTAAGCATTGAGTCGTAGCTGAGATAGGAACATTCGTAAGAAGCATATTCTTTGTGATCTATTTGGAATTACTAATTTCCACCTTGAGACGTGACAGTAATAAGTAAATTAGTAATCCACCACCATAGTTGTCGTAACTGAAATTTATGGGTACTTATGTGATCTTTCATCTTTGAATGAATTAAATTGGTAAGTAGATTAATAGGTTAATTGTGCGAATCTGGTTAGGTTAAATATATCCCTATGATCACTCTTTCATATCTGAGTTCATTCTTATTTTATTTGTGTCTAGTTTAATAATCTCATCTTTTGATTTTGTTGCCTGAATAATAATCAAAGATTCTGTGCTAATTATTCATTGTGTTTTCGATTATCAGTCTCTGTGGATACGATATAATACTTGCTGTTTTTACTATCATTTATTTTGTAGAAAATATAGCGATCAATAGGGAAGTGGGCCACTAAGTTAGTTGTAACCTAGGTCTAGATTTTTTAACATACGTAAAAAAACAATTGGTGTATGTGTCCTTGTAAGTCATTATAATGCAAATTGCATCAAGACTTGCAAATGACTCAAATTCCCTAGAGATTTTGGGATCTCACTTTAGAGGGTGTTTCCGGAAAGATCTAGATACTCTAGAAGATTCAGCCGCGCGAACATATTTGGAATCAACCCGTCGAGATTGTTGTGATACGATGCGTCATCTTATAGAATGTGTTTGGAGAGGTGGAGAGTGCGTAAATTTGTGAGGTTTCCTATCTGGAGAGAGTAGCCATAAAGTGTTGTAACCGTTTCATGGAACTATGGGATTTTGGTCCCTTTGAAGCAGTTGTAACTCAGGTCAATTAGATCGAGCAAGGCAGAGACTATTCCACCGCACGCCTAGGGAGGAGTTGCAGTGCAGGAGCACGACTACATGACCTGTAGTCGTGTTGTTGCATACGACATACGACGCTTTCCCAGTGGCTGGACCTGCCGTGATGAGAGGGCGCCGTGAGGCCATCCTTGAACCTCAGAAGAGCTTCTCTCACCCTCTCTAAGCACCTTGTGTTTCCTGAAACAAGTATAAAGTTATACTCTATTCATAGGAAAAACAAGAACAAGGTAGCAACGCTTTGGTGAGAAAACATGTTTTTTTGTTTTTTTGGATATAGATGCTTTAAGTGAGAAGTAGTAGGTTTGTGGGATGCAAGTCTCCAGTTAATATTGGCCAAAGTCAAGTTCACTGCTCACGGCTCTGAACGAATCAAGTCATTCGATAGTGAGTTTGGAGCTTGCGTTAATGGAAATTTGTTTAGTGAGACTCGTTCAAGTTTAACATTATTGAATTATAATTTTTATTCATTAGCTTGTGGAAAATCGTTGATACATTCATGAGTTATTTTGATAAACAAAATTTAATTTAATATGTAACTTTTACTCTTTCGTTTGTGATGAGTATATAATGGATATTAGTAAACATCTTACAATCTTTTACAATGGAATATTTATGTTCATCAAAGCTCAATTAAGTTTGGAAGCCTCGAATATGTACATCAAATTAAGTCCAAATGAGCCAAAATAAAAAATTTCAATGCTCGAAATCCATTGAATTTGTATACTGGAATCAGTTTGGTTGAGCTTGTATACAATGTTTCCTGTTACCGCTATTACAATCTCCTATATGAATTGTTTACTTGATTGCATATGTATGTCCCCTTATCTCATATAAAAGTTAGATCATACAGTGTGTTGTAGATCACATAAGTATGTATGATTGATCAAGCTTAATGAGATATAAAAAGTATCACATCTGAGACAACTTGAAGACGAGTTATCGATATAGGCTGCGGTATAGATAAGAAGTGACTTGACTTAGTTGTTTGTCTATACCGCACGCTCTCGACGTATTGATGGATCACGATGAGATGAGTTCTTCTATCCGCCATCGTGAAGAACCTAGATCTCGGTAACTTTACGCTGATCTAAACCTCGACAAGGTATTAGTGAGTATGAGTTGTCGACCATCACTTTGACTTGTTATGGGTAAGGGTTACATGAGTTAACCCAAGATTCTCCGCATCTTGGGTGGTGGCGATTTGTATGTCATGCTAGTTACCCGTGTCGAGTCACCGTATCCGCTAGGATGATGACGCCCCTTAAGGAGCTCAAAGATTTATTGTACTAAACCCCGCAGTTGAGTTATCTCAAGTACAATAATAAGGTTGAGTGGTACTACTTAAGGAATTAAAGTAATTAATTATTTTAAGCAATGTAACAGTAAATAATTAATGGACGACGCTATCTTAAATACATGGATTCGTTAAGTCTAAAATGCGAACCCGACTCAACTTCTAAATAAAGGGTAAGTCAAGATTTATTCTCTAGTGGCATGAATAAATGTTTATGAATTAATTTATGTTCGGGTCGAACATAAGATAATTAATTTATTTGAGGCCCATCTTTATTCCTTGCATTTGATCACTGGGCTGACCCATCAAGGCCTTTTAGCTTGATTGAGAATTTCGAAATCTTCCTTGTAGAGTCCCTCTGGGACTCTGTCTTGATCCTCTCTATCGTAAGTGATATTATTATATTTATTAGATATGTATAAATCCTATCAAGATAGGATTAAGGGTTGCATTATAAATATAAGGTGAGAGAGAAAATCAAAGGCTAATGCTTAGCTAGAATTTTCGAGAATCACACCATTCCAAATAGTGAGATTTTCGAAAACTTCAAAGGGAGGAAGAAGGCGAATTTCTATAGCACTCTCCATAGATTGTTCTCACTCGGCATTGAAGTTTAGGCAATCGGGATACATTTCAGAAGATTAAAGCACGAGTCTTGATCCATTCTTTCCCGACAAATTCGCAGGTAAACACGAGAAAACACCTACGTGTTGCAATTAATTATATAGATGCATGCTAGGTATATAATCAATGTATGGTGAATTAAACATCCAAGATAGATCATCGGGAGAGGTTAAAATCGATTTCCTACAATTGGTATCAAAGCCTGTGGTCGTAATCTTGCTCATTGGATTAATTCACGCTTGATTATAACGCACAATTAATTAATTGTGAATCATGCTGCTCATCGTGGCTCGCTTTATTTTAGTCGGATTTTGTTTTTCACCACGAGAAAATCCGTGGTTAGATTAGGTTTTTCAGATATCTAATCTGCAAAAGAAGAACGAAGACAAAAGCACAAAGAACGAGACGGCGGGAGGCACACCGAAAACCGGACGCACGGCCGAGTGAAGCGATGACGGCACGCGGACGTGCTCAACGCTCGCAGCACGTCTCGGCACTGCATTTTCTCGGCAGGTATCGGTGGCTCTTGGCGGATCTGGGCGGACAGGGCTAGGCGGGTCACGCGGCAGCATCGGTGAGGCTGGGCGGCACAACTCGGTAGCTGGGCATGCGGGGCGCGCGGTTCTCGCGCGGATGCCTCGGCACACCTCGGGGTTGAGCGTGCGCGCCCGGCAGATCTTGGTAGACGCAGGTGAGATGCACGTTTATCGTGCGGGAAACCTCAGCGCGCTCGGCGGGTCGTGGCCGAGATCGCTCGGCGAGCCTCAGCAGGTCGCCCTCGGCATTCCCCAAAGACGGGCATCGCGGGGCGTGCGTTTATCACGCGGAAAACCTCAGCGCGCTCGGCGGGTCGTGACCGAGACCGCTTGGTGGGCTCGGTAGCGCCATAACGCCCTTCGGCAAAGCTCGGCGGGTCTTGGTGTGCGTTTCTCGGCAGATCGCATGCAGCAGTCTCGATCGACATCGCGCGATTCGCGGCGGTTTGCTCGGCTGGCTCGGTGCGGGTTTCTCGGCAGGGCTCGGACGATGCGCGATGGAGGGGCCGCATTGTGCGGCGACTCTCTCGGCCAGGTCTCGGTAGGGTGCGCGTTTTCCTCGGCCAGGCGTGTGCGACGCCGCGAGGTAGGCGGCCGGGTGGCTCGGCGTGCGCGCGGGTCGTGCCCTGGCGGCACGCCCACTTGGGTCGAACCGCCCGCCGCCCGCACCAAATTTCGACTGGTTTCGATTTTGACCGGTTCGGCCCGATCCACGCTTTCAATTGCTTTTAAATTTTCGCCCAAATAGCTTTTGGCGAATCCGGTCCATGCCCGCACGCGAGGCCCGCTTTGATTTTTTGAAGATCAGACTTTGCAAATTTATGTAATAAATTAGGCAGGGAAATATAGGATCCACGTGTGGGCCGCGATGAACGAATTTATTTTATTTTTATCGTTCAAAGCATGTCGTGGATGTTTAAATAATGCAGAAGCATGCTATGTATGTTTAATTAAGTAGATAAACATATTATATGTTTTCATGATTGGATGCGCATAGTAAGCATGCTAGGTTTATCGCGTTTTTCAAGCATATTTTAGAATTCTGCGAGAATGTTTTACATGTTGAGTTCTATAGAAAAACATGTTAGGATTACGTGATCTGCATGGACAAACCTTTTGAAATAAAAAGACTAAGCAAGAAACCCGACATATTAATTTCTAAAATTAAAATGTCAAGACCTCCACTTTTTAATCTCTAAACAAAGTGATACGCATTGTGAGTAAACGTCCACACGCGTGGCTTGCTTGCACTGTTTAATCATAAGTTTGTTAGATGAGATTTCTAAATAAAACATTTTAATATATTGAGAAGTGGGAGTTTCATGTGTAAACGTCCACACACGTGGCTTACATATGCGATTTTCATAAGTTCTCTAGAGATAGATTTAAAATGAGAAGACAAAAGAATTTGGATTGAAAGCGGCATGGTCCGAGTGAGTATGCCAATTCTAAGAATTCATTTTCTGCTGTTAAAATTATGGTCATTGCTTAGACATCACCTCAAGTACAACTTCCCGCAAAGTCCTTTCTTGTGATAGTGATGTGGTCTAGTAAGGTCCGATCATTAATTTCATTTGTCATAAGGATAAGTTGACATGGATTGAAATTAAACGACTAAAAGGTATATTTTAGTCTGGTCAAGGGGTTCATGTGTAAACGTCCACACGCGTGGCTTGCATGTGAAATTCCTTGGGCGATTGGAGGTTTCAATTAATATTGTTTTATCAAAAGGTTACAATATTATTATTACAAATTATGTGCGACCGTATGCTTATGTGTTTACATTATCTTTTCAGATATGTCTCTTACACCGATTATCAATATGCTCGCACAAAATTCTCTATCCGGTCCAAATTTTATCGAGTGGAAACGAAACAATGAAATTATTCTTACTGCAGAAGAAAATTTATTTGTACTCACTACACCCCGTCCCAAACCTCTAGACGATTTATCTACTGATGAGGAGCGCAAGGAGCACGAGAAATGGGACAAATCAAATAGAATGGCAAAGTGCCTCTTTGATCACCATGTGCGAGTCCCCTGCAACTCCAAAGATCAAGAGATGGAAGATGCAGCCACAATATGGCTAAATCTCATGAAATCGTATAAGAGCTCGGACGAGTAATCACTTATCATAATTTGACAAAATTAATAATATCAAGTTCAATGAAGGAAAGCGATTCAGTGCATGACCATGTAGAGCAAATGATCAATCTCTTCGGAGAGCTCGAATTGGTTGGAGGATATATTGATGACATAGTCAGAATTGATATAATCCTCAACACTTTGCCCCAAGTGTTTTGATAACTTCCGTTATGGAGTAGTCCTTTATGATAAGAGTTATACTCTAGATTCATTGTAAGAGGACTTAGTAACGGAGGAACGCAAAATGAGCAAAGGTGCACAGTCTTTAGTACGCACCTCAAAGAAAACCACTGCTTTATTGAAAGATGAAAAGGGAAAGTGGAATTCAAGAGATGCTAGGGCTAAAGAAAAGAGTGTGAGTAATAAAAAGGGCTCTACCAGTGGTTTGAAAAAGCCAAAGGAGAAGGGCAAATGCTTCAAGTGCAGTGAGACGGGGCATTGGAAAGCTAAGTGCCCCAAGCTCAAGGCTCAAGTTACTCCATTTGCTTTAGTAAAGGAAACATGTTTAGCGACTTGTTCTACTCATTCATGGGTAGTAGATACAAAGCGATCGATCATGTTTGTTACACCTGCGTGGGTTCCTGCGGACAAGGAGTCGCATGATGGCGAGATAACGATCTCCATGGGCAACGCGCGAAAGTCGAGGTCGTTGCAATCGGAGATGTTTCTTTATGTTTTGATAGAACAGCTTTTAGTTTTAAAAGACGTTTATATGTGCGGAGTTTCATGAACCTTATTTCCGCTTCCAAACTATTTATTCATGGATATTCATTGTTTTTTATTGTGGTGTTTCTATCATAAGAAATAACAAAGTTATCTCGTGGTGGCACTTTATATAATTCGCTTTATACTATTTCTCGCCAAACATAATACCTTTAATTATGTCAGATCTACTTCAAACCTTAAAAAGAGAAAGTTTTCTTCGCAAGATGACACCACATTTCTCTGGCATCTTAGATTAGGTCACATCAATCTAAATATGATCCAAAGACTGGCTAAGAATGGAGCGTTGGGTGATATCACAGTTACTCTGTTCCCAGTCTGCGAATCCTGTATAGAAGGAAAGATGTCGACCAGACCTTTCAAAGTGAAGGGTTATAGAGCCAAAGAAGTGTTGGAGCTAGTCCATTCTGACCTGTGTGAACCTATGTCCACACAAGCTCGTGGAGGGTACGAGTATTTTGTCACTTTCATTGACGATTACTCAAGGTACGAATACATATACCTGCTTCACCGCAAGTCTGAATGCTTTGAGAAATTCAATGAATTTAAGGCGGAAGTGGAGACGAAGCATGGTAAAAGTATCAAGTCACTGCGGTCTGATCGCGGTGGCGAATACCTCAGTAACGAGTTTATGGACTATTTGGTGCAGTGTGGTATTACCTCATAGCTCACTACACCGGGCACACCACAGCAAAATGACGTGTCAGAGCGAAGAAATATGACTCTTTTAGAAATGGTTAGATCGATGATGAGTTATGCAACGTTACCTATTTCGTTCTGGGGGTATGCTTTAGAAACAAGTGGCATACTTGCTAAATCTAGTACCATCCAAGTCAGTCGAAAAGACCCCTTTCGAGTTGTGGTTTGGGCGCAAGCCTAGTTTAAACCACATAAGGATATGAGGCTGTCCAGCACATGTGCTGAACAAGAAGGCTGACAAGTTGGAGTCTAGATCTGATGCAAGGCTGTTTATTGGCTATCATAGGGGAACGAATGGTGGTTATTTCTATAGTCCTAAAGATCAAAATGTCATTATTAGCACTGATGCTCGATTCTTAGAAGAGGACTATACGAAAAACCATAAATCCAAAATTGAAATCATTCTTCAAGAATTAGAAGATGATCGTATTCCACCACCGATTAAACCAAAGGTACGAGATGTCGTGTCTAGTGGAAGGGATCGACACCAGATACTTCAAGAAATTGAAGTGGGTAGAGTTCCACAGGAGATACCGACCGTACAAGTGGCACCTATCCAAAGAAGTTGTGCAAGATGAGAACCACAAGTTACTTCACCCACCGCCCATTATGCCAAGAAGTCTCGTTGTAGTGGGAGGGTTGTTCGTCAACCCGAGCGATTTATGTTCGTGGGTGAATATTCGGATTTAGTCCCAGGAAACGAGCAGGCAATAATCGACCCATGGACATACAGTGAGGCGATACAAGACATTGATGCAAGATCATGGCACATCGCTATGGATTTAGAAATTGAGTCCATAACAGCTATGGATGTATATGAAAATACACCTCTACCAGATGACAAGGAAGCCATAGGTAGTAAGTGGGTATATAAGAGGAAGAGAGATTCAAATGGAGATGTTTCGGCTTTTAAAGCCAGGTTTGTGGTGAAAGGGTACACTCAGATTGAGGGCATCGATTTCGATGAGACCTTTTCACCTGTAGCAATGCTCAGGTCCACCAGAATTCTTCTAGCCATAGCAGCCCACTTAAACCTCGAGTTTTGGCAAATGGATGTGAAAACCGCTTTTCTAAACGGTTACCTTGAAGAAGGTAGAGACATCTATATGCAGCAACCCGAAGGTTATGTGGTGAAGGGTGAAGAGCATCTAGTTTGGAAGCTTAAGAAGTCCATTTATGGACTCAAACAAGCTTCCCGATCATGGAACTTGCGCTTTGACGAGGTGGTAAAATCCTATGGATTTACCTAGTTGCCTAGCAAAAGTTGCGTGTATCGTTTGGATGTCAACGGTGACGTGGTATTTCTTGCACTTTACGTAGATGACATCCTTCTACTTGGCAACAATGTGAAGTTGTTATCAGACGTAAAGAGTTGGTTATCCGATCAGTTTTAAATGAAAGACTTAGGAGATGCAGCGTACATTCTTGGGATCAAGGTTTACCGAGATCGCAAGAGAAAAATGTTGAGCTTATCTCAGGCATCTTACATTGATACTGTGATTACTCGTTTTAGCATGCAAACCTCCAAGAAAGGATTGCTACCTTTCAGGCATGGTGTTCCTTTATCTAAGGAGCAGTCACCTATGACTGCAAAGGAGATAGAGGAAATGAGACAAGTTCCTTACGCTTCCGCCATAGGAAGTCTCATGTATGCAATGCTATGTACGAGACCCGATATCTGCTATACGGTAGCATAGTAGCTAGATATCGCCTAACCCTAGACAAGCTCATTGATCATGGTAAAGCATATACTCAAGCACCGAAAGGACTCGAGATTATAGGCTAGTTTACCATGCGATAGTCTAATGCCTTTGGGTTATTCGCACTGGATTTCCAAGCCGACCGTGATGAGAAAAGTCTACCTCGTGCTATGTGTTTACCTTGGGGAGGAGCCGATCCCGATCTGAGTGCAAAGCAACGATGCATTTTGACTCAACCATGGAAGCCGAATATGTAGCCGCTTGGAGGTCGCTAAAGAGGTCAGATGGTTCAAGAACTACCTCATGGATCTAGATGTGGTACTTGGTTTGCCCAAGAGTATCATAGTTTACTGTGATAACTCAGGTGCAGTGGCAAACTCGAAGGAACCACAAAACCATAAGGCAACGAAACACATACAGAGAAAGTACCATGGCATACGAGAAATCGTTAGACGATGAGACGTGCTGATTTAAAAGATTGGTACTGCGAATAACCTAGCTGATGCATCCACGAAGAGCCTGCCGCAAAAAGTCTACGAAGAGCATATTCGAGGATTTGGATTACGCAAGATGGCACCCACTTAGAAAGGAAACTTTTGTATAAGTGGGAGAAGCAAAGTGTTGGTGTTGTTTGTAATATCTAGTAGAGAGACACATTGTATACTAAAAGTTTTGCTTTAGTATAAGTGGGAGATTGTTGGATTTGTATACTGGAAGCAGTTTGGTTGAGATTGTATACAATGTTTCCTGTTGCCACTATTACAATCTCCTATCTGAATTGTTTACTTGATTGCATATGTATGTCCCCTTATCTCATATATAAGTTAGATCATACAGTGTGTTGTAGATCACAGAAGTCTGTATGATTGGTCAAGCTTAATGAGATATAAAAAGTATCACAATTGAGACAACTTGAGGACGAGTTGTCGGTATAGGTTGCGATATAGATAAGAAGTGACTTGACTTAGTTGCTTGTCTATACTGGTACGTCTCTGACGTATTGATGGATCACAGTGTGATGAATTCTTCTATCTGACCGTCGTGAAGAACCTAGATCTCGGTGACTTTACGTTGATCTAAACATCGATAAGGTATTAGGTGAGTATGAGTTGTTGACCATCACTTTGACTTGTTATGGGTGAGGGTTACATGAGTTAACCCAAGATTCTCTCGCATCTTGGGTGGTGGCGATATTGATGTCATGCTAGTTACCCGTGTCGAGTCACCGTATCCGCTAGATGATGACGCTCCTTAAGGAGCTCAAAGGTTTATTGTACTAAACCCCGCAGTTGAGTTATCTCAAGTACAATAATAAGGTTGAGTGGTACTACTTAAGGAATTAAAGTAATTAATTATTTTAAGCAATCGTAATCAAATAATTAATGGACGATCGATATCTTAAATACGGGATTCGTTAAGTCTAAATGCGAGCCCGACTCAACTTCGGAAATAAAAGGGTAAGTCAACATTTATTCTCTAGTGGCATGAATAAATGTTTATGAATTAATTTATGTTCTAGGCTGAACATAAGATAATTAATTTATTTGAGGCCCATCTTTATTCCTTGCATTTGATCCATGGGCTGACCCATCAAGGCCTTTTAGCTTGAGAATTTCGAAATCTTCCTTGTAGAGTCCCTCTGGGACTCTATCTTAAGTGATATTATTATATTTATTAGATGTGCATAAATTTCTATCATGATAGGATTAAGGGTTGCATTATAAATATAAGGTGATAGAGAAAATCAAAGGCTAATGCTTAGCTAGAATTTTCGAGAATCACACCATTCCAAATAGTGAGATTTTCGAAAACTTCAAAGGGAGAAAGAAGGCGAATTTCTATAGCACTATTCATAGATTGTCCTCACTCGGCATTGGAGTTTAGGCAATCGGGATACAGTCCAGAAGATCAAAGCACGAGTCTTGATCCATTCTTTCCCGACAAATTCGCAGGTAAACACGAGAAAACACATATGTGTTGCAATTAATTATATAGATGGATGCTAGATATATAATCAATGTATGGTGAATTAAACATCCAAGATAGATCCTCGAGAGAGGGTAAAAATCAGATTTCCCTACAAAATCAACATCGAAAGGGAATTCAGAGGTTGCTACAACGACTTTCATATCAATATGGATGGCAAATTTACTGATTAAGTGAAGGGAGATTAATTGTAGAAATTATCTTATAATATTGCGTAAACTGCAAGTGAAGTGACAATTTTTGGACGCATTTTACCCTAATTCATTTTTGTGGAAAATATTAGGGACTTTATACTTTTGGTATTCCAACTATATATCAATTTTATTTCTCTTTGATATTTTTAATTTTTTTCTCCAATTTCAATTTTCATGTGTTTGAGTTTAATTTTATAGCTATTACTCAGTGTTGATTATAGCTATCAATATTAGAGAGTCATACCTGAAAGTGTCTAGGAAGAACTGCTTTCTCACTGATCTTGGTGGAGTAATATCATGTTGTTTCACAATTTGATACTCCAGCAGTCGTGACCCTTGCTCCGTAGGCTTTACTTGATTTTTGGTATTTTTCATCTTCCGGACCAGGAGGTTGAACTTCTTAGTGATGGTTTCGACATCATCTCCAAGTCTTGATTTCCTCTAGCTCTTCATCATCGTCTATCTCACTGGTGTCAGGAGATGTTCTACTAGATGTTTCTCCAACATTAAATGCCATTGTCATATTCTTACGGATCGTGTCCTTCTTCTATAGATTCGTCTCATAAGTTTTGAGTGAATCCATGAGATCCATGAATTCAATGGCTACAATCGTTTGAGATGACTCTATCGCCGTGACTTTCATGTCAAACCTTCTTGATAAGGTTTGAAGAGCTTTGGAAACTAACAACTTGTTGCAAATAGGATCACCAAGATCTTGACATTCATTTGCAATATCCAAGATCATCTTAGTGCAAAAGTTTATGTCCTCGTCTTCTCTCATCTTCATATTCTCAAACTTGGTGGTGAAACTTCGAAGTCGAGCCTTTTTGATGCTAGCATCTCTTTCACAATGTCGTTGGAGCACGTCCCATGCATCTTTTGAAGCACACTGTTCTTGATCAACTTGAACATATCTATGCCCACGGATGCTGTGACGACCCGACTTTTAAAGAAAGTACGGATCACATGGATCGTCACTGGTATGATAAATGCAGAGGATATATATAATTTAAACCAATACGATTAACCAATCAATTGTGAATAAATGCGAGACTAAAAGGGATACTGTCAGATCGGTGACAAACTCAAGTCACGTAAAGACTTGCCAAAAGGTTCTATGTTCAAGTCTAACCCAATCGTATGCGACTTCAAGGAACGAGGTACGACCTCCGCTCAATACGATATGATAGCGGTCATAATCAATGATACCAACAAAACATCGAGTTTGGCAAAGAATAAACATGTGAACATACATATGATGATGCATGCTCAAGGTTCTAGAAATCCTTTCAATTAAAGCAACAAAACCACTACCACTTTGCACCACCTCGCACCCATCATCAATCCTTGCTCAACCTGCACATAAAAAAAACGAATATGCAGGGCTAAGTACAAAAGTACTCAGTGGACTCATTGCCGAAAACATTTTCTTTATAAAAGTTATTGAACTGCCCGCAATAGCACATGGGGTTTTAGTTGGAAAGACCCATGCCTATCAAACATTTTATCGTTTTCCAAAAGTGTCCGGCCGGACTATTTCATCCACGTTGTTCCATATCTGGTAATTCATTCATCATTCATTCGTTCATTCATTCGCGCACTATGGAGGTGGCCACCTACACATAGTCGCCGCGACCGGTCGAGGTTGCTAACCTTAACACACAATCATCGTGTACACAATCCGAGTTAGTCCTCAACTAAGTCGGATCCGATCGTTACCCTTTTTAACGCTATGGACCAACTCATTCACATACCACATCGATATACCAATCAATTCTCGTCCCACATTTGGACAAACCAACCTCGATATGGACACAACAAAACATAAATATTTGGCGATCGATAACAGCTCATGCGATAATATTTCATAAAGCTTTTGTAAATCATGCTTGAGTTATGCATAACATTTTTGTTTCAAGAAAGCCCACCTCAAGAATTGTCCTTCTTGAGTACGTGCTAGCGATCCTCCATTGTTTTTGTTTACGCCCACGCTGGACCTTATCAACGCAAGAAATATGATTTAGTATGTCATTCGCTTCTTTCGAGAAGATCATTAAGATTCGACAACTCGATATTTTTAGTCTTTGGGTTTTAGGATTTTCGCCATCGATATGACTTAATTAATATTCATATTTCGTTAATTCGATTGGTCTCGTCATAACGATAGATGACACTTGACGTTGATTCTTTCCTCCAACGATGTTTCTTCGCTGCTTCAGATAATTTATGAATCTTAAGTTCATAACTAATATTCGCCGCTTGTCAACGGTATCAACGCTTTGAGTTCTAAATCCTCATTCATTGTTAAAATTTCTTCACCGCTTTCTCGTCCCACACGCTTCACATATTCTATTATAAATACTCATATCTATAGTACACAATCGATAAAGGTTTCTTATAAATCAATCATCTCCAACAATCGTTCTATAAATTAAAGTTGCTTAAATAATATTTTCTCAAACATCTACTTGACATAATCAACTCATTAATATTTAATTAAATCTCTAATTTAATTAAGTAAATCCATAATTAAATATTAATTAAATGGATCAATTTAATAGTCCAATAATATTTGATTAATCAATCAAATTAATTTAATTCATCTTAGATATCCACTAATTAGAATTTATTTCTAATCACATCTTTGTAATAAATTACATAAGTCCATCTCATTACATAAATACATCACTTAAAAAGAATAATTTCAATTATTCTTTAACATAATTAAGTAATTATGTTATTCACTTTCTAAAATTAGATTTTATTCAATCTAATTAATTTAATTAATTCACTCTAGATAATTGATATTTAGGTTATTATTTAATTAATTAAGAATAAATCCCAAAATTTAATTACTAAATTTAAATTTCATATGTAATTAATATAGAATTTATTAAATCCTTAATTTAATTTTAATGGATCATAGATGAATAGTTCAAATCCATTAGCAAATTAAATTCTTGGTCCAATATTTAAAATAGTCTAAGTCCATCTTTAATTTAATTGAAGTCCATATCAATTTAATTTCAAAGGCCCATATCCATTTAATTAAAGGTCCATCTATTTGGTATATATCATGCCCAATACCTTTATTTTCGCCCAATGAGAACAAGGCCCAAAATAAAATAAACCAACTTCTCATACCCTAAATTAAAATACTAGCAGCCCATCACCATTTTTATTTCGGCCCACTTTGGTTTGGCCCAACCAGATTAAAATCTGCCCAACACATTTGGCCCAACAAAATTAATAAAACAATTAACCTAACTGTACTAACCTAATTAATACTACCCTAGCCGCCTCCCTCACTCACAACTCTTTCCCTCCCTCTCGGTACACACACACACACACACGCGCACGCGCGCGGACTGCCGTCGTCTCCATGGCCGGCCGGGCATGTCGCCGGTCAGTGAACCATGCCGTGCACCCCCCCTTTCTTCCTTCTCTCATCTCATCACTCTCGTTTCTCACACACAACGCACACACACGCGGACGAACACACACAGAGGCTCGCCGCCGTCGCTTCCTCATCTCCGGTAGACGCGTCGCCGGTCATCGAGCCGTGCCATCGCCGTCGTGACCTCAGCTCTCGCTCTCCTTTCGCGACACACACAGAGGCCCTCTCGGATCTCTCGCGTCTCTCTCGATCTGTTCTTGCTAACGAACACACAGATCCGAAATCGAACAACAGAAAATAAAATGAAACCCTTCTCGACGAGGTCACCGCTGCCCTGACGGAATCCATCGCCATCGGCGAGATGCGTGACTGTCGCCGTCGCCACGACCTCCTCTCCCCTCGGCTTTATTCACTCACTCACGCCCAAACTCATACGACAGATACACACGCACACGCGCACGCGCATAACATCTCTCAATCTCTCACTCTCGTCTTTGTTTTCAGGTCGCCGTCGTCGCTGGGCTCCGGGAGGTCCCGCCGAGGATGTTACGCCGCCGCCGCGGTTGTGCCGCGCCGATTCTGCTTGGCCACCTCCGTCGACCCACAGCCGAGCCCTAGTGGCTCGGTCAATTTTCCTATGCTTTACATATTCTAAATTTCTATGTATAAAAGATTGCCCAATGTACATATGTTGTTTTTCAGAGGACCTAAACATATTAATATTGATTGAATGAAATGGAGTGATATGAACCTGTATGAAGTGGTGGATGAGTTTACTTTGTTGTTGTTTTGATCAAAGGATAGTAATTTCTTGAAACAACAAAGTGTAGAAGTTGTTAGCTTGGAACTTGTAAGGAAATGAAAAAAAATACAGAGAAATGAGTTCTTACATTTTTGTTGGTTCCTCCTGTTGTTGTCGCCAGTTTGGAAATTGGAAGAAATGTGGGTTGATCAATTTAATATGAGAGAAGAGAGAAAACAAAATAGGTGTGTTGCTGCAAGTTTTCATAGGATACCTTTTTGGGGTTTGCCAAAATGATGATTATGTGGGAAAAAGTGGAGTAAAGTAGGGAATTTGGAATTATGTGGTTTGACTAAATAATTTATCCAGTATACAATATCTGGTTCGATTTATAACTGTATTCGTTCTCCGGTAATCGTTTAAATTTTTCTCGTTCGAAATGAAAATCGAAACATCAACGATTATAGAATTTAATAATCGCTCTAAATTCAAATCTTGATTTAGCTAAAGAAATTAATAATCGAAGGTTTAAATTTATCGGGGTATTACATACCATCCCCCTTAAAATAAATTTCGTCCCGAAATTTGCTAATCATGTAAAAGATTGGGGTATTTCTCATTCATAACAGATTCTCATTCTCAATTTGCTTCTTCTTGTCTATACTTTTCATAGAACTTTCACCAATGAGATTTCCTTGTTCTTTTGTTTTTGGATATGTCGGTCCAAAATTTCCGTAGACATTTCTACATAACTCATATTGTCATCGAGGACAATTTATATCGGTGATATCACATGGTTGAGGTCATGTATGTACTTTCTGAGTTGTGAAACGTTGAACATATCATGCACGCTCCCAAACTCGACAATGCCAATCAGACGTTGTTGGTCATATCTTTCCAATATTCCATGGGTCCTACGAAATGTGGTCCCAGCTTCTTCTTCTTTTTTTTTTTTTTTTTTTTTTCAATTTCATGATTCCTTTAACAGAAAATCTTCGAGAAAACTTTATTTCATATCAAAATATAACTCTACGCGACGCTTGTCGACGCATTTACTTTGGTCGATCTTAGGTTTCTTTGATCCGTTGGCGGATCCGTCGCATAATCTCAATCATTTCTCCTATAGAGTCGTCTTAATATTCTTCTTTCTCCCGCTTTATCCGAGTAAAGTGGTGATCGACATTTCCTTCCATAAAGCGCTTTCGACGGTCATTCCACTAGTTGCTTGATAACCGTGGTTACACGAGAATTCCACAAGTAGTAACACTTGTTTCAATTTCATCCTCTATCCGTGACAACAGTCCTCAACATGCCTTCAAGCGCTTGAATGGTCCTCTCGATTGTCTATCCGCTTGTGGGTGAACGCGACATCAAATGCAATTGAGTTCTCAATTCGCTTATACTTATCCATAACCGGATGTAAATTTTTAATCTTTATCGACGTGATAGTCTTTAGAACTCCTCGCAACCTTATGATTTCTAACGACGCCAGTATTAATATACCGATCCATATATTATTAGAATCAGAAATACCGCTCTCGTCAAACGATCGATGACAATCCAATCGCGATTTTCTTTTATCGATCCGGTAGCCCCTGAATAAAATCAACGGCTATATCTTTCCATTTCTATTCGTATGTCCAACGGTTGTAGGTTCCGCACGGCCGTTGGTGAAGTGTTTTCACTCGCCGACACGCCAAACAACGCTTTACGAACGGCTACGGCTCGTTTCATTCCACCCCACCAAAATTTTCTTGAAATCTCGATACATTTTGGTGCTTTTGGGGTGTAGTGTAAGACGCCTCACGGCTTCTCTCAAGATCTCACTCTTAAGCCCTTTGTCTTTTAGAAAATACACACTCTCCCATCATATAGCAAAACATCATATGTTGCTATTCTAAAATTCTTGTGGTCATTATTCTTGATTTCGGCTCGCATTCCTCCAACTTATTGCTCTTCTTCCGAGCTTCCAATATTCGAGCTCTTAAATCTGGATCGCAATCAACGCGTAAATACAACCTTCTATCGCCTCAGCGGCTTTAAAATTTCGATGTTCATCCTCCGAATTCATTTATAAGCATCTCCTCGTGACTAAGGAGGCATCCCAAACCGATATTTATGACTCAAGGCATCCGTTACATCATTATCATTGCTCGGGTGATAATTGATACCACAGTCGTAATCGTTCACTAGTTCTAACCATCTACGTTGCCTCATGTGAAGATCTTTCTACTCGAAGAAATACTTAAGGCTTTTATGGTCAGTATAGATCTTACATCTAATTCCATAGAGATGGTGTCTCCAAAACTTTAAGACATGTACGACCGCTATTAATTCCAGGTCGTGCGTAGGATAGTTGAACTCATGTAGGCGTAACTGCCTTGAAGTATAAGCAATAACCTTGCCTTTTTGAGTCAGAACACATCCTAGTCTATTCTTCGACGCGTCTGTGTAGATTGTGTACTCCTTATCTGCTTCGGGATTGCGAGTAAAGGTGTTGTTGTCAGCAACTCCTTAAATCTCTGGAAACTAGCCTCACACTCGGCGGTCCAAGTGTACTTGATTCCTTTTCAAAATCGGGTCGAGGTCGGCTATCGTTGAAAATCCTTCGATAAATCTTCGATAGTAGCCGACAAGTCCCTAGAAGCTCCGAATTTCATTTGGGTTCTTTGGTGATTCCCATTCTCGAACTGTATTGATCTTCGATGAGTCTACTTTGATTTCCTCGGCGGACACAATGTGACCTAAGAATGTCACTTTGCCTAACCAAAACTCACACTTGCTAACTTGGAGAAGAGTTGCTTTTGCCTCAACGTTTGCAGCACAGTCCTCAAGTGCTCTTCGTGTTCTTGGTTATTCTTGGAGTATATTAGGGTATCGTCTATGAATACTAAGACAATTTGTCTAAGTATGGGTGAAATACCCTATTCATGATATCCATAAATACTGTCGGGGTATTTGTAAGTCCAAATGGCATAACGATGAATTCGAAATGACCATACCTTGTACGGAAAGCCGTTTTAGGTACATCTTCGTGTCTAATCCTTAGTTGATGGTATCCCGACTTTAGATCTATCTTTGAAAAGACTCATGTTCCCTTAAGTTGATCAAATAGATTGTCAATTCGGGGCAAAGGATATTTATTCTTATGAGTTATCTTGTTTAACTCTCGATAGTCTATGCACATTCTCGGTACCATCCTTTTCTTCACAACAAGGACATGTGCTCCCCATGGAGATACATCGGGTCTAATGAAACTTAACTCAAGGGTTCTTGTAGTTGATCTTCAATTCCTCAAGTTCCCTCGTGTCATCCGTATGGGCTTTCGATATAGGGCGTAACCTCGGTTTGAGATCGATTGTGGACTCCATCCGCCGAGTCGGCGTAATCCGTAGTTCATCCGAAAATCATCGAATATTCTCTCACAATCGAAACGCCTTTTATCCTTCTCTTATTCTCGTCTCCTCTCGAGATAGACAAGGTAGATGTGGTCATCTCGTCCTGCTCAAAGAATGTTCTCGCTTATAGTGCGGATGTGATTGGGACTCTTCTTCCCATGCCGATCCCGTGAAAGTTTATAGGTTTCTTTCTCGAGATGTTGGAAAGAAATCTTACTTTCATTTCGTGGATAGTATCATTATATTCGGTTAACCAATCCATTTCTAGATTATGTCCACATCCGTCATAGGTATGACGTGAAGATTATCTCATCATGATCGGAAGTAAACCTAGTCCAAGTTCTAGTTTCAAGCATGTGTGGGTTACCGTTCTTATTCCTCCCATCGAGAAGAATTTCTCATGATTTGTTCAACTGTGTTTAGGATCAAACCTAAGTTCTCAACGATGCTTCAACAATAAAAGGACGCGAAGCGCCAAGATCAAACAAGAGGGTAACCGAAGTTTGAGAAGTATTCTCATACCGCCAAGTTTCCTTGGTCCTCGGCGGCTCCTACGGAATTTCTATTCCCGGTTGAGGCGTAGATCCTAGTTTGCTTTGGGCGCTGTCGTTGTTGATGATAGTGTTGTCGTTGTTGTCGCGCGTTGCCGCCGTTGTTGTTGTTGGAGTTGGCATCACTGTTCTCGTGGTTGTCGCCATTGTTGTTGTCGTTGTTGTCGTGGTTGATATGGTCGCCGATTTGGCCGGAAGCACCGGACCGGGTTTGTTGTCGAACGGACGAGCTTGGATAGCTGGATTTGTCGACTCGATTCGTTCATCGGGATGGTCATTCTCTCATTGACGATCCTCGACAGCCCCCGAGTAGTGACCCCTTCCGACACATTTGAAACATTCATCATTGTGAACATGTAGACACCTTTGTGACTCCTATGGCATTTAGGGCATACGGGAGTTTCACGAATATTTAGTTTCCACCGCTGCGCGGGTACTATGGTACGCTCATTGTCTTATTCGTGCCTAGATGGTACATTACTCACTTGTCATGGCCTCGTGTCGGCCCGGCCAACATTTGATCTTTGACCTTGGTGGGGTCCTTCCCACTTTCTCTTTCCACGATCTCCTTGGTGATTCGATGGATGTCAAATGACAATCCTATCCTCGTGCGTGGCATCCTCAATGTCCAATGCTCTATTAAGGGCCTCACGATAGATCGATTTCCATGACCGATTAGTGACACTCGATCTCATGATAGAGTGATGCAACCTAAAGTTCGTTGATTCCCGACTTGGTTCGGGTTCGCAGTGAACCAATCACAAGAGTTTGAGCAAAGTAGTTAAATTTTCAGCCTATATAGAGGCTTGTAAACTCACGAAATATCAAGCTTTGATTTCAAATATATTAATGAGTTTTATTCTTTTCAAGAGCTCTTCGTTTTCACATTTGATTCTAAGTCACGCATTCACGTCAATTTCCAACCGATTGACGAGGATCGTATCACGAGTCTCTTTCGTAACTTCTCGCCTCTTCTCATCGTTGTCAAACAATCGAGGCGCATACCGCGACATCTCGCAGGATGCACGGTCGTAACCTCGTGACCGTGGTCTTTCCTTATCGTAAATTGTAGAACTCGTGTTCTTTCATCTTACGGTAGCTCTTAGAATGTACTTCTCGCACACTTCCTCCTCAACTCTTCCCGTGTGTAAGCTTCTAGTTCCTATTCATATAAGGTCTTTCTCTTCATTTCCGCCGTAAATCAGCCGCACCAATCATTTGCAAAGCAACGCATGACAAGCGCCTTAAGAGGTGCAATAAAGGAGTTTAAGGATTCGCTCTAGCGTGAATCCATAGCTCCGCATCCACGAGATTCCCAAATTCCGCTGAAAATTGGCGGATTCTAACTAAGGATTAGCTCTTCAATCCTCTTATATATACGCAATCAAACATCTTCTTATACCATCCATCGATCTTAAATATCTCGCCGATATGTATTTATAATCATACGCGTAAGTCTAGTACATCGTCGACATCATGTAATACGACATCAAAACTAATTGCTCTCATGAGCTATCATCATATCAAGTCAAATGCCTCTACGAGGATTTTCATCACGTTCTTGAGATTTACCAAAAGAGGCCGTGCACGGAGTACGATGCTCCAAAACTAATATCGGCATCCTCCACATACCTAATCACGATGCGCATAAATATTTAAATACCACCGAGGTCATCAAAATAAGGTTCGTATCGTAACGACTCATCGCTCTCGTATGCATCACCAAATATGCAATCGTATATAAACAAAACACTTTCTAGTCTTAAATAACTAGGTCCATAATCGCCCGTGGTATAAATAGAGTTCATCGTGTTGGAGTCGAACCCAGAGTATGGGTACTATCAATTTCCTCCATCTCATTGCCGTGAGATGTGTCCTCCTCGTGATCTTCTCCGGTCCTACTCCTCTTTGACCTCTTCATCGAATGTGGGCTCACGGTTTCTCAATTCAAATAATTCTAGCTTCTTCCATAGCAATTAGGTCTCGGTGGACCTCACCATGATCTCCTTATGGGCATCGTTGAATTTGAGAAGCGGCAAGATGGTACAAGCTTCTCTCACAACGCATACCTGCTAGAGCACGTGATTCAGAAATCTCACAAGATCGTGGTACATGGGTTCGCACGGTTGGCGACGGTTAAACTGGGAAACGCCGGTAGGTAGAGGTGAGTCTTGGCCCGGAATGATCGACAGACGATGGTCCGGGCAAGCAATGACGGGGATGGAAACCCACCGGTGGTAGGACCGAAAAGGAGTTATCGAGGGGCGAGAAGATCCAATCTCGAATATTTTCCCCGTCACGGCCTGTAAGAATGCAGATCCATCGATGCTAAACCGGGCATCTTCTGATGGTGCCACTCGTGATTCTCATCACGCTAGGTATATTCCCGCCGGTGAGATACGGTCCACAAGATGCAACTCCTTATACCATGAATACGTAATCTGTGTAGTTGACGGAACGAGGTAAGTCTACCTCAAGATCGAAGCTCTCTCTGGCCGATAGATGAAATCACGATATCTCACGGCATATCCCGCCAATCGGATGGCGCCTCTGAACCAACAAGCACGCCGTCGTAGTATGATGTACCACGTCCATGTACAATAACCTAGTGACGCACGGTGAGCTAAGAACTCACCGCCGTCTCCTCGATACATCTCAGAGAATATACAACCTCCTGGGGTGGCTCTACAGATAAAGGACTTCTAGTCGAAAAATCGCTCAAACCACAATCTTATATCCTATATTCCTAAGTTCTTATGAAAATATTTTTCATAATTTGGTCTTCGAAAAGAGACCGATAATCTCTGGGATAGAACAAACATTCAATGTCTAGCCTTCTGCAGAGGCTAAGTGGTTACCATTTCTCATCAAGGTTATGAATTATTTATTTCCATTCGAATCATAACATTCGATCATATGCTCTCGAAATATTCAAAATTCTATCTTTCTTTTATACATACTCTTAACATTATGCTTTGATTCGTCGTTATCGCCACGATAGAGATAGACGATAGTGTTCAAAATTTCTTCGGCAGAGAGGTTAGGACTCGTAATAAAGGCAAACCTCCGCTACAATCGCTTCATCATCGTAGAGTTGTTGATTCTCATCCTCAAACCGCTCGATTGAGATTCTTATAATTTCTATGTTCTCGCTCTTCCTTAGTATTCCGCTCAATCTGGGATACCTTATGTTCACATACTAAGTTCGCGCAAAATGGATCATACGCCTTAAGAGTCTATGTTCTCATGGGAAACATACTCATTTATATTATGCCTCTAGCATGCTTTGCATATAGGAGTAAACACAACTCATAACATATATGCAATCAACAGATATTCTCATATCATTACTTTATCAATCTCCCATAGTTTTCAACTTTTTCTTCAACTTAACAATCAATTATTTTGAAAAAAAAATTTCAATGTCAATCATTCATTTTTCCAAAATCATTGGAAACAACAACTCCATTTGAAATTTTGAGACCTTTCTCTTTTCAACATATTTCAACTTTCAACACAATGCGACTTTTGTAAGTCCATTTCACATTTCATAAACTTCCATCATTTTAAAACAACTTTCAATTGAAATAGTTACCTTCTTCCTCGTTGAGCAGGACGATGATGGAGTGCAGTGCAGTGGTAGTCAACACCAATAATTTCTAGTCTCAACTTTCAATTTAAGATCCAAGGAAAGGCAATCAAATACCAAGAGTTTCAAGACTCAACTTTCAACTTAGGATTCAATAAAAGGGTTTCTAGGGTTCGAGCTTAACAAGTGCTCGATACCACTTTTGACGACCCGACTTTTAAAGAAAGTACGGATCACATGTATCGTCACCGGTATGATAAATGCAATGGATATATATAATTTAAACCAATACGATTAACCAATCAATTGTGAATAAATCGTGAGATTAAAAGGATACTGTTGATTCAAGACAAACTCAAGTCACGTAAAGACTTGCCAAAAGGTTCTATGTTCAAGTCTAACCCAATCGTATGCGACTTCAAGGAACGAGGTACGACCTCCGCTCAATACGATATGATAGCAGTCATAATCAACAGATACCAACAAAACATCAGAGTTTGGCAGCAAATAAACGTGTGAACATACATATGATGATGCATGCTCAAGGTTCTAGAAATCCTTTCAATTAAAGCAACAAAACCACTATCACTTTGCACCACCTCGCACCCATCATCAATTCTTGCTCAACCTGCACATCAAAAACGAATATGCAGGGCTAAGTACAAAAGTACTCAGTGGACTCATTGCCGAAAACATTTTCTTTATAAAAGTTATTGAACTGCCCGCAATAGCACATGGGGTTTTAGTTGGAAAGACCCATGCCTATCAAACATTTTATCGTTTTCCAAAAGTGTCCGCCGGACTATTTCATCCACATTGTTCCATATCCGTAATTCATTCATCATTCATTCGCTCATTCATTCACAAGACTATGGAGTGGCCACTACACATAGTCGCCGTGACCTGATCGAGGTAGCTAACCTTAACACACAACACATCGTGTACACAATCCGAGTTAGTCCTCAACTAAGTCGGATCCGATCGTTACCGCTTTTTAACGCTATGGACCAACTCATTCACATACCACATCGATATACCAATCAATTCTCGTCCCACATTTGGACAAACCAACCTCGATATGGACACAACAAAACATAAATATTTGGCGCATCAATAACAGCTCATGCGATAATATTTCATAAAGCTTTTGTAAATCATGCTTTGAGTTATGCATAACATTTTTGTTTCAAGAAAGCCCACCTCAAGAATTGTCCTTCTTGGAGTACGTGCTAGCGATCCTCCATTGTTTTTGTTTACGCCCACCGGACCTTATCAACGCAAGAAATATGATTTAGTATGTCATTCGCTTCTTTCGAGAAGTATCATTAAGATTCGACAACTCGATATTTTTTAGTCTTTGGGTTTTAGGATTTTCGCCATCGATATGACTTAATTAATATTCATATTTCGTTAATTCGATTGGTCTCGCCATAACGATAGATGATACTGACGCTGCATTCTTTCCTCCAACGATGTTTCTTCGCGTCGCTTCGATAATTTATGAATCTTAAGTTCATAACTAATATTCGTCGCTTGTTAACGTGTATCAACGCCGAGTTCTAAATCCTCATTCATTGTTAAAATTTCTTCGCCGCGTTCTCGTCCCACACGCTTTCACATATTCTATTATAAATACTCATATCTATAGTACACAATCGATAAAGGTTTCTTATAAATCAATCATCTCCAACAATCGTTCTATAAATTAAAGTTGCTTAAATAATATTTTCTCAAACATCTACTGACATAATCAACTCATTAATATTTAATTAAATCTCTAATTTAATTAAGTAAATCCATAATTAAATATTAATTAAATGGATCAATTTAATAGTCCAATAATATTTGATTAATCAATCAAATTAATTTAATTCATCTTAGATATCCACTAATTAGAATTTATTTCTAATCACATCTTTGTAATAAATTACATAAGTCCATCTCATTACATAAATACATCACTTAAAAGAATAATTCTCAATTATTCCTTAACATAATTAAGTAATTATGTTATTCACTTTCTAAAATTAGATTTTATTCAATCTAATTAATTTAATTAATTCACTCTAGATAATTGATATTTAGGTTATTATTTAATTAATTAAGAATAAATCCCAAAATTTAATTACTAAATTTAAATTTCATATGTAATTAATATAGAATTTATTAAATCCTTAATTTAATTTTAATGGATCATAGATGAATAGTTCAAATCCATTAGCAAATTAAATTCTTGGTCCAATATTTAAAATAGTCTAAGTCCATCTTTAATTTAATTGAAGTCCATATCAATTTAATTTCCAAAGGCCCATATCCATTTAATTAAAGGTCCATCTATTTGGTATATATCAAGTGCCCAATACCCTTTATTTTCGCCCAACGAACAAGGCCCAAAATAAAATAAACCAACTTCTCATACCCTAAATTAAAATACTAGCAGCCCATCACCATTTTTATTTCGGCCCACTTTGGTTTGGCCCAACCAGATTAAAATCAGCCCAACACATTTGGCCCAACAAAATTAATAAAACAATTAACCTAACTGTACTAACCTAATTAATACTACCCTAGCCGCCTCCTCACTCACAACTCTTTCCTCCCTCCTGCACACACACACACACACACACACGCCAAGACGCTACTGATCGTGTTGCTCCACGGCCGGCCGGCCATGTCGCCGGCTGAACCATGCCGCACCCCTTCTTCCTTCTCTCATCTCATCACTCGCTTTCTCACACAACGCACACACACGCGACGAACACACACAGAGGCTCGCCGCCGTCGCTTCCTCATCTCCGGCAGACGCGTCGCCGGTCATCGAGCCGTGCCATCGCCGTCGTGACCTCAGCTCTCGCTCTCCTTTCGCGACACACACAGAGGCCCTCTCGGATCTCTCGCGTCTCTCTCGATCTGTTCTTGCTAACGAACACACAGATCCGAAATCGAACAACAGAAAATAAAATGAAACCCTTCTCGACGAGGTCACCGTCGTCTCGGACGGAACCCATCGCCATCGGCGAGATGCGTGACTGTCGCCGTCGCCACGACCTCCTCTCCCCTCGGCTTTATTCACTCACTCACGCCCAAACTCATACGATGTATACACACGCACACGCCGCACGCCGCATAACATCTCTCAATCTCTCACTCGCCTTTGTTTTCGTCGCCGCCGTCCGCTGGGCTCCGGGAGGTCCTGCCGAGGATGTTGGCGTCATGCCAGGCAGTTGTGCCGCCGATTCGCTTAGCCACCTCCGTCGACCCACACCGAGCCCTAGTGGCTCGGTCAATTTTCCTATGCTTTACATATTCTAAATTTCTATGTATAAAAGATTGCCCAAAGGTACATATGTTGTTTTTCGTAGGACCTAAACATATTAATATTGATTGAATGAAATGGAGTGATATGAACTGTATGAAGTGGTGGATGAGTTTACTTTGTTGTTGTTTTGATCAAAGGATAGTAATTTCTTGAAACAACAAAGTGTAGAAGTTGTTAGCTCGGAACTTGTAAGGAAATGAAAAAATACGTAGAAATGAGTTCTTACATTTTGTTGGTTCCTCCTTGTTGTCGCCAGTTTGGAAATTGGAAGAAATGTGGGTTGATCAATTTAATATGAGAGAAGGGAGAAAACAAAATAGGTGTGTTGCTGCAAGTTTTCATAGGATACCTTTTTGGGGTTTGCCAAAATGATGATTATGTGGGAAAAAGTGGAGTAAAGTAGGGAATTTGGAATTATGTGGTTTGACTAAATAATTTATCCAAGATACAATATCCGTTCGATTTATAATCAGATTCGCTCTCCGTAATCGTTTAAATTTTTCTCGTTCGAAATGAAAATCGAAACATCAACGATTATAGAATTTAATAATCGCTCTAAATTCAAATCTTGATTTAGCTAAAGAAATTAATAATTGAAGGTTTAAATTTATCGGGGTATTACAGATGCCTAGATGGCATTCAGGGCTCTCTCGTTGAGGCTGGCATCTTCAACTTGATCTCACGTCCATTGTGTTGACGGTGTTGGGTTAACATTACCATAAACATCAGTGGTCATGGGTACTGACCACCCATTTTCATGGACTGCCATGCTCTCACATCAATGGACTTGATATAAGAACTAACTCTGGTCTTCCATTATGAACAATTGAAACCTTCAAGCACTGGTGTTCAATGACTAATGACTGGATCCATTGTGAAAACAATAATATGGGTAACTGTTAGGATCACACTCAGTATGTCAAGTATTGGCCCTGATACCAATTAAAAGTGTTGCTTCGCCTAAGCACATAACCGTTATATAGAATGTTATCCATACATAGAGTATAATAGCGGAACTAAAACTTAAAGAACACTGAAGTTAACACTTTTCTACAGATTAAAATTATAATATGTAGATGTCAATCTATGACGAAATAATCCACTATAAGTATACAGTGAACGTTACAAAAACTCACTACTTTATTAAAAGACAAAGTTGGACACTTTGAGTCGAAACCTAATTATGAAAATACTAAAGACACCCTCACAACACTTGTGTATGAAAACCAGACACACTTCTAAACAGTTAGAAGTTAAAACACTCGTGCTATCAGAAATTTTATGAAAATAGACTCAAGAACATGATTAGCTCTTCAGTGTATATATATTCTCAAATGCATGTCTTTCTCCAGTTGATCTGCATCTCTTATATAGCAGTTGAGAGGCCTTATCCGGCACGCCTTTGATCCATGTCAAGGCCCACTAAAATTGAAGTAATCGTGGTAATTAATCATATCATTCAGATCATCGAATGTAGGAACAAACTCGACTCTCCCGCTTTATCTCTTTGAATCGATCCTCGTGTTTCTCGGTATGTTGACTCAGATTCTACACAACACCGTGAGCTACGAATACAAAAATCGAAGAATAGCAAAACCTTATGATAACAACTATCCAATGTTTAAGGAGTTCGTTTAGGGTTAAAAACTAATCCCAACATACCTCAAGGCCCTCAACTTGAAAAGTTGTTAGGTTGTCATTGTGGATTTCCCATTCCATTTCAATATTGAAGTGGTCTGGTTCTAATTTCCCGAAACATATTTACTTGCACCTTGAGTTGGTGGTAGTTGTGAAAGACAAAACATGGCTAATGACTTGACAAGAGCAGAAAGAAGCATGACAGGCATGGATAGGAAAATGAGCCTTAATAATAACTGGATTATTTCCAATGACAAAATACCACGTATATTGACAAAGCATTGGAATCATACATGCCACTTTCATCATGAATAATAGTTGATTCGATTGAGGCTCGTTGGTAGATTATTTTTCCTTTTCCTAGTGCTCTAAGTGCAAACTCTCGGATTCTTGTTGAGAACCTTGAAATATACTTTGCAACGAGAGAAGAAAGTGAAAAAGAAAGAAAGAAAGGTTTTTATTCACTATAGAGATTAAGGTAGTAGTCTTTAATTTAACATTTGCATGTTTACGGTTTTTTTTTTAAACCAACAGCAATCAAATAAAATTAATCCACCAAGTCGTCTCTTACAAGATCAACTAACCAACTAAGGTAGTTATCGATCCAACAAAGTGGACGATTACAATTCAAAGAAAATCAGGCAAGAGAATGAGCAGCCTTGTTTGCCGTTCTATACATATAAGACACTTCGATAAGAAAATGCGATCGAGCATCCTGTAGGATATCAAGAATCTCGTCTGGAAGCAAATCTTTATCCTCCTCTGGTACAGCCATGATCCGTGCAGCCAGGATAGAATCCGTAAACACCTCGATGGGAAAGATGTTATTCTCCAAGAAGCATTTAATACCAAAAATCACAGCCTTCACGTCAGCAAGCATGTTGCTTGTAGATGGGGCCGTCTGTTGTGATTTAGCCAAGATTGTTCTCCCTTCATGATCAAGGATAATGATACCAATACCGAAGCCTTTCTTCCCAGGATTGAAAAGAGCATCAACATCCACCCAGAAGCTTCCCCTTTGAGGTTTCTTCCATTTCCCATCCCCGCACATCATCCCTAGATGGGTAGATACACAGAGAATAGGTCGCGCATTCTTATAGTGATCAAGCATAAGCACTGTGTTTCAGAGATCCCCTCAAACCGTTGGCCATTCTTGTGTGAAGCCTTACATATGGCCATCCACATTTGCCACAACATAATACACCAAAGCTCATAATCCTCCGTCTTCAGTTCGTTCCTAACAACCAACGCAACATCCATCAACCTCAACGATTTAGCTTGGTGTAAGAGATCCTAGAATCGGCTTTGTTTCTAAAAAGGTCTTCTTTTTGGGCAGAAAATCAAGGTACGCTCAGACGTCACTCATCTATATTTGCAGAGCTCACAAATACCATCCGATGGAACATGGTGGTCCTTTAGGTTTCCAGCTATAGGGATGTGGTCCATGAGCGCTTTCCAAACGAATATCTTTGCTTTTAGGGAAATCGAAAGAGACCATACAAGCCTATTCCGGTGTTTATGATCGGGTCTACTTGTATGTGGGTGGCTCTCATAGTATCGTTTCGAAAGAAGGTAGGCTGATTTTACCGTAAACATGCCATTTTGATTAAATTTCCAAAAACGTTCATCAGTACCGATTTTCTCCCCAATCGGGGTCACGAGAATACCATCACTTTCATGAGTAGGGAATTCTCATTTAATTCTATCTTCATCCCATATTATCTACTGTCACGGATCAGATCGAAAACCTTCATGAGCCTATCATGGTCAACTCTCACGTGGTCAATCATCTCCTCACTCAGCCCATTCGCCCATCTATCACGAAAAAGGTAAATGCTGCATCCATTTCCCACTCTCCATCTCATTCCCCATTCCACCAGATCCCTACTCCAAAGTAACGTGCGTTAAAAGAAAGAGCAATTAGATTTAGTTCTAGCTGTGATGATATCTTCATTTCTGAAATACTTCGCCTTGAAAACACGAACCACAAGAGATTTTGGCTTAATCAGCATTCTCCAAACTTGTTTTTCTAACAAAGATCGGTTGAAATAGACCAGATCCCCGAAGCCAATCCCTTCCCACTCATTCGGTTTACAAAGATCTTTCCATTTTGCCCAATGGATGTGTTTCTTCTCCTCCTCCTTATTCCCCCACCAAAAGGTAGCACACATTCTATTAATATCGTCGCAGATAGAATCAGGCAGACGAAAGCATTACATGACATATGTTGGCATGGATTGGATAACAGCCTTCAAGAGTACCTCTTTACCCCCTGCTGAAAAATCCTTTAGGTTTCACTCAAAAAGCTTCCTTTGTACCCTGTCCTTGATGTAGCCAAACTATAAACGTTTCTGTCGGAGGGAGAAAACAGGCATATCGAGATACATCTGCAGCCCTAGTTCAGAATTAACACCCAAGATTCGTTTGATCATATCCCCTCTAGTCAGTTGTGTGTTGGGACTGAAGCATATGGATGATTTAGAGCGATTGATAAGCTGACTGGAAGCATGCTCATACAAGTGAATGATGTCTTTGATGGTAAAAGCCCCCTCAGATGTCGCTTTGAGAAAGATAAGACTATCATCAGCAAAAAATAAGCGGGTGATACTAAGCTCTTGTGGAAGGATTGGAACTCTCTCCAATCTACCCGTCCTCTAATAGTTATGAATCAAAGAGGATAAGCCTTGCGTGCAGATAACAAAGAGGAGCGGAGATAGTGGGTCGCCCTGCCAGAGTCCTCTGGTAGGAGTAATCGTGCCATATACTCTTTTGTTTAGGATAAAAGAAAATTTGACCGACGATACGCAATGCATAATCAGTCTATAAATGCGTTCCAGAAAGCCTAGCTTTTCCAAGATAGCTTGGAGGTAGCTCCATTCGACTCTATCGTAGGCCTTGCTCATGTCTAGTTTAGGCGTACCATAGCCTTCCTTGCCTGTTCTCTTCCTACGAATCCAATATTGACATTCAAAGCTCACTAACACATTATCAGTAATCAATCTTCCCTTAGTGAAAGTGCTTTGTGCCGAGTCGATGACAGACCCCATCACCTGTTTGATTCTATTAGCAATCACTTTGGCAACAATTTTATAACTAGTATTACACATGCTAATGGGTCTGAATTCTAAGACCACCGTAGGCTTGTTAAATTTTGGAATTAAGCAGATAAGAGTATCATTCCAATCCTTGATTGGTGCCTTCTCATTCAAAATGGCCAGAACCTCAGCGGTAATAAAGTCACCAATCACCAGCCAGAACCGCTGAAAGAAGCGAGCATTAAATCAATCTGGGCCAAGGCTCTTTGTAGGGTGCATGCCAAATACAGCTTCTTTAACCTCCTTTGCCTCAAACGGTCTTTCCATAAGGGAGTAGTCCACGGCTGAGTCTCTTTCCCTAATGGTATTAGTCACTGTTGTCACATCTCGCTGGGTTGGTGAGCTAGATCTAAACAACTTCTTAAGATGTTATGTGGCATTTAATCGAACAGTTGGGGCATTCCCCCAATACAGATTCTCTTTGGTATTTCATCGATTTGATTGTCGAACCAGCATTACTAGATTGTCTATCACCCTCGACCTGCTATCAGTGTGATGCAGGTGCTATTCGCGTTGTAGTTGAAGCTAAAGGAAATGATTCCGTAGGGAGTCATTAAAGAAGGTGAGGGCGGGGATGGGGAAGATGGAAAACAAGGTATCAAATCTAGGAGAGGGATGGCGAGACGTGGTGTGAAAAAGAAGAAGTTCAGCATGTGGAGGGAGATGAAGAGACGGGTTGCAAATTGGGGAAGAAGTTCTGCATTTGGGAGAGAGAGATATTTAAGATTTAGGGTTTAGGTTTCAGGATTAATTTAGCTGGTTATAAGAGCTAAAAGATTTGGAATAAAGAAATTTAAAATACTTTATTTAATTATTTTGATCAAGTATTAAAACAATATCGTTTGATACTTTGGTGTAAAAAAATCCACATATAATCCACCTAAAAATCTGATGTGGTGATTTATCATTCTATAATCAAATCCCGGACATAAATCATACTTTTTTCAATATTGATAGTTTTTTAAGTGAAAACATTAGTTAGTGAAATTTTCTGTAAATCTTATTTGGAGTTGTAGAGCTATACATACAAGTCGCGAAAGCATAAATATAGTTTGGAGAAGCTAAAGTCTACAAAGAATGGTTAAATAAAAAAGAAAATAAAATTATAAGGTGAAAAAAGTTAGTCATATATATAGGAATGATATGCTAATCATCTTCCATGAATACTGTTCATATTTAGCCAAACATTATTAATTTTTATTATATACGTTTATTTTTGATTCTAATACTTTATAAATTGTTATTGACAATAAAAGACTTATTAATTTTATAAAATTCAATGCTTAATTCGTTCTTTTTATTCATTTAGTGAAAGTTAAAGGATTTAGAGGAAAACGAACAAATTGAGATTCATCTATATATAAGTTATAAATTTAATCATGTCAATAATAATTTCTAAAGTATTAGGTCTAAAAAAAAACAAATCAAATTAGTGCTAATGTAGTTTAGACATAAACAATGCTCATGAAAAGTATTCACAGAGCGTGGCACATCATTTCTCCATATTATCAATTCTATGTGATAATATTATGAATTATATCCGGGACTCTATTTCAACTTTGTTTGACATTTCTAAAAGGGATTGATTTTAAGAATTTTTACGAGGCCGATTGCCTTAATCTCGGCCCTGGTTTCTAAGCTACATATTTTCCGATATCCTTCCGTAATTACTTTAACACAAAAACATACAAAGTAACATGCATGGAGTAGAAATTAGTAATATGTCCTCCCCTCTTCATGATAAGTATATCACAATTACTTTATTCGATATTTACGATAAGTGTATCATTTTTCTGTTTAAAACACTTCTTTTTATTATTCAACCTCACAACCACTCATTATTTACCAAAAAACTCATTTCTATCATTCACAACCTAACACATAGTGACAATTTTATTATAACTCGTGTCGTCCACAAATGATACACTTATTATGGACATAGGGAGTATCATGTATCAGCCACTTAAGTGTAATTCCCTAGTAACAAATATTTTTACTGACTTATTGCTTAAATTGATCCTTCAAAAAAAAGCTATTGCTTACATTAATAGTTAAATTGTGCAATTAGACCAAAAAGTGAAAAGAATTTACGGCAATTAATCCAAATAACTTTGTAGCATGCTTGCAACATGTGTTGCATAGGCGTGATCTTGGTTCAGATTTAAAATGGTTATGAGATCGATATCTTAACCCTGATTTAAAGAATTTTAACAAGGCCCATGTTGTCTTAACCTCAACCTTGGTTTTTGAGCTTCATATTTCCAAATATTTGACCGTAATTACTTGTCCAACAAAAAAAATATGATCAAGTACTATGTTCATATAGTAGAAATAATAATCCACTTACGTGCAATTCCCTAGCTAGTAACAAATACTTTTACTAACTTATTGCTTACATCGTGTGTCTTGATCTAGTGGTAGAGTGGTTAATGCCCGAGACCAAAGGTCTCGGGTTCGAGTCCACCGTGACGCAGCATTTAAAAATTTCTGTATTAAATTGACAACAAAATATTATTGCTTACATCCCTTCAAAATAATATTGCCTTGTGATAAATTGTGCAACTAGACTAAAAGGCGAGAAGAAATTACGGCAATTAATCCAAATTGTTTATTTCTAAATTTAACCATATAATTAATTAAAGTTAGATAAACTTGACTTGTTGGAGAAGTTTTCATTTTTCCATGTTCTTTTTATTGTACTTTCTTGGGAAAAGGTTTGAATAAGTCGGAAGAATATTTATGTACCATATGTTAGCTCCTACTCTTGAATAATTTATTCTTGTATAATAAGTCAGCTTCCTATCTATAAATAATTTAGTGATTGCTTGGCTAAGCTTATTTTAGATAGCTTATAAGCTCCAACAACTTATAAGTTGTTTTAATAACTTATAAGATGAGATGTATCAAAAATTTATAAGTTAATAAAGTGTTTGGATAACAAAACTTATAAGCTCTTTTAAAATATTATAATATAGTAAAGTATTTGACATTATAAACTTTTTTTATGTTAAAATGACCAAAAAGCACATCATTCATAAATTGCCATTCAATTTTCTTTATAATTATATATTGTCATTGCAATCAAGAAAATCTTAATTTTTTTAAATCAATTAATTAACATTTCTTTTTTATAAAGAAACCAACCTTTAAAAGAAACCAACCTTTAAAGCTCTGTACTTAATAAAACATATCTATTTTAATTATTGGGCCCAAATGTTAATTTAATTCAAATGAAATGATAAAAGCTCAACTCTCTCTCTACACACAACACAAAATCACAAGCCTTAATTTGCTGATCCCTCTTTCTCTCTAAATTTGCATCATAAGCGTCGCTTGTTTCTTTCTCTCGGCAAGATCGCGACATCGTCGCCTTCCTCTTCGATCTAACGGTGGGAAGGTCGCCACCATTGACACTACCTCCCACTCTTGAACAACAAAGAACGCCAAGAAAACAAAGAAAATATGTCATCTTCTTCCTCTATTTTTCCCCGCCAAAGCCACCGTCGCCGCCAAGGCCGCCGTCGTGACAGTAGAAGCGCCACCGCTTATCCCTGCCTCATCCTCTTGTCATAACAGCAACAACAACACAAAGGCTGCTGCTGTAGCCGTGGAATAGAAGGAACACGTCGCCACTGGAATCTTGTAAATCTTGTAATCCTCAACCCTAATATGTTAATGTTACTTTTGTACTTTAATTATAGCTATAAGATCATGAAAAAATAAGTTGAGTTGAGCTACTTATTTTTTAAAGAACTTATAAGCTCTTAGAGCTTATTTTGGGAATTTATAAGCTTTTTTAGAACTTAATTTGCCAAATAGATTGTAGGAGCTTATAAGCTCCTAAACAGCTTATAAGTTGTTTTAAGGAGCTTATAAGCTCAGCCAAACAACCTCTTAGCCTTCCACATATATTTCAGTCGCTCACTTCCAAAAATAGAAACGAGGTATACATATTTGCTTTTCTTTTTCTTTTTGAATTCATACAAAAATTTTAAATACCGTAACTCGAACTTGAGATCTTTAACCTAGCACTAGATGAACACATGATATACATATTTCACTAAAGCATAATGACTCAAGCTAATCTAGTTTTCATCCCTGATCCACCTTTGAGCCATATCATCGCCATTGTGGAGACGGCCAAGCTCATCCTTGAAAGGATGGGCGCCACCTCTCTGTCACCGTACTCACTATGTGATAGGATATGGCCCAACTACTAGGCCCAAGCATCAGATCCAATATAAATGGGCTCCGACATTAAGCTCGGCCTATGCAAGTTCGGCCCAAGAAGACTCCTAAACCAACTACAACTCAAATCACAAGTGGAGACGCATAAGATTCGGATGCATATCTAAAAGAATCCTTATGAGAGAAGACTTCGTATTAGAGTAAAACTCAATATAATGGTGTATAAATAGAGGCTAGATTAGACGGAAGAAGATCATCTACACTCTTTGTAATCGTTTCTTACACACTCAATACACATATACTCTCTTGCTCCGTGGACGTAGATCTATTTCAACAGATCGAACCACGTTAATTCCTCATGTTCATTGCGTATTTATTACCTTACGAAATTAAGATCGATCACTGGTGCCGTCTGTGGGAACTAAAATTTTGTGTTATCGATCAACTTTTTCTCAGGTAACAATCACAACGTGAATACAAGAAGCATTACATCCAGGGCTGCCACCGGCAATAATAACGACGGTAGGACGTGTCGAACTCGGCTTGGGAAAAGCCCGATAAGAGATACGACCCCCGAAGGACACGTTTAAAGTCTCGATGAACGAGGCAACCCTATCCTGCGTGAAGAAGAAGAGTACCGTAGCGAATGAGATCGCAACAGCAACCGAGAGGAATCCCTAGCACCGCAGTTGAACCTTGACAAAGCGGTTAAAGGGTTCCTAAAAGAATAAGGAAAGCTTCTCCAAAGATCTCACCGAGAACAAGGTCGGCATCATCATGAAGAAAGGACCAAGCCTCATCAAAGCGCGGCGGCTGGCGAGGTGAATCTCTCGACCTCCGGATGATAGGCGCTCGTCTTTGCGGATAATACCTCTACACGGGTTGGTTTCTAAACCGACCGTGCAAGGATGAGCGGCAAGGGGCGGGGCGTCGTGATCACCGCGAGGTCGATCCCCATAATTATAACGAGTCGGCCGACGACCTCAAAGATCGTTCTCCCAGACGGGTTCTATGGATACGGAGGATCATTACCCTTTCTCCAACGAGATACTCGACACCTCTCCCGAGAAAAGTACGGGTGCAAAGTATCGCCCCTATGACGGATCAGGGATCCACAAAATTTCCTTTCTCAATTCCAATACAACATGATCAACGGCCTCAACACCATCCACATGTGCAAGTTGTTCCCTGAGTTACCGATCGACAACGCCCGCGGTGGTTCGACGGTTTATCTTCCTAGTATTGGATCTTACCGAGGTCCGATGGAAGCCTTCATCAAGAAGATTCTTCCAAAAGCCGAGTCGAGACCACATCGGCTCATCTCCTCACCGTGTGAGACAAGGCCGAGGTGAGTCCATTAGCGACTTCATGACCAGGTTCAACAAGGAATGCCTAAAATTCGAGGGCGTAACGACCTCCTCATTATCTCGGCTTTCCAAAATGGCATCTTACATGGGGCCCTATATAAGGAGATCGTCAATCGAGCCCCGTCATCGTCGGAGCCGCGGCGATAGCGGATCGGTTCGCCAAAGCGGACGAAGCGGATAGGAGAAGGCGTTAGCGGAAAGATGGAGCCCTCTGACAAGAAGAGGAAAGAGGATGGTCGAGAGGACCGAGGCCAAGGTCGACGAAGTGCCTTGGAAAGGATACAACGTGGCCCGATAGAGTCTAGGTTCGGACCACGTCATAACCCGGAGCGACCTCAGTATACACCCTTGACGAAGTCAAGGACGGAGATCTACGAGCTCCATATGAACATGTTCGAGAAACGTCGATCCAAAGACAAGTATTGCTCCTTCCATGAGGATCATGGGCACGACACGGAGGAGTGCAGGGATCTCATGGCAGATATCGAAAAGTTTGTGCATGACGGAGTTCTTAAGAAGTACCAAGGTCATGGCCGAGCTTAACTGGTCGATCTGAGGCCCCCACCGAGGTCGAAAAACGGAAGCAAGTGAAGGAGAGGGGAAATTGTGGCCCTCACAAGAAAACAAGGCACGACACCGATGAAGAGGGGGATGACGAGCCTCAATACGATGGAATCATATCCACCATCACGGGGCTCCCTCGTGGAACTACGAAGTCCTCTCTAAAAGCCGAGGCCCGAAGTCCCCATACCAAATGAACTCAGAAACAAGAGGTTTAAAAGGACGAGGCAATCACCTTTTCGAGGACGACCCGCATACACTGTAGTACCCCACCAGGACGCAATGATAATCCAAGCAGTGGTTGCCAACAAGCTAGTTCGGCGTGTGTACGTCGATAGTGGTACGTCGGTGAGCATCCTCTTCAAGGAATGCTTCGACAAATTAGGAATTGAGGAGGCACACCTTACACCGGCACCGCTACCACTTCGAAGCTTCGTGCAAGAAGAGACTCGCCCGGAGGGGATCATTGGACTGCCTGTCACGGTGGGAAGAGGCCGACGAGCTCCACCAAGATGGTACAATTCTTTATAGTAAACGCCTACTCACCGTATAACATTATACTAGGACGGATGGTTAAATGCGGTGAGGCGATATGCTCAACGATCACTAACAATGAAGATCCCCACAAGAGGAGGGTTCTTTGTGATCAGGAGATCAGAAACAAGCAAAAGAATGCATGCAGGTCGCCTTAAGAGGTACAGTGACTTCGGCCCAACACCCACATGCATAGCAATTAAGGAAACCCAAGGAGTTGAAAATGGAGAGGACGTCGTCTATTCTCGATAGCTCGGTAGAGGAGGTCACACTGTATGAAGACGATCCCCTCAAGGTCGTCAAAGTAGGCTCTACCAAAGTACCTCAATTGAGAAAGCAGATTATCAAACTCCTAAGGGAATTTCGAGACATCTTCGCTTGGTCACCCCTCGACATGGCCGGGGTATCACCAAGCATTATTACTCACCAGCTCAACATTGACCCAAGTGTGAAACCAGTTCGGCAAAAGCAACGGATCTTTGTAGCGGAACGGGATCAGGTCATACATGACGAGGTGAACTGATAACTCTTATAAAAGAGTTATTATATGACCTTTTTTATGACAAAATCCTTGAGTGAACCGGGTTCTGTTTGTTCATTTCGATGTTATGCTGTATGTTTTGTTGTGTTTGCGTGTGTTTGTGTGAAGGATTGAGTCAGACGAAATCAAAGGGTTTTTAATTGCTTTTAAGTGTTATTTAAATAATCATGGCATGTTACAGGAAGAACGGCAGTGAAGACGAGGCCGAAGTCCGCCGAGTCAAGTCAAGCTCGTGTTGAGCATACAGACAAGGCCGAACTCGCGAGCGAGCTTGACTTCGATGTACGAGGAAGGACTGAACGAATAATGCTGAAGAAATGCGGGGACATAGTCGAGCTACAAAGACGAAGTCAACGCTCATGAAAAGTGAAATCCGAGCTCAAGACCGCCGAGCTCAAGGCTGCCGAGCTCGTGGTGAAATGTAACTCCGAGGAGAAGAGAGACAGAGCCGAGCTCGCAACCATCCGAGCTCAAAGATTGAAAAGTTCACAAGTATGAAGACGACCTCGGGACCGATGCTCGTGGCGAGGTCGGACTCGTGGCAGGTCGGACTTATGAGCTCGGGCGCGAGATCTTCCTCGAGAAAGGCGAGCTCGCCTGTGCAAACCGAGTAGAGGAGCTCGTGTCGGCGAGATGAGCGGTGACATAAAACGAAGAAGAGTTTTGCAGACCACAACCACATGGCGGCTTGCCACGACAACATAAAGGACGCGCGTTTTGCGAGATCCAACGGAAAAATAGAGGATCAGTGGATGAAGGGCTTGCAGGTGCCTTTTCTGCACACCTAAAAAAGTGTCAGAGTTGGTTATTAAAGAAAGGCGACAATCGGGAGAATCATTATTCATCATTCGAGATCACGGAAGGAAATCGAGGGCAACGCCTGGAGAAGAAGCTATCGGAAGAGGCGGCGATCGAGGAGGAGACGTGATTCGGCGACAGTGTTAACTTTGAATCTCAATTCCTTTTATTTTGCTATGGCATTTGTGTTTTCGAATACTGTTGCACAGCTCGCTATGAGCTAAATTCGTATGACTTGATCTTTTGATGAAACCCATGCTCGTGTGACGAGCCCGTTTTCTGCTTATCTTGTCAAGTTATTATCGTTTTCTTGGTGTTTATTTATCTTGCTTGTGATTGATCACCATGGGTGAGATCTTAGCTCTATGATTTCTGGGAAGCTCTCATAGAGTGGAAAAGCTGTTGATTTGTATCTTGAAAGCGGTTTGGTTGAGCTTGTATACAATGTTTCATGTTACCACTATTACAATCTCCTATCGAATTGAATACTTGATTGCATATATATCGTGTCCCCTTATCTCATATATAAGTTAGATCATACGATGTGTAGAAGATCACGTAAGTGCATATGATTGGTCAAGCTTAATGAGATATAAAAGTTTCACAAATTGAGACAACTTAAGGACGAGTTGTCGGTTTGCCGCTGATATAGATGAAGTGACTTAACTTAGTTGCTTGTCTATCTTTGATGCGTCTCGGCGTATTGAAGGATCACGATGAGATGTGTTCTTCTTTCGACCGTCGTGAAGAACCAAGATCTCGGTGACTTACGATGATCTAAACCTCGATAAGGTATTAGGTGAGTATGAGTTCTTTGAGCATCACTTTGACTTGTTATGGGTGAGGGTTATATGTTCTAACCCAAGATTCTCCGTCTTGGGTGGTGGCGGTCTTATGTCACGCTAGTTATCTCATGACGAGTCACCGTATCCGTTTAGGATGATGGCGTCCTTAAGGAGCTCAAAGGTTTATCGTACTAAACCCCGCAGGTTGAGTTAGCTCAAGTACAATAATAAGGTCGAGTGGTATCGCTATGAATTAAAGATATTAATTATTTTAAGCGATCAGATTATAAATAATTAATGGACGTTCGATATCTTAAATACGGGATTCGTAATGTCTAAGTGCAAGCCCGACTCAACTTCTAGTAATAAAGGGTAAGTCAAGCATTTATTCTCTAGTGGCATGAATAAATGTTTATAAATTAATTTATGTTCTTTGAACATAAGATAATTAATTTATTTGAGGCCCATCTTTATTCCTTGCATTTGATCCTGGTTGGCCCATCCAGCCCGTAAGCTCTTGGAAATCGGGCGCCCTATTGCTCCTATGGCAAGATTTTATTCTCTTTATCCTACAAGGATATAATTATATTTATGGGATATGTATAGATCCTTTCCTTATGGGATTATGGTAATGCATTATAAATATAAGGTAAGAGATAAAGTCTAGGTTAATGTTCATTAATCCTCATATTATTTTCAGAATCACAAGCCCTTTGTGAGAAATTTTGAGAGTCTTGAGTGAGCATTGGGTGATTTTCGAAGCATTCTCCATAGATCGTCCTCACCGGCGTTGGAGATTGGGCAACCGGGATCTGATCCGGAAGGTCAAAGCACGAGTCCGATCCGTTCGATCCATTCATCTCGTTCCATTGACCTCTTCAGGATCCAAAGGTAAACACGAAAACCCTACGTGTTGCAATTAATTATATAGGCAGCACGCTAGGATTATAATCAATGTATGGTGAATTAAATATCCAAGATAGATCCTCGGGGCTGGGCTAGACATATGTCATCCCTTCAAAACAAGAAAGTGACGCAAGAACATGATTTAAATATTATGTGTGTGAATAGCATAGGAATATGTGTTTGCCTTGCGTGACATAAATGAATGGAACGATAGAGATACTCTTAAAAGCACTTCGGTATAGGAATATATTGACGAGCTTAGAGGGTATAATCTTAGATTTGGAAAAATACTAAGAGTTGGAAGATTTCATGTCATAATAACGAGGCAAGATAATGTTAAAGCATGGCGAGTACGGGGCATGGGTGGACTCAAGTGATCAAGTCTATTTTTCCCACCTCGGCTCAGTGTAAAAGTTCTCTTTATTTGTTTTCTCTCATTTTCACAAACAAATTATATTCGACGTGGTTTAAAAATTGCGTTCCTTGTGGATTCGATCTCGGAATACTTCCGTATATTACTTGTTGACTACGTGCACTTGCGTAGAATAGTATATCTCTAGAATACACCCAACATGAACCAACTATTGAAAGCACGCATATTGTTCGAAGTCAAGTATCCGACCTGGATAGCCAATCCGGTGATGGTGAAGAAAGGAGAAAGGGGATGGTGAATGTGTATCGATTACATCGATCTCAACAAACATTGCCCTAAGGACTGCTACCTCCTTCCCAATATTGACAAAAAATTTGATGCTGTGGTCGGATACGAAGTCTTCGACTTCTTGGATCTATACAGTGGTATCATCAAGTCCCTGATGAGCGACGAGACGATACAAAACAGCCTTCATCACGGACTTGGCGCCTTTGATATAGGAAGATGCCATTCGGACTCAAGAATGCAGGGGCCACCTATCAAAGAATGGTGGACAAGATATTTATGCCCTACATCGATCAAAATGTGGAGGTGTATGTAGATGACATCGATAAAGTCAGTGTAAGGAGAAAGCCACAGGTGTAGCCGACCTCGGATCGTCCCTCGCTTACTTACGTAGTAAACCCAAGCTAAACCCACAAAAGTGTACATTCGCATTCGATGCAGGAAATTTTGGGGTGTTGGGTTTAACAAGAAGGATTAAAAGCCAACCCGTCCAAGGTTCAAACCGTTTTAGAGATGAAAATGCCGAAGACAATCCACGACGTGCATAAGTAGACGGGCTGCATAGCTGCACTGAGTCGCTTTCTTTCAAAAGCCGCGGATAAACAACTCCCTTTTCAAAATCCTCAAAAAGGCTCCGGAGTTCAGTTGGAATGATAAACACAAGTTGGCATTTGAATATCTCAAAACTACTCGCCAAACTCCCCACTCTATCTGTCCCCAAGGAAGGAGAGGTCCTCTACCTATACCTCGCGACTTGGATGAAACCATAAGTGTAGTTTTGGTGCGAGAGGATGAGCGTCGCCAACTCCCCCGTATTTCATCACCGAGCACTTAAAGGGCGTAAACGAGATATCAACCTCGAGAAGCTCGCTTTTGCATTAGTAAATCTTTGCATGGAGACTACGTCCCTACTTCCATGCGCATCCCATACAAGTTCTCACCGATCATCCACTTCGGCAAGTGTTGACAAAGCCAGAAGCTTCGGGGAGAATTGCAAAGTGGGCAATTGAGTTGGGCGAACACGATATCTATTTTTGCCCTCGTCAAGCCATTAAGGGTCAGGCCTTAGCAGACTTCCTTATAGAGGCTAACTTCATAGAGAAGCCAAAACCCACCGAGCCTACCTCAGACAATGCCGAAGTCGAACCCATCATGGAAGCATCCGAGAATTGCTGGCAAATCTATGTGGATGGAGCTTCGGGGAAAACGGGTAGCGGGGCATGCATCTTGCTTCTGGGACCAGATGGCCGAGAGATCACCTACGCACTTCGGTTTACATTCAAAAATACGAATAACGAAGTGGAATACGAGGCCTTAATCGCAGGACTTCGCCTAGCTCAAAGTCTTGATCTGAGGTGCAAGTTCACGATGATTCTCGTGTCATAGTAAGTCACATGTTGGGAAAGTACGAGGCAAAAGGCAACAGGATGAAAAAATACCTTGAAAAAGCCAAAAGCCTACAACAGTCTTTCTCATACTTCCAGTTGTTTCGTATCCCAAGGGAGAAAATAGCCGAGCTGACACCTTAAGCAAACTAGCCTCGTCATCAACGAGCCCGCTAGTAGAAGAAGTCCAAAACAAGAGCATAGACGATGCCGAAGTCGAAGTCAACATAGTCTCTAACGAGGAACCGAATTAGATTACTCCCATTCAAGCATATTTGTAGAAGGGCGAATTACCTCATGACAGACTCGAGGCTAGGAAAATCTTGAGCAAATCTTTGCGATATATACTTGAGCAAGGAATTCTCTACAGAAAGTCATTCCTCCAGCCTCTTCTAAGGTGTTTGGGTCCGAACCGAGCTTAATATGTACTACGAGAAGTTCATGAGGGATCATGTGGAAGCCACATAGGACCCTGCGCGTTATCAAAGAAAGTCATGAGATGGGGATACTATTGGCCGACGATGTTCCAAGACTCAATTGACCTCGTAAAGAAGTGTTCAAAGTGCCAATTCATGGAAATGTGCCGACCTCATCAAAGATACAAAGCCCATGGCCATTCATGCAATGGGGGATTGATATTGTAGGCCCCTTCTGCAAAGCTCCAGGGCAGTTTCAATTCCTGATTGTCGCGATCGACTACTTCACAAAGTGGGTGGAAGCCGAACCCTTGGTGAAAATCACAAGCAAAAATGCTCTCAACTATGTCTGGAAGAACATCGTGTGTCGCTTCGGCATCCCTCATATCCTCATTTCGGATAATGGGACACAGTTCACAGATAAGGTCTTTAAAGAGTGGTGTCAAGAGCTTCAGATTCAACAAAAGTTCACCTCGGTCGCCCATCCTCAAGCAAATGGTCAAACCGAAGTCACCAACAGGACAATTGTGAAGGGACTCAAAACTCGCCTCGATCGAGTGAAGGGCAGTTGGGTGGAAAATTTGCCACAAGTCTTATGGTCGTACCGCACGACACCTCGGATGTCAAATGGAGAAACACCCTACAGTTTAGTGTATGGAACCGAAGCAGTAATCCCAGCAGAAATCGGTATGCCGAGCCCCCGCACCATCCACTTCTCAGCTGACGTAAATGGGGAGAATCTACGAACTGACCTGGATCTACTAGAAGAGAAGTGAGACCTCGCCTACATTAGAGAAGCTCGGTACAAGAAACAAGTAGCTCGGTATTATAACCAGCGCATCAAATCCCGATAATTCCAAGTAGGCGACCTCGTACTTCGAAATAACGAAGTCAGTAAGGCTGCAAAGCTCGGCAAGCTAGAAGCCACATGGAAAGGACCATACCGAGTTGAAGAAGTCCTCGGAAAAGGATCATATAAGCTCGCCCACTTATCTGGTGAGCAAATAGCTCTACGTGGCACATCATTCATCTGAAGAGATATTTTGCATAAGTGAAATAGTTCATTTGGTTTAGTTAAGTCATGTCTTTAGGTCCTTTTCTTTTGTAACGTCGTTTTTCATTAATAAAATATTTTTCTTGCATATTGCATTTGTCATTTATGCATACTACCTATTCCCCATGATAAATACCCTCTAAGAGGATGATAAATACCCTCTAAGAGGATGAAAAACCCAACAAAGGGTAAAATAAACACGCGTGAGAGGACCACCCCTATCGACACTTCTCGACAAATAAGGAACCTTTACCCTCATTTATTTCGAGGACGAACTACCTTCGTTTAATACGAGGACGAATTACCTTCATTTATTTCGAAGGTGAACTACCTTCGTTTAATACGAGGACTAACTACCTTCGTTTAATACGAGGACAAACTACCTTCATTTATTTCGGGGATGAAATACCTTCATTTAGTACGAGGACGAACTACCTTCGTTTGATTACGAGGACGAAATGTATAGCGTTTGTTAAAAAGGAAAGATCAACACAAGGCAAAGAAAAATTTGTTCTTATTTCCGAAGTATACAACGCATACATTACGAGGACAATGAAGGACCGGGAGGCTGGGAAAAGCTAAGACAATCTCTAGAAAAGTTAGGGTTCAGTAGTTCATCTATGCTAACTCTACCCCTACCTCTACCTCGTCCCCGATCGACACCAGGAGTTCGGCCGGCTTGACCTCTATGTCTCGCAACACGACCCCAACTGCTCGATGACTGACGTCTCTCTTGGGCATAGAACTCCGGAGAAAACCTATCTACAATCCTGGTATTTGAAGGAGAAGCTTCGGTAGTAGGAGAAGCCTCGATAGTCGACCGAAGCACCCGTTCGAGTTGTGGATGACGAGCTACAGCCTTGCATGACCTCCCATTTTTTCGGTCGACAGTTGCTCACCGAATTGCCGAGTCCCGAGTACTCATGTCTGTAGCTCGAACAACGGGCTGCGATCTCTAAAACTTTGGCTTCGACCTCGGAGATAGTCATTCCACCACCTTGGCGAATAACCGTCTCGTATTCGGCATGATCCTCGGCGACCGATTTGGCTTTATCCTTCGAGATCTCGAGCTTCTCCTCCAACTCCAAAAACCGAGCTTGAAGCTCGTCAAACTTCTCTTGAGAAGCCCTGAATTTGACGTCGGCTTCCTCATGCACATGCCCAAGCTTGCCTTCCAAGTGAAGGACCTCAACATCCTTCCCTATTCATTCGCCTCTAGAGGAAAATAAGCAACTCAAAAGGATCACAAAGACTATGCTTCCTACGAATGTTCCTATCTCAGCTACGACTCGCGCTTATCCGTATCATGCATTCAAGATCGATTGACAATTAAAACGATTAAGTAATTAACTGGCAACTATGATATGCATCAAGATTGATAAGAAATCAACACATATAATTAAGCACCAAGAATCATGAATCAATTCCTGGAAGGTAAATAAATATAGCAGGAATCACAACATATAGGATAGAATCATGCAAACCCTAGGATTAGAACAGAAATTTAGCTAGACATAATTAACGGAATAAAATATGAAATAATCATAAAAACATAAATTAAATTGATAAAACCAGTGATGTAGTGTTTGAAGAACAATCGTTGGGTTCAAATCCCAACTTCAATGGAAAACGGGAAAACGATGAAACTTCTTCGGACGAAATCGTTCCAAAGCGTTAACAATGCATAGAACAAGTGCAAAATGATTGAAAACTAATACTAGAATGAATCTAAATCAAAGCTAGAATAAAAATCTATGGAAAATAATGAAAAACTGAAGAAAAAGGTCCAAAATCGCGATGGGGAAGGTTGGGGGCGCGAGGGGGCGATGCCCTATTTATAGAATTAGGGTTGAAACCCTAATTTTTGTCTTCTGCCGCCACGCCTCGCGGCCGGGCTCGTGGTCGTGAGCTCGGTCACGAGGGAACATCCTCGCTCGGCTGCTCTTCTGTTCTCGGTGGTGACGCTCGTGGCTTACCTCGTGACACTGCTCATGGTCGCTAGTTATGGTCGCGAAATCGGGCAAGAGCTCTTTTCACACGTTGGGAAGCTCATGGTGCGTCTCGCGATCGCTGCTCATGCCGCGTCCGCATGGGATTTCCTCATGGCCGACCTAGTGGTCGCTAGGCCCGATTTTTGCCCTTCGTGCGCTTGTTCCTCGTTCCATGCTTCGATTTTCAACTTATAAGCCTACAAAACACCAAAAAGGAACCCAAGAGCAGTATCTTCCAAAAATATGTAAAAGCATTGAGATCCAAGACATAAATGCACTTTATCAATCTAAAATCATCTTTAAAAATCAACAATAAACGTGTAAAATGCGCATTTATCAAACCCCTCAAACTTAAAGCATTGTTTGTCCTCAAACAAAAACAAAACCAAAAAGAAAGAGAGACACAACAAAAGATTAACGAGCGTCAGCAAAGGTGATTAACACAATAACGCCTCAGAAACATCTCAAAGCTCAAAATCATTAGCGCAAACGACGACATTAGTCAACTCGACAATGTACAACCATTGAAAGCAAAAATCTCATTCAATTTCACCCTCACAACGGCATGTGCGTAATATATAGAGTACACTTAACTCATAAAGAAATAAAGGACGTGTATACACTCAATAATCAATGCAATGAAAAATCTCACCATAGGCTTGCCATTTCTCTAATATCTCCACCATATCAAATGCGTTCAAATTAGGATCAAAAAGGACTTTTCATAGGTTGTAATGTAGGCACATTGGTTAAGGTAGGATAATATATGGCTAAGTGACTCAACCTTTTACTCCAAGAACTTCCATTCATACATTCAAAACATATGGACTTTGTCCATCTCTTTTCTTTCCAACATGCTAATTTAACATTTATGCACTCAAGGTACCATATACTATGATAATTGACTTCCTTTATGCTCACATTTTTCACAAAATTTTTCTTTTCTTGGCTTTGTAATAGAGCTTATAGGGTCTATTCTTTTTCACACGGGTACCATCCTTTATCTTTTATCCCAACTTAGAATATCTAAAGAAAATTTTCCTCCCATTTTATTCCCATATCCATCCTCACCTCCTATCATCCGGTTAATCAAAAGAATAAATTCTAATAAAGGCTCAAAGAAGACGACAAACGGTATATATCATTGGGCTAGTGTTTGGGTAAATATGTGGTTTAGCAAAGATGGCCTTTTATCCTTTCCATATTCAAAACACATATTGCAGCTGGACACGTAAAAACGGCAAGTTCTAGAAGATAATTACATGCACGATATCACACAATTAAAAGAAACAGTAATAAGATGTATATACAATGAAAGCTCAAGTCTCACGGTTTAAGCAAATGGTGAAAAACAACAAGCTAAGCAATCTCGAAGCCATTCATGCTTCGTTTCCTAACACATCATGTGCATTATCAACAACATTTTCGTAAAATTTCTATCATCATTGGCAACATGAATTAACACATTTCACTTAACTCGTTGATCGACGCACACAACAAAACAAAGACACGACAAAAGCCCCAAAGCATAACAACTTTACAAGAAAACATAAAACATAAGCAAGACTCTCAACCAACCAAACTCGCTCACTCCCCCAAACCGATTGTTGACAAGTATGAAATGGAGGCAATCAGCTTGCGAAAAAGAGTAGTTGGGAGAGAGACTCACTGTATGTCGTGCTACTCACGGCGGATAGAATCCTGCCACTAATCCCACCTCTGCATCATCTCCATCATTTGTCTTTGTACTCTTGATGTGCTTGGTGTTGGGAGAGGGCTTCTTGTTGCTCGAATTGGGCCCGCCGGGCTTTGGGCGATATGGATGTGGTAGCGCCGTCGATGTGGTCAAGTTGACCATCTATGCGATCCATGTGCTCATATAATCCGGGGTCACCTTGAATGGGTGGCGGGTGCAATATGCCGCCTATCTCGGGTGCCACATCCGGCTCGGCTTGCTCCTCCTGCTCGGCTTCCTCCTCATGCCGCTCTCTCTCGATCTCTCCTTGCGCATTCAAGCGCCGAACCCATGAATAGTGAAGACCGGGCGTAAGTTCCACTTAGCCTCACCGCACCAAATCTGCTTAAACCGGCGAGATCCGTGTTGGGCGGTAGTATGATCGGCCGTGCTTGTCATATAGCGCCCGGAGGTACGGCTCGGTGTCTCTTCAAGAACGTCGGACGTATAAAATGTGGCTTGTCCAGAAAATATCTTGAGAGATAGGACTCTCACGAATCGTCACCCCAAAAATCGGAATGGGGTAACGAATCCCCATGCATATCCTTGCGTTCCTCAAAACCTCGGCTTGTGTCCGGAAGTGATGTGCAGGAACATGCCGCATGCATCTTATGTCGAGTCGCAGCCCAATTAAGAGACTCATGTCATGTGAAAGGATCGTGCGGCATTGTTGCGCCATGGATGGTGAAGGTGATCAGCGGTGAAAGTAGCGCATCGCGGGTTCCCATGGAACTTGCTTTGCTCTCGGAGGTGTCTAAGACGGGTTTTGCTCGAGATTGGTGTCCACGAATAACGGCCACACATTCTATGGCGTGGTCTCTAAATCTTCGATGTATTGACCCTCGGGATCACCATTGATGATACCATTCAATTCATCCACTGAGAGTTGGCGTGGCTCATTGTCCATCTGGAAAGTGATATAGTCCGCGACCACGTGTCCTACGTACTCGGACGGTCGACATGAATTCCAGAGTGAGGATCCGGTATGTCAGGTAGTTGGCCGTGATAACAGAATCTGCATCGCCCTCTCAGCTAGCCATGTGACATCGTTGGCTATCCCCATGTCTTGGCACGTCTCTATGCACATAAATCGTGAGTGCCTATGCCGCAGTTGCACCAATCTCCTCCACCGCTCCATTGACGAGGGAGTTGGCAATCACACCCCAAAGGTGTCGGGGTCGAATGCATCGTGTGGCTCATCATGTGAAGAGGAGGCGACCTCCTTGTCCTTTCGCTTGTGGCCTGAAGCACGTGACATAATGTACCTAAAGATAAGTCAACGTTAGCTCATGTACTTATTAAAAAGGAAAGTGAAAGAAAACGACAACCCATAGCAATATATAGACCTCTCCCAAACTTAAACTTAGCAAAATTTCTCCCCCTATACTAACATATGGTCTAACAAGGTGAAACAAGGGAGAGAAAACGCACACACGTAAAATGCATGAAAGGGAAATGCAGGGCTCGCGCCAACCTCGCAGTCGCGAGTGTGGTCGCGAGGTAGCCTCTCACGCCCGCAAGCTGGCTTGCAAGGACGATTACGCAGGCGCGTGAGCATAAGCTCGCGGCCGGGCTCACTGATCATGAGCCCAGTCGCGAGGTTCACACGACAAAAAAAATTTCGATTTTTCGAAAATTTTCAACCCAATTCAACCCAATTCAACAATGTAGGTAAATTAAACCAATAATATGCATCTAGGAACATCAATAGACCTAACATTGAAACAAACATGCTCAAACACCAAGTAAATTTAGCAATAGAAGCCCTAGTTCCTCAAATCTTCAATAACCCACAACAAGTATATATAATGGACAAAACTCTTATAATTCATGCTCAAAAGTGTAAACCCATGAAGAATTAAGGAAATGTATCATACCTTGAGTGGATTTGACGTCAAAAACACAAGAAATTTGAGAAAAAAGGTGTTGGGTGCTTGAGAGGGGTTGTTTGCAACAAAATGCGTGTGTGTGTGTGAAAAAAAATGGGGGAAAGGGGGGTTAAAAAGTGAAGGTAAAATACGCGGGTCGCGTCCGGGCGTGGGTTGGGGCAAGCCTCGCTGGTCGGGCTCGCGATCGCGAGCTCGGTCGCGAGGTATGCCCAAAAGCTGAGCAATTGTTTTCTCGCAGCCCCAATAGCTACTGCCTGGTTTCTAGCGACCACTCCTCACGGTCGCGAGGGTGGTCGCAAGGTAGGCTTTTTTTTATATATATAAATAAAGCCATTAAACACCTTGGGACTAACAAAGACCAACGAGACACGACACAAACAAACAAAAACAAGAAAAACAAAACGAAAAAAAACATAAAGCAAGAAAAATGTTGGGTTACCTCCCAACCAGTGCTAGATTTATCGTCGCTAGCTCGACGTTACCTCTCATCAATCGGGCGATTTGACAACTGTGGTCTTTCCAAACTTTTTCTTGCCCTTGTACTTAGCATTGACAACAGACCACCATTTGGCATATGAGTAGCTTCCACTGAACTTGAACGACTCACTCTGATTTTTATGCCGAGTCCACCTCTTCTTTGTAGCGTGCTCGTCTGACGGTTTATTGAAATTCGAGCTCAAAAATGGGCTGGTTGTGGTAGTGGTGATCGAATAGCAATCTTCATGTGTTGAGTTATCATCTCTCGTGATGGCATCATAGATCGAAATGGTTAACTCATCTTTATTCACACGAAAAGTGAGATCACCCTCTTGCACGTCAATCAGAGCCCTGCCTGTGGCTAAGAACGGTCTTCCTAGAATGAGAGGCGTGTTCCCATCCTCTGGCATATCGAGGACTACAAAGTCAGCAGGGAAGATAAATCCTTTTACTTTGATCAACACATCTTCCACTATCCCTTTTGCCTTGGATGATCGTTCGCCATTTGGAGAGTAATCATAGTAGCTTCAATTCTCCAATCTCAATTTGTTAAAAATGGACAACGGCATTTGATTGATGCTTGCCCTAAATCACAGAACCTTGGAAAAGGTATGCCTCCAATGACACAAGGTATAGAGAAGTCGCTGGATCTTTCTCGCTCATGACAACTTCTTTTGCAAAGACAAAGACTTCACTCTTGAGATAGATTGATCGTCTCGAATTTCTTCAGCTTCTTTTTGTTGGTAACGACATCTTTGAGGAATTTCATGTACCGGCATATCTTTGAGCGCATCTAGTAAGGGAATATTAATATTCTCCTTCTCGAACATTTCCAAAATCGGTCGACTTATCATCATGCTTGGCTTAGCGGCATCGACTCGTCGCGGAATCGGAGGTGTCGCCGGAAATTTCAGCTGGGCGTCCCTCGCGGCCATCCTCGCGATCGCGAGGGTGGTCGCTAGGGACCTGCTCTGCTTCACCTTTCTTCTTCGCGTCCGGGCATGCGGTCGTGGCCTCTTCCCCCTGGCCCTTTGCATGATCTCTTGCGGTCGCTCCATTTTTCCTTGCGACCGTGGGGTCGCTCGCATGCTCCTCGGAATGACTGGACGCGTGATGTCTCACGGCCGGGCTCGCGGTCACGAGCTCGGTCGCGAGGTGCTCATTATTTCCGCCTTCTTCGTCTTTTCATCCCGGGTCATTCTGGTATGCTTTTCCACTTCTCAACTGGATAGCAAAGCACTGATTCTTTGGGTTCACTTCCTTATTACTCGGAAATTGGCCCGTCTTTGGCTGTGTATTTTGTTGTGTAGCTATCTGCCCGTTTTGATTCTCCATCATCTTCATGTGTTTGCCCACGGTCATTTTCTGATGGATTCCAACTGTTATCCTTCGACGATGAAGATTGATGAACAATTACATTGAGTCGCCATTGTTGGTTGCTCACAACCAACTACTACATCATATCCTCTAGGCTCTGCTTCTTCGATTCTTGAATCATACCATTCATGCATTGAAGCTCTTTGGAGGTTGTTGGAAATTATTGGGGTTGGCATACGATATATTAAGATGATTCCTGTTGTTCGGATGGTATGCTTGATTTCCCCCATGATTCATCTGATTGATATAATTGACATCCTCCGTCTCGATCCGCTCTTCAAAAGAGTGAACTTCTTCATAAGATCATCGTGTTTAAGTCGACCTCTACAAAGAATCGCTTTTGACCATCGCGTTCTCCCATCGACCATTGATAACTATTGGCCGCCATCTCTTCTATGATCGGCCGCCTCCTCTACTCGGCGATTCAACAGGCATCCCCCGCCGACGATCTACAATGCTCGTATGCAATGTCAGCCCACTGTAGAACTACGTGATCTGCTGTTCCCTGGAGAATCCATGTTGAGGGCACTTTCTCAATAAACCCCTGAATCTCTCCCATGCCTCGAATAATGACTCGTCTCCTTGTTGGCAGAAATGGGAGATCTCGGCTATTATCTTCTGCGCTTTCGCCGGTGGAAAATATTTCGAGAGAAACTTCTCATAGAGTTTCCCCCAACTGTCTATCTCGGTACGGTCCAGGCTCTTGAACCAATCCTTCGCCTGGCTACGCAGAGAGAATCCGAACATGCGCATCCGGATCGTATCTTATGGCACCCTATTCTGTTTGATGGTGTCACAAATATCGAGGTATGTCTCAAGATGCGCATTCGGGTCCTCTGTGACTCCTCCTCCGAATTGTTCTCCTTGAACCATGCTGATCATGGCCGGTTTCAGTTCAAAAATTGTTTGCATTGACTTCCGGGCCCCATCCGTCTCCTTGGAATTGCTCGGTGGGAGGTCGGTATATGTAGTTCAGAGGTCTCGTCTCTGGAACAGGACAAGGAGTCCCATATTCACCATCTGGCGCTGCATCTCTGTGAAATTAGCTAGCAGATGTGCAGCTTGCTCGGGAGGAATGCCCCCATTATGCGGATTCACCGCCATGGCTTGCCTTCTTCTTTCTCGTCTCCTTCTCCTTTGGGAATTTTTGATTGGGTCAAGAGTTTGCTCGGAGGTCCCCGGACCTTGTGATCATAAACTACACGGAGAAAAAGAGAGCTTAACTCGCAAGAATAAATAAATATAATAATATATAACTCAATTAATAACTCCAAATCGTCAAATTATTCCTATGTGATCTTAACAATCCCGACAGGCTTAAAATTTGATCGCTCACTTTTCTAACACGAAAAACGCGCAAGTATAAGGTAAGCAGAGTATCGTATCCACAGAGATTGTAATGCGAAAACACAGAATCTAACTCAACAATAATTCATCATTATCCAAGCGACAGATTTGGTTTGAAAGGTTTTAGGGCTTCGGATATCAAATCCAAAGCAAAGGTAACAACTTGAAAATAAACTAAAGCAGTAAAAACTCAAAGAGATAATAAGAGATAAAGACTAACCCTAGGGATGCACAAATCCTACCCACAACGTATGTTTATCCTGCTTCCTATCAACCAATTTTAATCCAGACAAGATGGAAGATCACACATATAACCAACAACATCAGTTACGACAATTGTGGCAGTTGATTACTAATTTTCCCTATTACTGTTACGTCTCTAGAGGAAAATAAGCAACTCCAAAAGGATCACAAAGACTATGCTTCCAACGAATGTTCCTATCTCAGCTAAGACTCAAGGCTTATCCGTATCATGCATTCAAGATCGATTGACAATTAAAACGGTTAAGTAATTAACTGGCAACTATTATATACATCAAGATTGATCAGAAATCAACACATATAATTAAGCACCAAGAATTATGAATCAATGCCTCGAAGGTAAATAACAATAGCAGGAATCACAACATATAGCATAGAATCATGCAAACCCTAGGATTAGAACAGAAATTTAGCTAGACATAATTAACGGAATAAAATACGAAATAATCATTAAAACATAAATTAAATTGATAAAACCTGTGATGTAGTGTCTGAAGAACAATCGTTGGGTTCAAATCCCAACTTCAATGGAAAACGGGAAAACGATGGAATTCATTCGGACGAAATCATTCCAAAGCGTTAACAATGCATAGAACAAGTGCAGAATGATTGAAAACTAATACTAGAATGAATCTAAATCAAGCTAGAATGAAAATCTATGGAAAATAATGAAAAACTGAAGAAAAAGGTCCAAAATCGCGCTGGGGAAGGTTGGGGCGCGAGGGGGCGATGCCCTATTTATAGAATTAGGGTTGAAACCCTAATTTTTGTCTTCTGCTGCCACGCCTCGCGGCCGGGCTCGCGGTCACGAAATCGGTCGCGAGGGAACATCCTCGCCGCACGCTTCGAGTTCTCACTGGTACGCGCGCTGCTTACCTCGTGACCTGGCTCGCGGTCGCTAGGTATGGTCGCAAGAAATCGGGCAAGAGCTCTTTTCCCACGCTGGGAAGCTCGCGGCACGCTCACGGCCGCCGCGGTCGCGTCAGATGGGATTTCTCGCGCCGACCCAGCGGTCGCCAGCCGTCGTGAGGCTTCATTTTACGCAGATGTCCACTGCTGCGCTTGGGCTCATGCGGGCGGTCGCTAAGCCCGCTTTTGCCCTTCGATCTCTGGTTCCTCGCTCCATGCTTCGATTTTCAACTTTAAGCCTACAAAACATCAAAAAGGAACCCAAGAGCAGTATCTTCCAAAAATATGTAAAAGCATTGAGATCCAAGACATAAACGCACTTTATCGATCTAAAATCATCTTTAAAAATCAATAATAAACATGTAAAATGCGCATTTATCATCGCCTTCTCACCGCCGGCACCGCCATACCGCGGGTCTCCCTCTTGGCCACATCCCGAGCCTTCGTTTTGGCCTCGGCCACCTCTAGGACGATGAGGGTCTTCTCCTCCTCCAACTCCCTGGAATACCGAGCCACCTGGTCGAACTGGGCAACGGCGTCGTTCAAGAAGTTCGACAGTTGGGTGGACGCCGCCCGCGGATGACGCGGATCGCCGCCTCATCCGGTTGGACACCGCGACCTCGCCGCCATGTATTCGGTTCCCGCACGAAGTCACCCATGTCAAAAGAAATACATCAATACATAACTTTGTGACGGCAAAAATTTTCAGACACTCGGGGAAGGACCGACGTGCGACTGGTGCCAAGATCTCGCAATCAAGATCGCTTCAGAGGAGTGAAACCATGCGCCTCCCCACGATGGGCGGGGTTGACGGGCAGGCGGCGACCGCCATATCTTCTACCCTCCTCGTAGCGGGCCTCACCACAACCTCTGGTGTCATGTGGAGGCTCCTGGATCGACTCGACCTCTTCCTCTTCTTCAAGTAAGGAAGTTCACCGCGAGTTAAAATAATGCAAATGAACATAAAGCAAAAAATCAATCAAAAGACGAGTGAAAGAAGGGCCTCATCCTTCACCGGCTACCAGCAGTAGCGAGATCATAAGGGCTCACCGCAGAATGACGAGAGCTCGGCCTCAAAAAAAGCTTCGCCCACAAGGCCACCGTCCAACGACTCTCTCTAGCCACCAAAGTCGCTATCGGTGGCCACATCCGCCATCTCTCCGCCCTCCGTGCGAACTGAGGACCCATCGAACAAACAAAGAAGAACTTCTTCCGCCGCTCGGAAGTTTCGACTTGCCTTTATTTTGAAACTACGACTAGGTGATATATAATACCACCCCACGCTAGATTTAAGTGAAAAACCCAAGGACCAGCCCTAGGGTGAAGGAAAATTATGACGATGGGCAAGACACCAAGGCCGTCCAATCCGAAAAAGAATTTGCATTATTTGGGCGAAGAGGTATGCGAACATTTGTTTCTGGGCTCGACATGAGCGTAAGGATAAGGAGACGGCCGCTGCCCGCCTTAAGGCCGCCCTCGTAATGGTGACAAATCCTCCGGAGGGGCACAAGCCCTATCCTCCTGGCTCGGGAGCGACAAACTCAAAAGATTTCGGAATAAAATATTTAGAAGCAAGCTATATTATCGCAGGGGCTTCTAGATTTTAAGGAAAAGAAGAACCCTACCAAGATCCCTCAAGGCGGAAACCTATTCTACGCACAAAAGGAATGAGGGAATCAAGAGTGAAAACTTCTAAAACCACCGGCGAATCCGGTGGCGAATCGACACAACACGGCCTTCATGGCCGTGAGAATCCTCGAAAAAGAAGAAGATGCAAGCCATCACTAACTTACTTGTTTTATGTGGCAAATCAAGATGGCATCAAGCTCGAGAGAATGACAATGGCGATGACCAACACTCTGTGTTTCTCGAAAGACAAAGAACTTTTTGAGTTCGAAAGATGGAGCGGATAAAGTGAAATGGGAAAAGACGATCATGGAAGTTATTCCCCAACGCACTTTATCGGGACCCCAACCGCCAGACGATTAAATGAAGGTGACGTATTCTCGTTTCGACATCGGCAGACATCCCGCTGCTCGACCGGCACGACGTTACACATTCAACCACGACGCCATATATCCAACCTCGACAAAAGATTACGTAATCGACTTCGACAAGGCGATTTAGTATTCGACTTGGCCAACAAGAGCCGAAGTGACATACAACTTCGGCAGACACCTGGTAGGCAACGAGTATTCGACTTGCCAACCTGAGCCAAGCGACATACAACTTCGGGATTGTACGCGCCCACTTTGCTGGACTACGACTTTCGACGAGGCAACGCCGAATCACCGTCCCCCTTCATCACGACCTCACTTCTACGCCTTTTGTGGAGGTGGATAGATACGCCCAACTACTAGGCCCAAGCATCGTGCCCAATATAAATGGGTCCCGATATTAAGCTCGGCCTATGCAAGTTCGCCCAAGAAGACTCCTAAACCAACTACAACTCAAATCACAAGTGGAGACGCAGAAGATTCGGATGCATATCTAAAAGAATCCTTATGAGAGAAGACTTCAGACAGAGTAAAACTCAATATAATGGTGTATAAATAGAGGCTAGATTAGACTAAGAAGATCATCTACACTCTTTGTAATCGCTTCACACACTCAATACACATACACTCTCGCTCCGGACGAGATCTATTTCAATGATCGAACCACGTTAATTCCTAGTGTTCATTAAGCATTTATTACCTTACGAAATTAAGATCGATCACTATGAATCCCTCCAAAGAAATCACCGTCGACACCTACATACAAAAAATCTCCTCTTCAAATCCTCGATCTACGGCTTATAAATGTCCCCGCCTGTAAGGCCCGCCACTCGATCCTCAACTTCGCTTTCAATTATATCGAATCTCGAGTAGCTCACGCAAGAAATAATCTCGATTTAATAAAATGGCAACAACCGGCCTCTCGGTGCGGTCCGTGCTCGACATATTCACGACGAGCTTCACGACGCCGCCGCGAATTCGCCCCCCGTGGTACATTTTCAAGACGTGCGGCGTGGGCTACCTTGGTTTGTCGTGGCATTTCAAGATATATTCTCGAGGTGATCAACCGAACGTGAACGTCCCATCGCCGCGCTGTTCGAGGTGTCGGTGTTGCATTTCCATTCCCGCCCCCAAGGTGTGCTGGAAGGAAATGTCCGGAGCATCCGACCAATATGGCCATCGGGAGGTGTTTGATGAGATTGTTGGAGGTGAAGGAATTATGGATGTCGATTATCTTGCTGTCGTTGAGAGACGGCGGGACCGGGCTGCAACGGATTTTTGTATAATTTACTTATTATTATTATATTGCAACAAATCATAAAATCTTACGCAAAAGACGGCCTAGTGTGCAATAGATGAATTTGCGACGACATGTGATAATTTGAATTTAATTTAAGAACAATACAACAAATAAGAGTTTGGCAATAATTTGATTATCAATAATGGCTGAATGGGTGGGGCATATCCCCATTTCTGGACTGGACACCCCGGCAACAACAAAAGGGGAAAGAGAAATGCAAAAAATTGCCATGGGTAATTTAAAAAAAAATAAGCTGATTTGTTTTCTGATAATAATATACATAATTTTGAATTTAATTTTTCAGAAAATAAAGAATTGAAATGTTGTTAAAAATACGCCTGTCGTTATGGGCGGTATGTCCTACATTAAATGAATATAGACATGAGAAAATAAATGATAGTATGGAACAATATGGAACAATGTGATGGTTTGGCTTCATTTTAAAAGAAAATGCCCTTTTCGGGTTCTTTTTTTTTCATACAGTTATGTATAGATACCTACAAAGTCTCGATCTATAATGTATGACACCATGATTCAAATATCCATCTTTCAAAATCATAAGCCACAAAGCCCATAAATGGAAGGCAAAATTCTTTAAAAAAATACTTAAATATATCTCAGTTTATCAATCATTTTTCAATTCTATTTTAATGATACGTGGTTTTAAAAATACTGAGAAGCTTACTTGATCTTTAGGAGAAACATTAAGGTTGTATTTGATCATTTTTCCTATTTATAATTAATTAGGCTTATAATATTGTTGGTTTCTAAATTGGGTGTTTATTGTTCCCTAAAATATAAAGGTAATCCCATCAAACACCCAAATCCATAATACACATGTAAAACCTAACCAAATTCATAAAATTATGCAAGATCTACCAATTTCACACATCAAAGACCAAATTACCCTTCAAATTATCATTCATTCATGCTTTATATTGCTATTTTCATAACACATCCATTAATGGAGATAAAACATGCTTAACAATCAGGCCAAACATGCTTTCATACACCAAATAAAAATTATCAACCGGGTTCTCGACTTTATACCTGTTTGACCCTTTCTGTCGGGACTCATTCGGGTCGCTGGATTTTTACGGGGATTGAGCTATCTCCGAGCTTCTACAAACCACGCGATCGCAACCGATGGACTCCTACCGTTGGACCTCCTTTAGCAACACTCAGCACAACCATCGTCTATTTCTATTCGGGGCGTAGGGTATTTAGTTGATTTTCTTTGGAAGATAACTTAGATATAATATCGAGAATTGTCAAGTAAAGCCTTCAATTTTGTCGAGGAATTAGAAAATATATAATACATTATGTATATCTCCTTTTGGATAAACAACTTTTAGCTACCTATGGTAGCTTGTGCATTATGCATATACATTCTTAAAACTAAAAATTAAAAATAAATGTTTTTTTTTAAGAAAACAAAACTATAACTATTACAGAAATTTAATTTCTCTCGGATTTGAAGGAAACTTTACTCTATATGAGACTCGATGCAAGACTCTCGATGATCTGAGCTTCATTCGTCTATTCTTTATATAGAGGTTTGATTCCCTCTATAATTGCTTGAATTATTGCCTCGGATTCTTTTCTCCGAGATAGCTGGTTCACATGTGATGGCGGGTCCTTTTTTTTTGCTAGACATTTCGTCCGATTTTAAGACACGTACGACCGGTATCATGGATGGATGGTCGGTCTTTTGTTTCTTCACATGCTGATGGGCCATCTTTTCAATAATGGCTCTCTGTGTGTTCCACTTTCTTCTACCGCCACTTTGTCTATTGCGCGAAGGTGGAGTAATCACTTATTTCCCACTATCGTTTTTCTTAGTGAGAATTTTCCTTTTGATATACCCACCCATTTTGTTTTGTTTTTGGTGGGTAATCTTAAACCTTCGAGTCACATGACTCTCTTTTTCTTGTCAGTCACCTTACTTTTTGGAGGTGCCCGATGCATTCTTTTCTGAGGAACTCGATGCTCCTCATGCTCTTCCGATAAAAATTTCTTCTTGTCTTATTTCGGCAATAATCCTTTCCCGAACTCTGACTCATTCTGGTTCGGACAGTCTGCATAGACCTTTGATGTCCAGTGCCCAAAGTGAGCCATATTGCAAAATTTAGCGAGTTTCCTTGCTCGCCGCGACCTTGTTTTTCTAGAGTAGTGTCCTATTCTTCTCGAAGGAACTTTCTACGAAGCTTGTTGTTTTCCCTGTCATGGTGTTTAAAAGGAAAGTTTCATTCACCGAATTCAGGAAGAACTTGAATAGAAACTTGTCTTTGTCCATCTTTGTGAGATAGACCCATAGACCCCATGCTGGCCTCATCATGATCTGATCCTCAGAGAACGTGAAAACCAATGAGATTTTCAACGGGGGCCTTGATGTTGTTAAGGCCTCAGACGGGTCGTCGGCCTCGATGTAGTGGAAGGCTTCGTGACTTTCTTTTTCGACCGGCTCGTCGACATCGATGAAATACAGCTCCAAAACATCTCACCTGCTAAGTCCTGGATTATTCACCCAAGAGTCATGTATCGTTTCTTGGATCCATTTTGGTAAACCTTTTATTTCGATGAAAGCTGGCGCAATAGTATAAATCGAGGATAGTCCCCCAAAATCATACCATTACTTGATGTCCTGTGAATTGGCTCCGGTGGACATCCAAATTCAAGGATATTTTCCCAAGATATCAACCCTACTGTGATTAGGGTTAATACATTTTATCGTCTACAACTTCTCTCAACTAGACTAGTATGCCTGCCACGTAGGCTAAATATCATAAATGTTAGTATCAACCTTAGATATTTCGGTCATGGGCCTAAGACTGATATCTCCATCTTTTACCCTAGAGGTGCTGGGTTGACACGGTGATTCAAGTTGTGACACCTGGTCATCGTATTTTTCTTGGGCCGATAATTTTGAAAATTCCACCAACTTAGAACTCGTGCTAAGGGTACTTGAATCCTTGCTACAAGTATACTGCTCTGTACGGGAAATGACTCATTTTCCAGTCTTGAACTGGCAACCCAGATGTAATAACCCGAAAAATTTAAAACTTTTATTAGCGATGCTTAAACCAATTACTTAGATTTCTAAGACCTTAATTATGTTTAAGGTGACAAACGAAACGAAATAGAATCGATTCGAAGATCAAAAACTAGAGAAATCAAAAACTAGTGACTAGTCCTACCGGATAGGGTTTTCTGAATAGCCTGAACATAGAATAAAAGATCGAGAATGAATCTCAATAAAAGGATATCATTTCTAGAATCTTCTCGCGAAAACATGTGATAAACCAAAGAACTGAAATTTTCGGGCATACGTCAGTCTCAAAATTACTATTCACGAGCCGGATCAACTTCCAGTCCGTGCTAATCATGATAATTTATGATAACAATCAAAATCATGGAGGAATATATTATTATGAATTTATAATTCATAAGAATCGATTTCTGAACGAAATTCCTGAAGAACTTAACCGAACGCCGGGAATATATACCGGAAAAATCCTAAACTGATCCGAACGAACCGAAACTCGAACCAAGGGTCTAAATTAATTAGAAATGATTTATAAGACTCAAATTAATTATGAAAGCTCAAGAATTCAATAGAATTTCGAATGAGCATAATTTAATCGTCGGACGTTGTTTCTCCGCGATAACTCGGAATTGACTTACCAGATGCCATCCGAACTTCATGAAATTATTATAAACTATGAAATAAGTCTTTTTAAGGATATTTGAGAAAATAAAACCTTAAGGTTCCGAGAAATCAATCGAAAACGCGATAAAACTTAAAGAGTCGACATTAACATGCCAAATCTGATAATTTGATCATTCCTTCTCCCAACCACCACCAAGGACAGCCCAAATGAGCTTACAACAGCTCTTTATTCTTCCAATACAGCAGCCATTCGTCCATTTGCAGCCTCCCACTTTGTAACCCATTTTCTCTCTCTAAATTCAAATTCTCTCTTTTGTTCTTCCAAGTTCTTAAGCTTTAATCCCCAATTTCAAACCATTCCAACTCTAAAAATCAGTTTATAAGACTATAAAAAGGTAGTATTCATCATCCTATTCCATCCTAATGGAGTGGAATTTTTTTTAGAATTTTTTTTCATTTGAAACCCTAGTTCGACCCCTTTCAATTTCGTGGATTTTGAGCCATCAAATGCTCTCAAGACATGAATAAAATATGCTTATAAATATGTTCTAAGGTTGTATTTAAAATTTGGGAATTTTTGGAGCATGTTTGTTATTTTTCGATTTTGTTATAATTTCTTTTTATATGAGGTAAAGAATGCATATGTGAATATTATTTGATATTGTTGCTTGTTGATGTATTAGGAGCATGTAGAATAAATATGAGAATTTTAGAATTTTTCTTGAATTGTTTTTATGAAGGCCGAGACCTATGTTGAAATTTTAGGCCATTGTTTTAATTTTTGTTGAAAATAATTGAGATATAGAGTTTAATATATGATATGAACATCATATATTAATCTTGAAATTTCAAACACATCTCCTATTTTCTTCAAAGAGGCTTAATGTATATATATATATATATATATATATATATATATATATATATATATACTATTGTTTGATTTTATTTATTGAAAATGGTTGAGAGATAGTTTTTAATATATGATATGAACATCATATATTAATCTTGAAATTTTTGGAACACTTCTCCTATTTTCTTGTTGAAACCGAAATATATATATGATTTTTGGAAATTATTTTGATTTTATTTGTTGAAAAATAGTTGAGGTATATTGTTTAATATATGATATGAACATCATATATTAATCTTGAAATTATTGAGACACTACTCATATTTTTCTATATGGACCAAAACTTGTATATATATTTTAGGATTTATTTGATTTTTATTTGTTGAAAATAATATGATATGTGATGTTTAGAAATAATATGAACCTAATATGCATTGTTGGGAATTTATTGAATACATATGTAATATATGTGTGAGGACAAAAAGAATTTCAAGCATTTGGTTCATATTATAAATATTGGTTGATGTTTAATGTTAATATTACATGTTTATTGCATAAGATAAACATATTGTGAAGTAAATGGAATTTATTGAATATATATACATATATATAGTTATTACCGAAAGTGTGTAGGTAGTAATGAGCATGTGTTTTAATTTTAATGTATGATATGAGATAATATTTGAATTGTATACTTGATTGCACATGTATGTCCATTTATCTCATATGTAAGTTAGATCATACAGTGTGTAGAAGATGACAAAAGTCTGTATAGTTGGTTAAGCTTAATGAGATATAAAAAGGATCACAGCTGAGACAACTTGAGGACGAGTTATCAGTATAGGTTGCAGTTTAGATAACAAGTGACCTGACTTGGTTGCTTGTCTATGATGGTACGTCTCTAACGTATTGATGGATCACAGTGAGATGAGTTCTTCTATCTGACCGTCATGAAGAACCTAGATCTCAGTGACTTTACGTTGATCTAAACCTCGATAAGGTTTTAGGTGATGAGTTGCTGACCATCACTTTGACTTGTTATGTGTGAGAGTTATATGAGATAACCCAATATTCTCCGTATCTCGGGTGGTGGCAGTGCTTGTATGTCATGCTAGTTATATGTATCGAGTCACCGTATCCATTTAGGATGATGACGTCCCCTTAAGGAGCTCAAAAGGTTTATTGTACTAAACACTGCAGATTGAGTTATCTCAAGTACAATAATAAGGTTGAGTGGTATTACTTAAGGAATTAAATAGATTAATTATTTTAAGCAGTCAGAACGCTATAAATAATTAATGGACGTACGATATCTTAAATACGGAGATTCGTAAAGTCTAAGTGCAAGCCCGACTCAACTTCGGTAATAAAGGGGTAAGTCAACATTTATTCTCTAGTGGCATGAATGAATGTTTATGAATTAATTTATATTCTAGACTGAACATAAGATAATTAATTCATTTGAGACCCATCTTTATTCCATTCATTTGATCCTTGGGCTAGCCCATCAAGTCCTGGACTGCTGGATAAATTCGCCCCTCACTAGTAGAGTCCCATTGAGACTTTGTTCTGATTCTCCTATATCTATATAGATTATATCTGATATCATTAGATATCAAATGATATTATTCTTGATATGGTGTATCTTTCAAGATAAGATTGTATTTATTAGATATGCAGAGATTCTATCCTATTAGGATTCTAGGGTTGCATTATAAATACAAGGTGGGAGAAAAACAGAAGTAAACCAAGCATTGTGATTTTCGAAAATTACTATTGATGAAGAAGACGGATTTTGCATTACTCTCCATAGATTGCTCTCACTCAGCATTGGAGTTTTGGCAAACGGGACACAGTCCAGAAGATCAAAGCACGAGTCTTGATCTTACTTATATCCGATAAATTCGTAGGTAAACACGAGAAAATACCAACGTGTTGCAATTAATTATATAGGTGCATGCTAGGTATATAATCAATGTATGGTGAATTAAACATCCAAGATAGATCCTCGAGAGATGGTTAAAATCAGATTTCCCTACACTCTTTTCATACGACTGTGGAAAACTCATTTCATATGGTTGAGAGATAACTCTATCTCCTTGGAATGATAATCTTGGCACTCCAAATCTTTGACTATCACCGTAACGAAGTATCGACTTGTCGCTAATCTGGATATTTGTCTCTCTTAGAGGTGGAAGTTTCACCCGATCTAAACAACTAGCTTTAGCTACATTCTTGAAAATATCTGGTATCTCGATGAATTCCTTCCCCAAATATAACTATGTATAGTGGGAGTTTGAAAAAGTATAAGAACCAGATAAGTGATGGAATATGTTATGTTCTCTTTATCCATCGCCTTGTTTCTTGAAGTCCGATATAGATTAGGGCTCGTGAAAACATAATCTTTGATATTATATGAAATATTCGGATTGAAGATCACTATAATCGTTTTTGCACATAGATTCCCAGAGATGGTTCCCATTACTGAATCAGCGTGATTCAATATCATTTTATCGCAGATTGTGATACCAATTGGTGCATCTATACCCAAATAGAGTGCCGGTTTGATCACCAACTAGATAGCTCCAATATGAATCCATTCCATCGCATTAGCGATTTCTGGCTTCATACTTTGAAGATCTTCTCTCATATCATTGTCTGGTATAAGCTGCATCTCCACTTGATTCCCAGTAAACTGGGATGGAAGCGACATCTCTTGCATGGTAACTCCATAGACGACTGTGTGCCTCATCTTGACTAGACTAAGGTTCCTTAGAACATGGTCTATCTTTCATTCTGCTGAAAGCCCTTAATACTTTTGTAGACTTAGGGTTTTATTCATTATCATGTTCATTATTTTTTTTGACATGATAGTTTGGCTAGTATGACCTAGCTCATCTTGACGTTCTCGATGGTGCGTCTCTCCTTCAGTCGGATCATGATTCTAAGGATTCATCATATTCTTTTTCTCCGTTGAAGATCTCTCATGTTTGTATATACTCTCATCTGAGGGTATATCTTCGAATTGGTATACTTGAACCGATTCCTGGTAGTAGGGGTGACTATTAAGGTGTCGGATAATCGGGTACCCGATATCCGACCCGAAATTTATCGGGTATTGGGTACCCGATTACCCGAAAATAAGTTATACTGGTCGAGGTCGGGTATTGTATAACTATATTATCGGGTATCGGGTAATCGAGTATACCCGAATACCCGAATTATTTAATATAAATTCATTATATATATATATATAATAATAATAATATTTATTAAATAGGACCTCAAAGAAAAAAAGTTTGGAATCAGCAGCCGTGGAATTTCGAACCATGGACCTGCCAGAAATTTAAAGGACGAGTTTAGCCCTGAAACCGGTAGACCAAGTTGCCATTTCGAATATTGAAAGGTTAATTTAATAAATAATGGGTAATTAGGGTATCCGAATACCCGAATCGGTTACCCGAGTCGGTATTCCAATTAAAAATATCGGGTCAGGGTCGGGTGTCATATTTGCTGTAAAATCGGGATCGGGAACCCGATTTTTTCGGGTAGGGTACCTGACCCGTACCGAATAGTCACCCCTACCTGGTAGTATACAACATCTTCGATGTCTGGTGTGGATTCGAATCTTCGCTTTCCCCTTTGCTCATTTTGTGGGCAATTTGTGGAAATATGCCATTTTGCACTGCACGTTCAGCAGATGCAATCCTTGAAACTTTCATTAGCTCTAGTGTGAGCTCGTCTGAATGTCTTCTTCGTCGGTGTTTGCTCGTGACAACTAGATCCCTAAGCTTGATACCTTCTTCTTATTGGACCGCTTCTCTGTCCAGATTTATAATACCCGACTTTCTATCGCGACCACATCGTTCTTGTACTCCAAGAACTCATCTTTTCTTTCCTTCCCTTGTGGTAGGGTTGGAACTGTTTTTCTTCCTCTGGATTTGTAATATCCCGAAGAATTAAAGGCCTAATAACGTTAATCAAATTCCGTAAATTAGGGTTTCGCTGTGAAATTTGAAATAGTAATTTATCGAATAATGATTTCGATAAATTATGAGGTAATGGATTCCTGTATCATATTCACTAATGATTGTGAATTAAGGAATATATTTATATAAAGTATTTCGGCAGTAATTTTTTTAACGTCGATTAAATATCGATGGTTAAAACTTCATAAAATTTTCTAAGTGTCGAAGCTTAGAATTAAATTCCTTTAATAATGGAATAATTTAATAAAGTGATTACGACTTTATTACGACCAATTTGAGTTGGGTCGATAATGAACGTTTTGAGACGTTTCGAACGTCAACATTTAGAGATGATTGGAAAAATGAGTTGAATGATCAAGGAATTATAATATTTAAATTTCTATGATTATTTATGTAATTAGAGTATTATTTAGCATTAAAATAATGCTAGAGAATTAAGGAATAATTATTGAACAAAGTTGTAATTTTCGAAAACCCTAAAATCGAAAATTAGGGTTTTCACACATAAAATAATTCTAATTATTTTTCCTATGATATAATTTATCATCTAAGACATATATTATGATATATAACTACTTATAGCATGAAAATCAAAATTTTGGCCCTTAAATGCAAAGTTGTCGTGAACATATATATGTATGTATTAACATGAATGATTTTTATTAGCTTCCAAATTGTGTTGACCAAGTGAGATGTTAATTACACATTAACCAAGGTAATTAATTGGAGATCAAGTGGAGGCTTCTTGTGTTGTGATGATAGCCGTGTATTGTTGACTTTTGAGGTTGGAAAGATTATTACAACTCTTAATTGATGATGTATTACATTGGTAAGAGCATAGATATTATATATCATGGAATAAGACAAAGAAAATTTAAAAAGCTTCCCTTCTTCATGAGAGAGTCGACGGCTCCTTTTAGTAGGAATGAGATCAATTGTTTTGTCCAAGAAAAATTTGTGTAAGATCGTTAACTATGTGTAAGGTTGTGACATATATTAGTGGTGAGTCATCAAATAATTTGTGTTTGCTTTGTATTGTGAGAGAGGGAGCCGAGAGTTGTAGGAATAAGTTAAGTCTTTTATTTCATTTTTGCATCAATATTAAGTGATAGATTTACATCAAACCAAAACATATTTCTCTTCCCAAGCAAAACTACCGAGAGCTTACCAAAAGAAAAACTTGAGTATTCATCTCTTTTCTTCACCAAAAGCTTGCTACTAAAGCCTTTACACAATTAATCGATACCGTTAAAGAGGTTAGAAATCGAACGAACTTCGATTATACGTTAGAATTTTCAATATCCAATGGTTCGATTTTATTTTACAAGCATGTGTTCTTAATGAAAAATCATGCTATCATGCCTAGTTGTTTATTAATTGTATTAAGCATGATGAGTATGTTTCATATTGATGATTTAATGTAAAGCTAAACATGTTATATTAATTGTTATAATTATCGAAAATTCTAGGTTTTGATTTGTTAATGGATTGATGTTATATATTAGTAGAGGAGCTCTATGTGATTATTTGAGAATTTATAAAAATTATATGATATGTTTTGGGAAATTACCGAAAATGATACAAAATTATATGTTGGTGTACAAATTTTATTTAAATGATATGATAGCATATTATTTATCTAGGGCATTGATTATGGACTATGTGAATTTATTGGGAATTTTGAAAATTATTTGTTCATGTTTTAAAATTTTCGAGAATGCTAAAGTATTAGTATGTTGAATTGTAAGTTGGTATTATTGAATATTATGATGTTATATTGTTATATGATAAAGTATAAGCATTGTGTAATTTTGTAGGATTTTTACAAAAATGTTTGGTATATCTTTGATAGGAACCGAAAACCATAGGAAATAATACATTGATGTAGAAATTGAATATGTTGGATGTTATGTTGTAATTATGTTATAGATTGATGTTGATGCATTGTGTAATTTAATTAGAATTTTAGGAATTTGTTTGGTAATTTTTAAGAAAAAAATCGAGAGCTTTAGGTATAGGGTATGATGTCCAAAAATTTATATAGCTAATGTTTATACATATAAATGATCCTATGATAATATAGTATACTATATGAATTTAGAGAATTTTGGTAAAGTTTAAGAATTTATTCACAAAAAAAACCGTGAGCTTTAGATGTATTACTAAGGGTTTTTAAATCCTTTTATCAAGAAAAATAATACGTTATATGTCTAGAAATTATTTTAGACATATTAAGAATTTATGGAATTTTATAAACATAGTATATTATGTTTACGACGAAACGTTATATTAAATAACGTTAGAAATGAAAAATAATGTATAATGAATAAGTTAATTCATCTTAAAGTAAAATATTAATAAAGTTTATCGATTAATGTGAAAAATCGAGAATTAGGGTTTTATGGAAAGAAATCGATTGAAAATCGATTTATATTGAAATTGGTTATAAAATGTGTTAAGCAAAGTCAATATGTTGACTTAAGTTTAAACGTATTAAATACGTTGAGTAAATACGCTAATACGTGTAAAACGTATTAATTTTATAAGAATATCTCAATTGTGAGAAAAGATTTCATAATTGAAATCATTTTATCAAAAGACGTTAGTATACGTTGAACGTTTAACCTAAAGAGTTAAAATGAGATCGTAGATCAATTACGTCTCTATCAAAGTACGAGAAATATTTAGTTAAAAATACGCGTTTGAAACGACGTATTAAAATTAGTTAAAGGATTCGAATTATTACTTTATAAGTTATCAAAGTTTATTTAAACTTTGATGTTCTCAAAAACGTGACCAACGTACTGGACATGGTTTTTACGTAAAGGTGGGACTTGAACGTGAGCAAGCAACATGAAAAGGAAACGTATTTTGATAATCGACGATCGACAGTCCAGGTGGGCTTTACTCTACTCAAAAAAGATCAAATGTTTTATTTACGATGCTTTATTCGCAAGAAATGATAATGAAATGATTTATTTAATTACCTGCCCAAATTGTTTATGTTTTATGTATGTATCCTATCCATGCTCGATTTATGAATGCTGTTGGGTAGCCCCCACATGTGAAATGGTTGAATTCGTATCCTTGTAAGTACCCACAAGGATGATTGAGAATTCGTATCCTGTGCCGGAGTGGCAAGGATTTTGTGCACTATTTTGTGACTGTGTGCTGAAAGGGTGCTCGGTCGGTCACGGCGTCCGTAAGAGGAGGCCTCCTCTACGGCGCAAGATGAAATTAATGAGATGTGATTAATGGAAAAGGATATGGATCATACATACAAGGAAAATATGTTTGGCCAGAAGAATATTTATGGAAAATGATAGAAAATATTTAGTAAGCACGAGTATTTCAATTAAAACCTCGTGTGTTACTGTGATGGGGCAGTGTAATTTAAATTTGATAAATTGTTTTGGCATGAGTCCACTGAGTGCATTCTTGTACTCAACCCTGGATGTTTGTTTTTAAATGTGCAGGTTGAGCTGATGATGATGATGGAGAGGTGTTGAGCAGTCAGGATGCTTTTTGTTGTTAATATGTTCGTTAGAAACCTTGAATGCATATCGTCATATATGCATTCACATGCTTCTCCGCTGCGTTTGAACATTAGGTTTATGTTTTTGATATTAATAGTTAAATCCATCTGAATCAGTGCACCTTTTTGTTAAAGAACTTGTAGCCCTTCTATATGTAAATTATGTGTGCCTTGTAAATAAGGGTTGAACTTTGTAGTTCGATTGATGTTTGTCCTATAATCCTTTGATTAATTCTGTTTAAATGTCATTTGATTACTGTTCCAAGTTCCAGTCCTCGTTAATCCGTCCTTAGGATTAGAGGGCTATGATGATATGAAAGTTCTCCTCCGATTTCTGTTGGAATGTCAATCATATCACAGATCAACGGGGTTGATTTGTTGATCTTTCTGAATTTTTTGAGATTCCTTTGAGTGGTTGCTAGTTGACATCACTCTGACAACTGCTTGTGGACATAAGACATCTTTCTGGAGACGCTGTCCACATAAACTCTAGGCTAGTAATCCCTGATGAACATCTCCCTCCATGGACTGGGAACTTCTGAAAAAATAGCTCTCTTACAACATCTTCGTTGACAATGCTAAGATGTTGGTACTTTATAAAGAGTTGGAGAAATTTGTTGAACGCTCCTTGCTCCAAGACCACCAGTCTTAGATTGTATAGAGCTAACAAATATTTCTTTCTCTTTTCTTCGCTGTAACCATCAAAGTATCCATCTCCGAGGAAGTGAACTTTGAAGGTATATTCCATGCCATTTATTGCATCCTCCACGAAATTGAAAATCAGTATACTTTGTTTTTTTTCAATTGAGCAATGTTCCCAATATTGTTTAACAATACCTGCTAAACTTACTTCAAAGACCTTGATAATATTGAGTTTGTCAAGTTCTAATGTTGTGGCTGCAACAATCATTAATGCTTTCCATTCATCTATGATGTTCTCCTGATCTTTAAAGTTGACTTCGTCGAGATCGAGTGTCAATCCATAGGGATGGATAGGCTCCAAGGTGACTTTTCCGACAGGGGTCTCCTGCATTATTTGCCTTATTTTTCTGTCTCGTGTTCGGATTCTACTTTGTTCTTCTGCATACTCTGCATCAGGTCCTTGGCCAGATTCATATTGACCTCTTGACCCCATAGGATCAATTGGTGGTATTCCTTGTGGTGAGATCCGTGGCTCCTCATTTGGGATGTCCTGGTTTATCTTCAGATCCACCATATTGAGGTTAACAAATGATTCTTCTAACTCCTACAGCTCGTTCAATCCTACTTTTTCAAGATAATTCATTTTTCAAGAGTCGAATTATTTTTTCGGTTCGAGCTTTGTCGTCGACCGTCCCTATGGGTGTGAACTTGAGTTCACCCGGGGATTTCTTGACCATTCTCGGGCCTGCTTCTCGTTCAAGGCCTTCTATCTTCTTTTGGATACTCCGCAATAGGTTGAGAATCTCCTCCTGATGCATGGATATCCTGCTTAGCTCTTGAGGTACTCCATATAGACAATTGCCGTAATATTGCATTGTCTTTTGGATTTCCCTTAATTCCGTCGAATTTGAGGAATCCAGTAAAATTTCTTTGTAACTAGGAGCGGATGTTGCTCCTTTGTTTCTCGTCACCATCAACTGTGTTGTGGATGTGTACTTCTCTGGATAATCCTCAACGCCTCCTGGAAATGGGCATTGATGAGTAGTCTCTCTTCTGTCCTTCACATATTTAGAAGGTTTATGTGAATAACTTGTATTGTCTGGTTGTCTCGGATGTTTTGTTCGACAACTCCTTTATAACATCTAAGCAGATGACTTAGACTATCATGTTTAGCTTCCAATTCTTGGAAACTAGCCATGTATGCTTCGCATCTCGGACAAGCGTCCGAATCCATAATTTTTCTTGGAGTCTCCTCCGTTATGATAACACATTATATGCTTTATTAAATAATTACTCAATAAAACCTAGCATTTGATACAATTTTATAAGCGTGTGATCAACAATTAAAAATTTTAGGATAATTTCCTTGTACGTGGCATTATTACACCTCTCATACCTACTAACAAAGTTAGCATTGACACGAGAGAGGTTTACAACCGATATACAACGGATTATATCCATGAGATTTTAACAGCATATCATTATAGCTAGAGCTGGCAAAGTAGCGGGCCGGGTCGGCCCGGCCCCAAGCTCGTCGGGCTTTTAAATTTTTTGGGCTGGGTCAGGTAGGGCTCGAAATTTTTCGGGCCTAAAATATGAAGCCCAAACCAACCCCGGATGGGTTTTTTTAGATAATTTTTTAATTTTTTAATATATAAAATTAATATTTTAAATTAAAAAAAATACTTAATTAGGATCTCATAACTCCTTAACTTAAATAAAGAATCAGTGATGAGAATATTTTGAGCTTACTTATTCTTATGATAATACTTTTTGTATATCGTGACCTATTTATGTATTCATGCGATGATGTTGTAATGCAGTATAATTTTAATTCTTTAATTTAAGGAGAAAAAATTAGTAATTACAAATCAAAGATAAATGATATTATTAAACGTCAATCCCACTTATACACATAAAATAATAGAAGAAAATAAATTAATTATATAGTATATATTTAAGATAAATGATTCAAAATAGATTTTATATACTATAAGGTCATTAATCATAAATGTATATATTTTTGGATATCATTTCTCTTAGGAATTATTTTTGAATGATTTATGATGTTATTATTTTTTTAGAATTTATTTTCTTGACCAACATGTGAATTAGTAAGAAAATTATTACTATAAAAATAAATAATTATATAAAATATAATTAATATTATTAAAAATTATAGATATGTATATTAAATAATATTATAAATATATAAATTTAATAAAATCGGTGGACTTTTTAGCCCAAAATCTGGACTTTTTTTGGCCAAGCCTAGAGGCCTGGGTTTTTTGGCGGACTTTTAGCCCGATTTTTTTCGAGCCTTTAATTTTGAAGCCCAAACCCCGGTACCCCGAGCGCGCTTTTCGGGCCGGGCTCATTTTGCTGGCTCTAATTATAGCATAACAAAATATAAGCAAATGGGATGTCTATAGCAAAAAAAGAGTGTTCATAGCTATTTTGACAAATTCAAAGGGTAATCTACTCATTTGGGTATTCCTTACACGATTTTATAAGATTGGTTAAATAAGACATATATGCTATAAATTTGGTTAATAAATAGTTTTTCCCATAAATTCGTGTTAAGTACATAGGATGGTTCTATACATAACCCTTATTTTACTCGTTATAGCCCCTATTTAATAATAATAATAATAATAATAATAATAATAATAATAATAATATATGTACTATTTTATCCTTATAGTCTAATTTTTTGATTAATAGCTTTATCATTGTAATCTCAAACACGAAACTAGGAAACTCTCATAAATCCCAATATGTAGCCCCAATCTGAGAGAGAATAATTGCAGAATTTTGTTTTTGCTCTTTATAAGATTGAGAAAATCTAACCTACTTGGATTAGCTCAGTCTTCAATCTGGCAAAACCCACTTGAGCTTTATTAAATTGATCAGTGAACAAGTTAAACCATTTTCGATCGGTCATTTTTATTTGTATTATATTTTTGTTTAAAATACACATTTGATAAATGTTTAAAATTTCACAAAAGAAATTGTATTGACAGGTTCAAAGAACCAAAACAGTTGCTACGTTTCAAATTTCAAGAAAAGTGAATTTTAAATTATTCATTAGCAAGAATATTATATCACCACTTTTCAATTACATAACAAAAATTCACATAATCAGTTTCTATCCAACAACTGTATCTCATGCCCTAAACTCACCTTCTAAAAGAGTTGATTTTACTCCAAATTTCAAAGTCAAATTTCAAGAAGTGAAAGCTCCTTCATTTTCCACTTCTTAATTATACAAAATTTATATTCACATATTCAATTTCTTCACACTAATTTACGTATTCTATCAAATCATTAATATACCATAGTTGAGATATCTAGCGTGCACCCAACGACACCTTCTAATGCCCTAAACTCATCTTTCAATGTGCCTAACCATGCGAAATAATATTCATTCCATCCTCAAAATTTGTTTATAATTTTCCTTTTCAATATATTCTCCAAATTTATTTTATTTTCATTTATAAAATTATCCCACAAAATATTTCATGCTTATTACTTTCAATGATATCGTTTATTTATATTTTTTTACCAATCATGAGCTACCACTATACCTACTATTTACCATCAACAATATTACTTTTTTATATATTTTATCATCTATGACACATTACTAATTAATTTAACACTACATTAAATGGAACACTTACTCTATTCACAAAATATTCAATAATATTTATTAAAACTTACATCAAATATTCTCATGAACGTATTTTGAAGACAGAGAAAATAATAAATAGCTAAATAAATCAATATAATTGTGTCAAAAAAGAAAAGGAAAAAGATAAATTCCATTTCAAACTTGGAAACAAGATTGCAATAATTGATTATACTTTCCCAAATTACCTCGTCTGCTTCTTCAAGCCTCTCTCTAAACATTAATTTTGTTTATGTAAGAAAAAGGGAAAGGAAAAGCTTATTAAAGATCTGCAGCTCATTTTAGCTCCACACAGAGGTAGAGAGAGAGAGATCTCAATAGTTCACCAAAGCTACTCATCATTTTCTTCCTCGGTTGCTTTTCCTTCACTTACCAAATACTTTAGCTCTTTTATTCCTCGGACCAGTCTTATTCATTTCCTTCTTTAGGGTTTTGTCCCAACCATTTACCCCCAAAAACTTCAAGATCTGCTTCCCCTTTTGTTTTCCCTAAAGCCCTTGTCAAGTTTTCGCTTTTCAATTTGCTCCATTTCCTCTTCTGTTTGTTGTATTCAACTTAAAAGGGAGAAATTGAAATAGGTGGGCTGCAAATTTTGGGGGACGTGTGAGTTGGGATGAAAAATGGCATTTTGGGGGTTTAGGAGGTGGGGGTGGGAGGTTAGGATGAGCTTGAGTGTCTAGCTTTTTTCTTGGAGCCCTTTTGATTTCAGTGTTAGTTTTGGTAGTTCTATTTTAGGAAAAAATTGTGTTCTTTTTTTCTTTTTTCTGGAATATGAGGTTGTCTTCCTCTTCTTCAACTAGTACTGGATTTAATGCTCAGGCGGAGGAAGGTATGCTCTGTTATTTGCTTTAATTATCATTTGATTTCGGTACTTTTCATGGGAATGCTCTATTTTAGCTCTTGTTTCTTCTTTTGCTGTATATTTGAGTAGTATGATGTTAATGTGTTGTTTTCTGTTTGTCTCGGCAGGGGAGAAGAAATGCTTAAATTCGGAGCTCTGGCACGCGTGTGCCGGCCCACTGGTTTCGCTTCCCCAACTCGGGAGCAGGGTCGTGTATTTCCCTCAAGGCCATAGCGAGCAGGTTTTCTTGAAGAATTTTAGCTTAAGCATCATTCATTTTACTGTGGACTTCAGAAATTTTATGATATCGATTGTCATTAGTGCGGGGAGGGTGTTTTTATTCTAGTGGGATGAATGCATAAGAGCGGTTAGTTGCCTTTTTCAGTTTATATGATATTTGTATATGTGCAACTTATTAGTTATGCATTTACTCTGAGAATTTTAAGTAAATGGTATGAATGGAAAGCTGATAGCTCGTTTGTCTTGGTGCGATACATAATATGGATTTTAGAGTAGTAGAATGGTGAATCAATGGAGGGGAATTTTCTCCTAAGAGTGGGAGGATTGGATTGAACATCAAATTAGTACGTATTTGATGAACCCCCGGGCCTCTTCTTTTCCCAAGTCATTGGTGAACACTGGCCTCTCAATTGGTGAGTTGCACAACCTGGGATCTAAGTAATGCAACGTTAACATTTATACATTCGTAAATTCAGATGATTAGATTCCATAGAGCCTCTATAATTCTTTAGTGAAGAAGCTTTTGCAGGGAGATAGGGATTGCATTTGGGAAATTCACACCAGTCCTCTAATAACATGATATTTACATCAGTGCATTATGTATGAGAAGCTAATGTTTACCCGTGCATTGTTTACAACAACCTACGACTCTAGCTAACACGACATTGGCAAACGTTAATTGGAATGACCTGATATCGAACTTCTACAGTCTTCTTGAAGAAGCATTGTCCTATGTTGATATCTGAGTTATTGATATTGATCTCAAACGCCAATCTATCCTAGGGTTATGTTAAATGTCTGGTAACATTTATCCAGGTTGCTGCCTCTACCAACAAGGAAGTAGACGATGCTATCCCCAACTATCCCGGCTTGCAACCGCAACTAATATGCCAACTTCACAATGTCACCATGCATGTATGTTGCGTCTTAGTATAGGATTTTATATTGTTTCTAAATCTTATCCAAAGCTTGCATTTCAAAATCTTGATTTTCTAAATTGCAGGCCGATGTCGAAACAGATGAAGTCTATGCTCAAATGACTTTGCAGCCACTTACCCCTGTAATTTATTTTAGACTTATTTATATTCGTGTTCATGATCTTGTAATTTTATTGCTCATTAGTTTGTTGTTTGCTATTTTGTTAGCAAGAGCAGAAGGACATATGCCTACTACCGTCGGAACTTGGCACTCTGAGCAAACAGCCGACAAATTATTTCTGCAAGACGTTGACCGCTAGTGATACTAGCACTCATGGAGGATTTTCTGTCCCTCGTCGAGCAGCTGAAAAAGTGTTCCCTCCTCTTGTAGGTTTATCTGTACTTTTTGGCACCTGGGTATGCGATCATTCATAGTTGTGAATTTCTATATTTGAACTATGTATTCAATGCGTGTTCAGGACTACTCTCACACCCCTCCTGCTCAAGAATTAATCGCAAAGGATCTTCATAGCAACGAGTGGAAGTTCAGGCATATATTTCGAGGTGAGTTCTCGACTATTGTATTACATTAATTGCTTTGAATAATCACATTTTTACGTTATAATTGTTGCCAATCATGCCTCAACTGGAAAGGGAGCTTTTGTATTTTTTCCTAGTTATAATCCAAAAGTTCGGGAAAATGTTGGTTTCTCATAATGTTATTGACTCGGCCTCTGATTATTGTGATCACCAACTTATGAAGCTGCAATATCTGTCTTATACAGGTCAGCCGAAGAGGCATCTCCTAACAACGGGTTGGAGTGTGTTCGTGAGTGCAAAGAGACTAGTTGCCGGAGATTCTGTTATTTTCATCTGGTATGTAACTTTAGATTAGGCTGTTTCAGTTTTTAACTTTACTTTGCCTTTCTGATCTATTTTTAGTGGTCATGACTATTTTTGACACTTTTAGGAACGAAAACAATCAATTGTTCTTGGGGATTCGGCGTGCCAATCGATCTCAAACTATCATGCCTTCGTCAGTGTTGTCGAGTGATAGCATGCACATTGGGCTCCTTGCTGCCGCCGCCCATGCCGCAGCGACGAATAGCCGGTTCACCATATTCTATAATCCCAGGTAAATTCCGCACATTCTTATGCTTATTAGGCTGTATTTAGCTTCACATTCTCGGGCTTCACAAATTTCAGGGCAAGTCCGTCGGAGTTTGTGATACCTCTAGCAAAATATGCCAAAGCAGTTTATCATATGAGAGTTTCTGTCGGTATGCGTTTTAGGATGCTTTTTGAAACCGAAGAATCGAGTGTCCGCAGGTACGTCTGTTCATTTTTTACCTCCTCTTCCTTTATGCAGATCTATTCTATTGTTTCGTATTGTGTGCTTATATATCTTTTGTTCATTTGGGATGTCAGGTATATGGGTACAATTACCGGCATCAGCGATTTGGATCCGGTTCGTTGGCCGAACTCGCATTGGCGCTCGGTAAAGGTATGGGCATATCTAATGTTACTGCAACTAAACTAGGGTTTAGTCTGATCTAATGATCAATTTAAAATTGAAATTTGATTTATATTTAAATAATTTTCGGAGTTGTGGTGTTGTGCGTTTTCTTTTTCAGGTCGGATGGGATGAATCGACTGCAGGGGAGAGACAACCAAGAGTTTCCTTGTGGGAGATCGAGCCTCTGACAACTTTTCCCATGTACCCATCTCCATTCTCCCTCAGGTTGAAGAGACCGTGGCCATCGGGACTGCCGTCATTTCCCGGTCTGGTTATATCGTAACGGCTGGAAAATTTACAGCTTCCTTCTCCTTCAGTTGAACATTATTTTGATCCTTATGTATTCATGTTTCGTTGTTCAGGTCTTAAAGATGGCGATATGGGTATCAATTCTCCGATGACATGGCTTCGTGGGAGTGTAGGAGATCAAGGCGTCCAGTCGCTAAATTTTCAGGGCTTATCCCCGTGGATGCAACCGAGGCTCGACGCTTCGATACTCTGTTTACAGCCCGATGTTTACCAAATGATGGCAGCGACCGCAATGCAGGATGCGGGCCAGTTGGATCCCCTGAAACTCTCCAATCAACCCTTCCTGCAGTTCCAGCAAAACATCCCTAATGTTTCCGCTTCACTGCTACAGAATCAGATGCTGCAGCAGCCTAGTTTCCTGCAGAACCTTCCAGAAAACACCATCGTTTCTCAGGCTCAGATGTTGCATCAGCAATTGCAGGGTCGTCAATCGTTTATCAATCATCAGCAGCAACAGCTTCAGCGACCGCAGCAGCTGACTCCGCAATTTCAAGATCACCAGATGAAAAAATCCATTCCAACGAGCTTGCAAATAGGGTCAGCTTCTGAGTCTCAGTTTACACCCGTCCAGGCCTTGTCGTCGACGAGCCAGCTACAGAACTTTTCCGACCTCATCGGGAACCACATGGCTTCTTCATCTAACAACTCTTCAATGCAAAGTATCCTAAGCTCGTTTTCTCGCGAAGGAGTGGCCCCCCACACGAACTTGAACGGACCTCATCCTCTCGTCTCTCATTCCTCGTCGAAACGAGTTGCGTTAGACCCGCTGCTTCCTTCCAAGGTCTTTCAGTTCGGAGTGCCCCATCCGGAAGAGCTCGTGACGCCTAATTCGAAGGTCGCAGACCTTTCGGCTCTGCTGCCACCTTTCCATGGTAAAGAATTTCCGGATTTCGACGGCGTGCCGCATTCGCAAGGCAATTTGTTGTTCGGAGTTGGTACGGACTCGTCTGCTAATATGCTGACTGGTATGTCGAACCTTCGAAACAGCAGCAACGAGAACGAATCGTTGTCGATGCCGTATGCTACCCCCACCTTTCCGAGCAGCGCAGGCACCGAATTTCCTCTCAACTCCGACATGACTACCTCAAGTTGTGTGGAAGAGTCGGGTTACATGCAGTCCTCGGAAAACGTGGACCAAACAAACCCAACATCAAAAGCCTTTGTAAAGGTAAGGTGCATGTTGTTGTTTTATCGATCATGGTGATCCAATTGATGCTGATTTGAATATTTTTGTTTGTTGCAGGTTCACAAGTCTGGGTCTTTTGGACGGTCACTCGATATCTCCAAATTCAGCAGTTATTCGGAGCTGCGGAGCGAGCTTGCTCGCATGTTTGGACTCGAGGGCTTGTTGGAAGATCCTCAGAGATCAGGCTGGCAGCTTGTATTCGTTGACCGAGAGAATGATATTCTTCTCCTCGGCGATGATCCTTGGCAGTAAGTAACCATCTCATTTTTCCTACTGCTTCGATTATTGTATGATAATTTTGATAAGTTAGTGTTTGTTGCTTGTCATATAGTTAGTTCCCGTTGAAAACATGTCACGCGTGGCATATGATAGTTTAAGATGCTAGTATACATTGCAGAATTTGCTGACCTTATCTCATTCTTTTTTGGGTAATTGTGAAGTAAATCACAAACTTATACCCATATCGCAATTTGACCTCACTTTTAGAGCTTTGCAAATAAATACCAAATCTTTATAATTTTTGCAATTGGGATTTACCTAATTTTTCCGGTGATCGGGGGAAGATGACGTGGACGTTCACATGGACCCAAAACATGGTGTGGGCGCCGGTGTGGACTAAAATTCAGTAGAGAAGTATTAAACAATGTCGTCAGTGTACAATTAAGCACAAAATTGATAATATTCAACATTGTATATTTCAGTTTGTGCTCAATTGCACACTAAACGATGCCCTTTAATCCACACTTGTGTCCATGTCATCTTTTTGGTTCACACGGGTGTCGACGTTTTTCCGGTTGCTGGAAAAATTGGGGAGCCCCGATTGCAAAAATTAGAAATATTTGATATTTATTTGCAAAGGTTTGAAAGTGAAGTCGAAATTGCCAAATGGGTCAAATTTGTTATTTATTTTGCAACTATCCCTTCATTCTTTGAGTGTGAAATGAATCACGCTCGTCTGTAGTAGTCCGTAAATCACATAGGAGATCAGCTGCACTGGTCTAGAAGACGTTGTTTGGACTCAAATTTGTGTCTTTCAACCACAATTCATGTACTAGGCCACCTTGAGATTACATTCTATGAATCTTATTTGCATATTCGTGTTTATCAATAAACTATCTACTTGAACACGATGCAGGGAATTCGTGAACAGCGTGTGGTACATCAAGATTCTGTCGCCTCTTGAAGTGCAGCATATGGGCAAAGAGGGCCTCGATCTTCCAAATTCCACCCAAAATCATCGGCTCTCCACCAGCAGCAATAGCTGTGATGACTACATGAGTCTCAAGGACGCCAGAAGTAACTTAAATGGCATACCATCCGTAGGATCTCTGGAATACTGATGGAGAAAATGTCCCGTCATGCATGAACAGTCGTCCCGTCGGTCTCTTGATTACCATAAAGGCCAATGGTATATAATCTTGGTGGTGTCCTTATCATTGTGTCCATGTATGTATATTGTATAATGAATCCTTACCTTGTTAGGGCTACTCTTGAATGAATTTTAAGAACATCGATTGCAATTTGTAACGAGAAAGAAGGACTTTTATTAATAGATACTTCTCAATTTTTATTATTAGATGTTGATGTTTTAATTTCCAGTTTCCTGCTATGAAAATTTGTAGGCGGGTTGAAAGAGATCTCGTTTTTGGATTTGCTTTCACTGAAAATGTTTGTAGAACTCCATATTTAAGATAATATGTTATTAAAAGAAAGTTTTTAGACTTTGTATTGGCTGTTTTTGCCGTGTCTTGATGCTTTTATTTTCATAATAATCAGTGAAAACTTGAGATTGTAATATGTAGGGCTACTTAGATCTTGAATTTTGGATATTTTGTCATGTACTATTTTTATAATCGTCTGAAAGGTCAGTGTTTTTTCTTTTGCATTTACTTAAGATGAAATCATTTGATTTTTGGATATTTTGTCATGTACCATTTTTATAATTGTCTGAAAGGTCTTTTTTTCTTTTCTTTTGCATATATTAAAAATATTTTATTTTTATTAGTAACACGTAATTAGTTAATTGTTTTATTTATAAATTTATTATATTTTAAAAGAATAAAATGCAGCTTTAAGGTAACTCTAGATATTTAAATCAAATATATTCTTAATGGTAAAATATAGGGATAAGTTGTAAATATATTTTTAAATACATTAGAGATGAAATTATATTAAATATAATGATATGTGTGTTTTTTTTGCAAAAATGATGGGTGTATTTGTTTTTTGCAAAAATATTTAAGGGTACATTTGTACCTTATCTCTAAAATATATCACCAAAACTCTTGACCATCCACAACGTGTATGCGGACGAAAAAAGTATCATTTGTTTTTAAGAAAAATATCATTTATATTGAAATATAATATCATTTATTTTATATCTTGTAATTAAGGTAATATTGAAAAATTATATCTTTTGCACTGAAGAAAATTATCAATGTTCGCATATATGTACGTCTGCATCGGAGACCATCTCAATAGATTTATATAGGGGGAAAATTCTAGAGGGAACTTTTTATGTAACCAAAAGAAATAGTGTGATAAGTTTTATATCCACACTTATAAAAATATAAGTTTTATAGTCATTTTGGGTTAAAAAGACATAACTATCCATGGCCCATCATTTAAAATAATAATCCTCTCTCTCTCTCTCTCTACCCTAAAAACTGCCGAAAAATAAGAATGAATTGAATGTTCTTCTCTCATCTCTCTCTCTCTCTCTCGAAAATAAGCTCTGCCAAAAATTGAATGGAATTAGATTAAAGTTGGTAAACATTAATTGTAAAAAGAGGTTGGTAAACATTTAATTTGAAAAATTGCTAGACATTGAATTCAAATCACAAACGAATTCATTTGTAACATTACAATTTCAAAGAAAGGAAGATATGCGAAAATAATTAATAGAACAAGTTGTTACTGCGTTTTTTTTCAATCAAACAGTGGAAATCGAACATTGCTAGCTGGATTAAGGTAAATTAATATCCGTATAGAATTTTTTTACATGTTCTTGAGTAAACGACTGTACACGGTTGATGATTTACAGCCTAAATATGGTTTTTTTTTAATAATTTTATATTACTGGAATGATAAATTTAATATTTTGAAGAAAAAAAAAACGTTCTTGAGTACATGGTTGTACATGGTAGTAATATTATACGTCACATATGTTATTTGTGTGGATTTTATGTTAATAAAGTGATTAATTTAATATCTAGGATCATTTAATTAGTTAAATTTAAAAAATGATTTGCTAATACTGAACCGTGTACAATACACGATCATACCGTGTACCTATGAATTTCAAACCGTGAACAGAATTCATCAGTGCACGGCGTTTATAAGTGCACGTTCGTGCACTATACACGACCTTGCATGGTGCGTGCACGGTGCACGACCATGCATGGTCCATGCACCGTGCACGACCGTGCATGGCCGTGCACAGCCCGTGTACGACCAATGCCGGTCACTATCTACACACAACGCATCCCGTGCATCCTATGTATATGACTGTTATCTTTTATATCTTATTTTGCAACAGATGTCTTGGCAACGTCTTATTATACGTCATGGTGGTAGTTGGGACAGAGCAAAGTACATAGGCAGCGACAAGGTTCTCGTATACATGGCTGTAAAACAAATTTCACGTGCTAATTTACTAAGAGAGATTCATGAGCAAGTAGGCAACAATGGTAGATCGGATTATATGCTTTTCTATACGACGAGAGCTAGTGATGGAAGAAGAATAAAAGTATCGTTGAAAACTGACACTGATTTATTCCGATTGATTGTGGAACAAAATGATGATCCAGTTTGTATTTGATTGAAAAAGGCAAGCAATCTGCAGCCACGATACACACAGAGACACCAGTATTATATGGTTCACAACTATCTACAGTCTTGCCCGAGTCTAATGCAAGATGTACTGGTTCAGCTATACATGAGGATGAGCAGTTGTCTTCAAATGAGGAGGAAGACGAACTGGTGTATTCAGATGAAGAGGAAGACACGAACCGACGTAGAGATATATTTGATTCATTGACCACTGAATTTGGTGCTTGGATTCGACAACCAGGACATCTTGATAAGGTTATTGGACAACACAACTTCACTTCTGAACATCAACATGATGGTGAGACTCATGCTACAACTTCACGAACCAGAGAGGATGATACAACGCATGAGTTGCGCAACTGGGTTATTCCACTACTTGATTGTGACAGTGCATTGTCATTAGATTAGGTCGAACCTTGTGGAGCCAATATCGGCCAATTATGTATTGATTCGATATTTAAGCCGAAAGATGACTTGGCGATAGCCGTGAGATTATACCACTTGGAGAATCATGTAGAGTAGGTGGTCGATCGGTCAAGTAAAATACGTATGGGATATGTTTGTAAGCATGAAAACGATTGTCCTTTTAAGCTACGAGTCGTCAAGAGGGCAACAATATGGAGAGTAATTAAGTTGAACTAGTCATACTTGTCACTTGGATTTGAATCGCACTGCTCCACGACAGGTGCTGCTAAGATTGTTGGCAAATATTTTGCAAGAAAATTGATCGATGAAGGTGTGGTACTGAAGCCGAAAGAGATGATTGGAGAGATGCATCGAAAATTTAGCATTGAGATGGATTACAGCTTTGCTCTCCGAGCAAAAAACGTCGCTATAGAGATGACATATAACGATTTCGAACGGTCCTATCAATTGCTTCCATCATATTTGCATCTGTTGAGAGAATCTAACCTCGGGACACTATATGATATTGAGACGGCTCATGATGATGAATTTCGATATTTGTTTCTTGCTCTTGGACAGAGTTTGCATGCTTTCAAGCATTACCTACGGCGGGTCATCGTTGTAGACGGGACTCATCTTAAGGGAAAGAACAAAGGAATTTGTTTTATTGCTGTTACGAAGGATGGAAATGAAGGAATCTTCCCGCTTGCTATTGGGTTAGGTCCAATTGAGGATGAGGAGTCATGGACTTAGTTTTTATCTCAGCTGCGTTCGTGCATTGGTCATCCTGATGATCTCTTAGTTGTGTCTGATCAACATAAGGGCATTGAAAAAGCTGTGGAGTCCGTGTATCCGAACGTCGCGCATGTGTTGTGCTTTTACCATTTGCGAAGAATATGGCGCGATTTGGGTCGCATGTTTGTCTGCTTATCAAGTCACCGCATATGCTGTCGATCGAGGATTTCGAAGATATTTTTTTGCTGTGGATGTTCTAAAATCGGCAGCACACCATCATCTACTCTCCATTGGGGAGCATATGTGGTCTAGGTTGAAGTGTCCTGTACGACGCTATAGTTTCATGACTTCGAATACGGCAAAAAGTTTCAATAGTCGGTTGTTGTAGGCTCGACTCTACCTATTTGCTCGTTGCTTGAGACTTTTCGATCTATACGGAGAAATGATTTGACGTACGACGAGCTAGTGCAACAGCAAGGTCCGATGAGTTGACTGAAGTAGCCGCATCGAAGCTACATGCCTCTGTCGAAAAGGGACGTTGCTTGGTTGTTCGTTCAATGACCACACACATGTTTAAAGTCGAAGAGGAAAACACATCATACGTGGTTGATTTGCAGAATGGGACATGTGAATGTCGTGAGTTCGATTTGGACGAGATATCTTGTTGTCACGCTTGTGCTGCTATTAGGTATGATATTTATCTAAACTTAAAGTCCACACATACGTACGCCTAAGAGCAACTTAATTTATTTTGTGATTAATTTCTTTTTTTTAGGCGTGCTGGTTTACAAGTCACTGACTTTGTGACTCAGTATTATAGACAATCTGTTTTTGCGGTGACTTATTCTTATCGAATTGCATCTGTATCACATCCCGATGCATGGATTGTACCAGACTCTGTATTAGCTTATATCATTCGACCTCCAATCATCACACGTCAGGTTGGGCGTCCTAGATTGAGTAGGATGCAATCGGTTGTTGAGGGTTGGTCAAGTTCACGTCGTCAAATATGCACACGTTGCAAGGGTCAAGGCCACAACGAATACTCATGCACAATATTTATTGTCATTAGTGATGAAACAAGGACACGACGTAGGAAAAAATATAGTATTTATCGAAGTGAAGAGCATACAATGAATTTGTGTCTCTTGAGTAAAGATATTTGTTATATGAAGTGATATTCGTTGTTTTGGATTGATTATTTTGGATTTTTATGAATATTTTTTGTTTAGGATGTTGAATTATTGTTGTATTTGGATTATAACGAGAAGGGGCATGCACGGTGCACGGACTACTGTTCTATCGTGCACGACCGTGTACTGTGCACATCGTGCACGGGCGTGTACCCTCGTGCACGAGCTTGTACCCTATAATAGTAGTCCGTGCACCGTGCACGCTCGTTCTAGTCAGCAACAAGACCAATACAAAATCCAGTAATCAATAATCAAACAACAATCCAATAAAATCCAACAATCCAACAAAAACCAACAACAATCCAACATAATCCAACAAAAACCAACAACAATCCAACAATCCAATAAAAACCAACAACAATCCAACGTAAATCACAAAAATATCACTACTATTGATAAAAATACTACAATATCCGTCACAAATACAAACAAGTCGAGAAAAATAAACCATATGACTAAGTAACCATATCCTACGAGCTATCTTCATACGCTGAGATTGTATGAACCGCTGATCGTGACGTAACCTCTCAGGCATACTTGTGACGAGGCGATACATATAGCTGCATGCAAAGACACCGTAACTCACTAAGTCAGTCTGCACGAACTGCTCATCATCGGGCACCTCCACCAATGTCAGATGCCCAGAATGTACCGTCCTTAATGGATTGTTGGCCCAATATCCAACTACCCTTATCAGTTGAGGGAAAAGCCGAATAATGGGCAACATCTGGAAACGCCTCAACTTCCGAGAGTCAGGCTTGTGCGCCAGCGAGTCGTACACCTCAAGAGTCCACGTAACAGTAGATATGCGAACTGTGACCCAGTGATTTCCCCCGACGTTACGGATGGCTAGTATCTGCAACATTGATAATTTTAAAGTTTACATTCAATTGATAGAAAAATAATATAAATGAGGAAATAAACTTAACATATCGGCGCACATCCACGGTCTGCTATGCTCTGCATCGACCCCTTACACCATCGCTATCAAGTCATCGGGTACTTGCCATCGTGGATAGGTGGTCTTTGATACCATATGATAGCCCATAGGATCATTAGGATGAAGTCGAGCGAACTCACACACAAGCGCTTGCTGCATAAATGAATAAATTTAGTGGGAATAATTTATATAAACTTGAGGAGTTAAAATAAATTTACGGACATTTCAAACTTACATAAAATCCAATGGGTGCTATAATGTATCGAGCTTCATTGATCCCGGGTAATAATACATTGGAAGGATGATGCGGGGTGATTATTTTTCAATATATATACAAGTAGTACAACTCCATAACCTAACATACAAATAAAAAAAGAACACCATTAATTGAATTATAAATATATAACCAAATTTGAAGAAATGTGGTAATAAAGTACCTCGCCTGTCAACTCAGCGTGTGGGTCGGTGATCTGATCGAACAGTGCCTGAGTCATAATATGTCCATTCAAATGAGCCACGATATAAGCATCTGGGCCTAACTGCCTAAAGATCTCGTACGACCTTAGTCGCGACTGAGGGGTACTCATAACTAGGGGAGCTGGATACGGGGTCTCCAATGCAGGGGTCTCCGATGCAGCATCCCCACTATCAGACGATATATCACCCTCGGTGGCGGCTCTCGCCGCCGATCTCCGTGGGCTGGGTGACTAGACTCTCGATGACCCGATCGTTGGTGGCTAGTGTTGGGCCCCTGATCTGGATCAACTTGCCGTGAAGCAGATCGTCGGTGGCTAGTGCTGGGCCCCTCCTCTGGATCGACCTGCCGTGAAGCAGATCGTCGGTGGCTAGTGTGGAACCCCTCCTCTGGATCGACCTGTCGTGAAGCAGATCGTCGGTGGCTAGTGTGGGGCCCCTGATCTGGATCGACCTGCCATGAAGCAGATCGTCGGTGGCTAATGCGGGCCCCCTCCTCTGGATCGACCTGCCGTGAAGCAGATCGTCGGTGGCTAGTCGCGGGCCTCGATCCGGATCGACCGCTATGTAGCGGATCGTCGGTGGCTCTGCGAGGTACCTTCTCATCTTTGGGATAGTGGCGCCTCGATCGATATGCTCAATAGTCGGCGAGCTCCCACGCGTAAAATAGAGTGCGAGATCTATGTCTCAAGATCCGCGGGAAGAAATCTCAGAATCGCCGAACACACGCCGAGCCACTCGAGCTCGAGGCCCTCTCCAATCGTCGTCCACAATGGCACGACGGACACTCTCAATCATAGCAGCAACGGAGGCCTCGTCTAGTCGAACACTCCTGGCATGTTCGCAGCACATATGGTCTGGCTCTGGCTCCTCCTCATGCTGCGATGCTTCGACTGCGATCGAGATACGCCAGGTCGACTAGGCTCAACAACCCGAGATGTATCTCGATATTTCAGCTTCCCAACTGCCTTCGCCACTCGCTGCATGACATGGACATGCTTTGCCACCCTCCTGCGGGGCACTCTCTCACGCACAGGCACCTGTTGTGGCTCAGCGCGGGTTCATCATGTGCTCATCTGGCATGCTGCCCCACAGGCACAAACCGAATAGCCATCGGATCACCCTCGAATAGGCTCAAGTAATATGCCTCTGTCAACTCGGCCTCGAGTGGCTCCAGCACAGGATGACATAAACGCTACAAAAAAAAAACACATACACATTATTGATTATAATGTATTTAATAAATATATAACAAATACTAAACATGATATTAAAATTACCCGCTCGTAAAAAAAACTAATATACTGGGTCGGGGACTTCTATGTAGCCCACATCAAGCATCTGGGCAATCGTATATCGCTGTCTCAGCACCCGCACATACGTCCTAAGTCCGGGATGACCTCATTCGACCAAATCTGTAAGACCCAAACAGGACCATAGAAATAGTACGTCTTCCTCAAGCAGCCACCTCGCTCGGGTGCCTTTTGAGCACATCAATCCCGTGACAGAGGATTTGGAACAAATAGGAGCCCCAAGGAAAACTCTCCCACGTATCCAAATCTTCAGCCAATGCCCAACCCAAGGCTCGATGGCTTCCCTATCACGGCAAAGGAATATGCTACCAATATAAAAGCCGCCTTCAAGTAGTCTGCGGCATCATCACCCAGCCGTTGTTTGATGAATCGGATGCGGAGCTTTGAAACATTAGTCCTCCGACCCCGAAACAATCTATAGAACATGCTGGTCTGGGGAATATCGTACCTCAAGCTCGGATCAAAAGAAGACTATCTAAAGCGCAATCCAGAGACTAGGGCAAACTCAAGCATCCCAAATCGTATATCGGATCCACAAACGTGGAACCATATCTCGAACTCGGAAGACTAGGATCAACAACCTGTCGGGCCATCAGATTGTGCAGCGCATTATTTGTGCTTTCCTCTCTCTTGAGACCAAGAAGATGCCCAAAGCGGCTCTCTCTAAATACGTCAATACATCCAAGCTGCTGTAAACATGTCATCATCTCGGCTAACACATCAATTCGGATGTGCTGATTGATGGTCCGGCATAGCCTTGCATATGCGGTCGTAACCACCTATAACGAGGCTATAAATGCACAAGATTAATCAGTATACACTATGAACCTTGTTGAAAATAATTATTGAACGTTGTACACGATTCAAACCGTCTACACAGTGCTAACCGTGTACTTTCGACCACAATAATTTTCATATAAAATCAACAACATAGCAATCTGAATTCAATTTCTAAGTTGCTAAACTCACAAACTATCAAAATTTCATCACTACATGAAAACTATCGTGTCATACATGAAACTATCGTGTCATACATAAAAACTATCGTGTATCATATTAAAATTCAATTTTAAATGCCATATTATTCACCGAAGCGGTGGCGCTCGTAAATCGATGCCTGAAGTTGAAGCTCGTCGACTCGAAGCAGAAGGTCGACAGCGTGCTTACGTGCACGGCGGTGACTGCTCCGACGATGAAGCTTCTTCCGACGTTGAGCTCTCTCCTTTAGCCGTCGCTTGCTCGGTCGCATCCGGGGAGTACCGTGGATCCATATCCGTATCACTCATGTTGTGCTAATGTGTATGGAGTAGTGCACGATTGTGGGTTTTGCGTATGGAGTAGTGCACAGTTGTTTTTTGCTGAGAGAGAGAGAGAGAGAGTGAGTCGTGAGTCATGAGAGAGAAAGAGAGATGTTCTATTTTTAAATTTTTGAATTGTGGTCCAGGGCTAATTTTGTCTTTTTAAGCCAAAATGACTATAAAACTCATGTTTTTATGGAGTAGGCTATAAACTTCTACTCCTATTTTTTTGGCTATTTAAATACATTAGCATAAAATTCTATAGAACATATAGGTGTACTACATCCCCTCTCACATTATAGTATTTTATTAATATATTATATTAATAAAATACTATCATGTGAGAGGGGATGTAGTACACCTATATGTTCTATGAAAATTCTCTATATAGGGATGGGTTCAAATAATATCTAGTTCTTATGTAGTATACAATACTCAATCTAGACTACATATTTTGAACATGTGGATGCATCGCATTTTCACAAGTGACATCCTTTTCTTTAATATATATTTTTACAAGGGGCAAAATGGAAATAGAACAAAATAACTTTCTTCTTTTTCTTCTTCAATTTTTTTTCTTACAACGGCAGTGGTGACGGTCTATAACGATGAGGTGAACAACAACGGCTACGATGACGACGAACATTTGATTTTGAGAGGAAAAAAAATATGATTTTAAAAAGAAAATTTAGTGATTTTGAAACCAAAAAAGGAGATATTGATAGAAGATTGATGATCGAAAGAGATTGTGACTACGGTGGTGGTTTTCGGTAAAATTCGTTGGAAATCGAAGAAGGCGGGCATAATTGACGGAGAATGATGTGAGAGAGTTTTGTTGTCGAAAAACACATCCATGCATGTAAAAAAACATACTCATACATATAAATAAATATAAACCTATATTTTAATCACGAAACACAAACATGATATATAAAAACACAAACATGCATATAAAAAAGCATAAACCCGTATGTTGGTCACAAAACACAAACTTGCAGACAAAACCAATTCATGTATTTAATAAAATATAATCATAAATATATTAAAACATAAACATGTATATTGGCCAACGGGCGCTGGAGCGATGTGCAAGCGCGCTTTCCCAACATACATGCATGTTTGTGTTTAACTACATGTAATTTTATGTTCACTTATATACATAATTCTATCCAACTATAAGCATGATTTATTTTCTATATCATTTACAAATCAAATTACTAATCTACCATTCTTGTAGTGAAATAAGTAAAAATAAGCTTAAAAATCCAAAAAAATCTCCACCATATGATCTATGAGATGAATGGATGAGATTAAGTACTACATAAGGCTTGAGTACTACATAGAATTATGATCATATAGTACACAAGTCTTAGGTAGTATGTAATATTCAATCACATCCACTCATCTCATAAATCCTATGGTGGAGATTTTAAAATTTTTTAAGCTTATTTTCACCGATTTCGCTACAGAAATGGTAGATGTAGTGAAATAAGTAAAAATAAGCTTTAAAAAATCCAAAAAAATCTCTACCATGGGATCTATGAGATGAGTGGATGAGATTAAGTGCTACATAAGGCTTGAGTACACATAGAATTGAATCATATAGACCCAAGTCTTAGGTAATATGTAATATTCAATCTCATCCACTCATCTCATAGATCCTATGGTGAAGATTTTTTGAATTTTTTAAGCTTATTTTCACTGATTTCGCTACAGAAATTGTAGATTAGTAATTTAATTTGTTAAATGATGCAGAAAATAAATCATGCATATAATGAAGAAAATTATGAATGTAAATGGACATAAAACTATATGTAGTTGAACACAATTATGCATGTGAGTTTCGATTTTAATGCATGTTGGAAACGCACGCCCATCGCATGGTCGCGCATCCCCCCAACGCGCTATCCCAGCTGGCCAATATGAAGGTTTATATTTTGTTATATGCATGAACTTGTTTTGTTTTATTATATGCTTAAACTTGTTTTGTTATATGCATGAGTATGTTTCGTGGCATGCCTGCACATAACGCGTGCTTGTACATCCCAGTGTGCGCGCTCACCTACGCTGAAACACTCATTCGCCACACATGCACACACATGCTTTGTGATCTGTATGAACATGTTTTTGCTAATGTCTGAGGTGGCTTTGCTCCCCTCGTTAACTCTGTGTATTCAGAGTACTTGGCTTCAAAAGCAGACTCAAGGGACTACCCGTTAGCTTCCCCCGCTCCTCTTTGTTATATGCATGAGCCTTTTATATCATAATCATTAACTTATTTTGGTGAGAACTTTTTTTTACTTGTTGTACGCACCGCTGCCGTCCGTCAGCCGCTGGCACTGTTGTCCGCCGTTAAAAAAATTGAAGAAGAAGAAGAATGAGGTTGAATTTCTCCCCATTTTTCCCTTACGAAAATTAAAAAAAAAACTATAAAAATGATTGCCACGTGTCGGTTTTTAATGAGACCATATGTTCAAAATGTGTGGTCTAAATTGGGTATTATATACTACTAAGGATCGAGTACTACGGAAGCCCAACTATATGTATATAGTTAAATTAGGGATTTAACTATTTTTATCATTAAATTATGAGCCATCCAATTTTATTCGAATTAATGATAGTTATTGGTTCTTAGTTCTTATCTAAGAGGTAGTTCCTTCTATAATTAACTTGTATATATATATATATATATATATATATATATATATATATATATATAGAGAGAGAAATGAGAACTCATATATTTTTGAGAAATAAGAACTAATATTAGACGTAAATATAGATGTATCTAGTGGTTAAGATTTAATTTTAATTTCATACGTTTTTATATAATCATTTGCATAATAAGGATATTAATGTAATTTTGATAATTTACGTTATACGTAGTATCCCTACAATCATGGGATTCAAGTATTTATTTTCGGTAACTTTCTATTTTGTTATATCATGTTTATTATCTTTTCTAATATCTATAGTATCAGTATTTATTTTTATATTGTCATATCATATTCATATCGAAGAAGTTTTCTATAGAAAATTTGCTCTCTACTGTATCTTTTTTGGTATATTCAGCATATATATCATATTGAAGAAGTTTGCTATATTCGGTATATAGAAAAGCCCTGCCAATTTTGGGCTTAAGTACATCGTCAAAATATGAAAAAAATCCAATCATCACACTGTACAACATCAAAATCATCGTCCACAACTGCATGCACAGCAAAACTCTCATAAATATCGGTTCAAGGCACATATAGTTATTATCAACAATACAGTACATAATGTCTTTATAAACAAATGAAAAATTATACATAACAACAAAATATCTGTCTACAACACAATCATGAATATAAATATTAATGTTATGCATATCATTTACAATGTCATGCAAAACCAATAAATATTAATCATATCAACATCACAATCTGATAACTATATTATGCAGTATATCTTTGGATAAATAGCATAAAATTGTCTATATCAATAACAAATATAATGCATATGTTAGTATTCGTAAACTACGAAAAAACTTGTCATCTCATTAATTCAGGTTATTAACCTCATAGTGCATAATGTTCGCATAATCAAGAAGAATATTGTGCATAACAACCAAACATTGATCTAAATTTGCTTAACAATTAAAACTTTATGAATATCCAATAAATTTGTAACGCATATCATCCGTAACAATGATGATATTTACAATTTTATGCATATTCAATAAACTAATTTAACATTTATAATTTAAAAAAACTTGATATTATGAATAAACTTGATGAAGCCATTAGAAACATACAAAATTATTTTAAACATCTTAAGTATATGCAAGTAAGAAACTACATTATGCACACACATAATTGATGTATTAACCGTTAAATAAGATAAAAGATGAAAAAAACAGTACCCAAAATTTTTATTATGAAAAATCCCATCAATCTTATGCAGCAATACCATTATCGAAAAACAAAACATAACATAACAAACTTCTTAAAATCGCGTTCATATTCATGAAAATTAACCTGATAAATCCATAGATCCGATATAAAAAATTTATGTATCAACTTCTTCAATATGATATACCGAATATACCAGAATAGAGACAACAGAGAGCAAATTTTCGCAATTTAGAAGAAGGGGAGGATTTTTATGATGCTTAAACTGCATGTGGATTTGAGACTCGTAAAAGTACTGTAAAACGATCAAAAGATAATTATCTATGGTCCTGTTCAGGTTTTTTTTATATACACACGAAGGTTCAAAAGACAATTCAAAGGTTGATTTAGATGACAACTTGTCCAAACAAAAGCGTTTACTTTTGTCTAATAGATTAGTATGTATGGCACGATTGGTTATGAAGTTTGAGGCTGGTGTTGGTCATAAGATTCACAAATTTATTGAGGGTCACACTGATAAACCTCATGTTTACCTAATTTATAAGGCCATATTTGTTCAGTTTATAATTGATAAGTGATCTTTTGAGCTGTCATTTGATATGTTTATGTTTACCTTGAAAGATATTATGCCGTGTGTATTTCGTGTCGTTTTTGCACAAGTTTAGATATCAAAAAGGTAGATCAAGAGTTAAAGGGATTTTTGGGTCGAGGAAAATCGCGACATAGGCGCGAAGAGAACTCGATAGTAGAATACAGAGAAAATGAACAGAAGGCTAGCGACCACCCTAGCGGTCGCTAGACCGCCACTAGTTCATCGCCAGAAGCTTCTGTACCAAGACTAGCGACCACCCTAGCGGTCGCGAGCTTGGCCGCCAGAAAGAGAAGAACACGCCTCGTGAGTCTTCCTCGAGACACTCTGTCGCGAGCCAAACTCACGAGGGAAGACGGATGCGCAGCACAAGCATAGCTCGCGACTTTCTATCGCGACACGTGCTCGCTAGGAAAGGTCGTGAGGCAATGCGGCCTAGGGTTCAATATAGAGCGCAGCCGAGACAGAATGAAAAGAGGTACTGGAGAGAGCCTGACATACTCGAGATAGAACACTTTAGCTTTTATTCTTTTCCTTTGCACGTTTTTTATTCCAGAATATTTTACTAGCTTAGCTTTTCAATTCATTTTCATTTCCAGTTTCGTATCTTAGATTCCTGCAAGCATTCAAAATATTTACGGATTGAAGATTTTTATATTATTCATCGTGGAATCCTACGGTTTTATTTATCTATTTCAGTTTATGTAATCTTTATTTAATTCTTGCTTTAGTATTTTAATTATGAGTAGCTAAATTCCGTATTGATCATAGGGTTTGTATGTCTGATTAGATTCGTATGATTATCTGTTGATATTATTTTGTCGTCCCATTCATGATTTATGATTCATGGCTTTAATTCTCATATGTTGGTATATGGCCAATATTGATCAATGCTAGTTATGCGATTGATGTCCTGGCGGAATTAACTGTATAGTCGATATCTTGAATACATAATACAGATTTTACCTTAAGACCTGGCGGAGATAGGTAAACTGTAGGATGTTATTCTTTGTGTGCTTTTGGTAATTAGCTTACTTCTCTTGAGACCCGACGGAGATAGAGTTTAGACTAACCTACTACTATAGGCTGTCCTGGCGGAAGACTATAGTTACATTAGTGATCATTCATATGAATGTGGATTAAATTGGGAAACAGATTAATAGATTAAATTGTGTGAATCTGGTTAGGTTAAATACATCCCTAAGGTCAGTCTTTCATATCTGATTTTATTCCTAATATTATTTGAGTATAGTATAATCATCACCTCTCTTGATTATTGTTGCCTGAATAATAATAAAGATTCTTTTTTAATTATTTGTTGTGTTCTCGAATTGCAGTCCCTTTGGATACGATATATATAAATACTTGTTGTTTACTATCATTTATTTTGGTAGGAAATATAGCGATCACACACACACGTCATGGTCCCAGATGCATATCGACATCTAATGAAGACAAATCGCAAGGTAGATTATATGCATCAAATCTTTATTGAGAAGGTTGTAAAAGCTAATATTGACCCATGTAAGAGTTTTCGAATGTTCAAGAAGATTATTAGTAGCTATAAGGATGTTGGTTGTACTATTGTCGATTTCAAGAACAATAAATTTGATTTGAAATTGTTTGTTGCTGGTGTCGATGCACAAATGTTATTGGATAGCTTGAAATAGAGACGTGAGAATTGTCATGGATTCATTTTTTTGCCATGATGTTGATGATGATAACAAACTTACGCGTTTATTTTGGTCTGATTCAACGTCGATCAAGAATTATTAAATTTTTGGGGATGCTGTGTCCTTTGATGCCATATATCGCATGAATAGGTTATCACATTTTTTGTTATGCCTTTTCATTTAAGTTTGTCAAATATTTTTCATTAGACATATTATATTATTATTTGTGCATGTATATAATGTATATATGCATTGGTTCTTTAATATAATTTGGACATCAGGGACCTTCACCCTTTTACTTATCCTTCGTTCTAAGTCGATTAATGTATATTTTTTCATGAATGCAATAATTTTTTATTTTCAATTTCACTACGATAGAGACAAATATGGTAGATTCGTTTCTTTCGTTGCTATTTAGGCATATTATATATATATATATATATATATATATATATATATATTGCACATGTATTTTTCATTGATTTGTCTATGCTATGTATTTTACTTGTCTGACCCACCTTCATGAATGTAATATTTTTGTATTTCCAGGTACAAAATGATTTTCACTCTCTTTACTGATAGAGATAATTATGGTAGATGAGTTACCTTCGGTGCCACAATTATTTCAAATTAGGATAGTCAATCGTATTCATGGGTTATGTCCAAATTCATTGAAAGCATAGATACATATCCAAATGTTATAATAACATATCAAGATCCAGCACTGAAGATTGTTATTGCCAAGGTGTGGCAGAACACTTCCCATAGTTATTGTATGTGACATATCATGATGAAAGTTATAGAGAAGTTATCAATTTCTTTGTGTGATACCCCGTCCTTTTTAAGCTTCTGTTTTGCATGGCACGTTTTTCGAGAAAAGGTCAAAAGGTTGACTTTTTGTTTCGGTGATGCGACCGTCACGAAACCTCAGGCGTTGTGAAGAGTGTCCTATGACGAATTCATAGACACTAAGTATGCAGGTTTTCGACCACCCATGAAGGTTTGGCACTCCGGGGAAGTTATCGAAAAACCGGACTTTTCATGGATCTTTTAAAAGCATATCTTGTTTATAGTCGTTGTGTCCGGTATTTTATTTCGTGTCCATGGGTACTAAGTTTGCTAAATTTGGAGTCCGTTTGCAAAAGTTGCGTCGCTTTTAGCTTTTTCGAAAAGGGGCATTGCATGACAATGCAAGAACCCCTCTTTCCTATAAATAGGAGGCTGGGGCCTTCATTTTCAACGTTCATTTCCTTCGTCTCTCGTGTTTACGGAAGAGCCGAGCAGCTCAGTGCTGCTGCGGAAGCTTGGAGGAGTGGGGATCGGCGGGAGGCTCGGTGGCGGCGCCATTCTTGGCTGCCGAGCTACCACCGCGATCAACCACCCTCGGGTAGCCCATTTTCTATTTTGTCCTTTTCTTGTTTTGATTCCGCCTTTTAGTAGATCGTATAGCATAGAACTCGGGATTCTAAAGGACGAGGGGAAACGGCCGAGGCCGGCCGATTTAGCTAAGATCCGCCGCCGCCGCCCACTCACGCCGCCGTGAGCTTGTGGCCACGATTTGGTGGCCACCGAGCCACCTTTGCCACGGGTCCTTTAGGTTTTGAGTTCCGGCTATGAATTCTACTAAAGTACCGATCCGTTTTACATTTTTCGCGTTTACGCATGTCGGGATGTTTTCCGTTGCTTGAGTTTTCTAAAGGAAGTACATGCCGGGTTATCCATTTTCAACATAGTTTGTCATTCCATGTTCGTCATTATGCATATTGCTTATGTTTCCATTTTCATGCATCGATTTTGGGTGGTTTATCCTAGATCCGAGGATAGGCATCGATTTTGAAGCTTCTTGCTAAGATTTGAGTCGACTTGCATGCATGCATTTTTGAAAGTACCCTATTATAGGTCTTGATGCCCTGAATATATTTCCTTCGCATCGAGTTGATTTGAAAACCCGAGAGTGCCAAATGTGGGTTCGTAAAGTCAAAACCCTAATTTTGCTACGATCGTCGTTTGGATCACGATGTTGCTTTGCTTTGTGGGATGTGACCCCAAAAGTTGTTCCAGTATTATTACGTGTACCTACCGGTCGATCGGTGAAGTCATCGGATCCGTAGATATCTCCGGTTGACGTTTTATTCTGCTCGAGTTGGGTTATATATGCTTATTTTTAGTTATTTACTCGATATTTCAAAATAAAACATGTGCAAGTAAAATGTTTTGATGAAGTTATTATTGTTCTCTGATCCGAGATATGGTTCTATCGTGGTTGTGCACGGATCTCTATTCGCTGGGTTGATCACCATCTTGAGTATTGATCGTAAGGGGATAGACCCGAACACGTGGTTATGGTTCGAAGGGGATAGACCCCTAAGTCCACGGAAATGGTAATGAGGTGGTTATGGTTACGACGGATTTGACCCACAGAAGTCCACACCCGTTAGCCGGTTTGGATACGTTCGGGCATGGGCCGACTGGATATGTTCCGGGCCGAATGAATGAGATGTGATGGGCTGGCGGGATACGTTCCGAGCCGTGGTTCATGGTTCTATGATGAGAATAATAGTAATAACGGATCAGGTATCGAAAAATGAAAAAATCTATTTTGCTTACTTAGAAGTGGATTTACGTTTTAAAACCTTCTAAGGTAAGTGCTCTGAACCACATCATGATTCTTTTGATTTATGATAAAACCCACCGAGTGCGCTAGTACTACCCCAAACTATTTTCAAATCTTTTCACGGATGGAGGAGGCCGACTCGCCAGGCGAGGGGTGGAGCTGCGGGTTCTTCTTGCTATGCTTCCGCGATGTTGTGTTATTACGTACTCGATATTGATGTATTCTTGTCCCTTATTTGCTTTCGATTGGGAACAAGATTTGTTACGTTATTCTCACGTGAGTCTCGATATGAGCATCTATGTGGTTGACGGTCTAGTTGACGGGATGTAATGCTATTTTGCGCTTTTGCATTACTTATAATAAACCAAGATCATGTTTTATGAGGTTATGATATCGATATTATTACATTGGTGGATTATTTGTGCCCCTCCCTTCGTGATATGTCCTAGTTATAGAGGAGATCTTTGCCCGATTTCATGGTCACATCTTCTTATCATGTATGTTATATGTATCCCTTCTTCCCCGCTTAACCCTCACCCTAATCACACCCCGACATCCGTGCCTTCCTCGAATCGGGCGTGTGTGAGATGGTATCGAGGCAGTTTTCACGGCATTGGGTATCTAAAGTTATCTCGATACCGACATGGTATCGAGCAATGGTTCTTAGCTTTGACCTCTAGCTTAGTTATCCGATATCAAAGCGCTTTGTTTGCTTTATATCATGTGCGTTCTTGAAATTGAGTGTTTAGAACTTGTTCTTCTAAACATTCATCGTCTGACTACCCTCAGCTCACCGTCAGGCCGCCTCCTTTAAAAAGGGGATGAGGTATGTGTTTATTCTTGATGCTTTATGTGGTTACGTGATGCTTGATATGATCTTGGTTTCATGTGTTTTGGCCTGGTAAGAGTTTACGTGATGTAAACGTGATGTGGATGAGATGTGGTTGGATGGTGATGTGGATGTGGAAGTGATTGTTGATGGAACAAAAAAGGCTTGTGTGGTTGTGATGTGAAAATCGTTTATATGATATGATGTGATTAATGTGATCACGTATGGTTGATGTAAGTCTATGTGTTTACATAGCAATGTATTATTGATTGAAAATCTTGTTTATTTTGATAAGCGAGTGCTTGTAAGTGAATCTGTGTTGCTTACGTGATTATTATGATAAATATCGATATTGATATTGATATGTGTTGAAATGAACATGTGTTTGAGACATGATTACCCGGATATTTGGAGGCGAGAAAAAGGAAGCGTGAATATTTGTTGTTATGTTGATAAACTAACATGTAGGTTTATGGATATTCGATGGCGGGACAACGTTGGTTAAGATCCACGGGATGGATGAGCGGTCCGTAAGTTCGTGGAATGTACCGGAATGTCCATGAGCCGTTGGGAGTATTCAGGGAGATTTGTTGGATTATGGAGAAAGATCCGAGGCAGTGGGAAAGTATCGAATATGAGGCTTACTATCGGTTGACAGAGAGGCTACCAGGTTTGGCAACCGTGGGCGAAAGCAAGGATACGTGATGTTCGAGGCGGATCCTATCACGAGCACCTTACCTTGATTTCACCGAGTTCGCCGCTCGAGTATGGAGACGGTGGACCGATCATCGAGTATACCATCGAGGAGGATGTGATAGCAAGGCATGTTCGAGGACCGATCAGTTGATGATAGGGATGATGTTCCCGAAGAGCCTTTGGGAGAGCGACCATCGCTCGAGCGATCACCGGTGCATCGAGGATACACCGTCACTACACCTCCATCGGCGATCCTTACCTTCCGGGACCGGAGCGATTTTGAGGCGAGAACCTCCCGGCGAGAGATTGTCCATCCGGCGGTGGCGGGGAAGAAGCCGGGATCGGGATCTTCATGCCACCAAATCGCATCGAGTTGGCATCGAGGAAGGAGACTCAGGAGGAAGACCGGATGAGAATGAGGAAGGCGGTGAGGACTCGAGAGGACCCGGTGATCGGATAGCCGATGACTTTGATGAGTCGGGCATGTTGAGGAAGGGCAAGCGCCCGAGCGAGGACTCGAGCACGGCTTTCACCGACACTCGAGCGATCGAGGCGCGGCTTGGATGGGATCATACCCACGAGGCTTGCTTCCATGCGGATCGCTTTTACGGCGGCAGCCAATTCAAGCCACGATAGGAAGGAAGAGAGGATGAGGAGGCGAGAATGGAACGGCTGGACGAACGGAGAGTAGTGGACAGATATGGAGGGCGAGGATCTAGGTAGTCGGTGTGTCTGATGTGATGGCAGTCTCGCTAGAAGCATGGACAGAGCGGCATCTTTGGCGATGACCGGAGTCGATTCTTTTGCTCATATCGACCTTTTTGGTGACATACCTTGATCTTGTATTTTGTGATCCTTCATGGACCTTTGAATATTCTTGATACTAACGCTACTATGATAGGATGTTTATGTTTTGATGCTTATATGTGATATGAGCTATGCCAGATGATATATGATCTATGTGATGTGTGATGATGATGTTATGTGAAATGCATAACGAGGATATGTTGATGGGATTGCATGATTATATGTGATCGTGCGTGATATGTGATATATGTGATGATATGTGATATGGGTGATGATATATGTTATGCGATGATACCCTGTTATCTATGCGGCGTTTCTAATGTTTCAAACGCGTCGGTGCGAATGCCGAGAACAAGGAACCGGAGGAACAATAGCGTGGAAGAAGCCCAAGAACCACCTTTGGTTCAAGACATGCGATCGAGAGTTTTCGCGGTAGGATCCCCTCGTTCGATGGTCTCGGCGAACCGATCGACGCCGAGAACCGGATCGATCCACCGAAAGGATCTTGAATACATCGGCCGTGAAGAAGCGAGAAAAGTCAATTGCGCGATCTTTTAGCTAACCGATGAGGCTGATTTACGGTAGGAATCCGTGAGGAGGACCCCAACACCGGAGACGATGGGGAAGGTATCGTGGGAAGATTTCAGGAAGAACTCATGGAAAAGTACATGCACAGGCGTTCTACAGTGAGAGAAGGAAAAAGAGTTACGGAATCTTCGTCGAGGAGAAGGAAGGTCACCGAGTACGATCACTCGTTCATAAATGCATCGCGTTATGCTACGTGCACTGTCGGCACCTTGAGGCGCCAGGCGAGCGAGTTCGAGAGAGGACTCACCGAGATCGAATTTCGCTCGTCGATCGGGAGATCGGCGTATCGCGATCATGAACCGGGCATTAAACATTGAGTCAATGTTGCCCAGAGACAACAATGCCACCGGACACCGGTGGCGGAGGAAGAGGTAAGAGGAAATGGGAAGATCGAGGAAAGACAATCGGTGTTCGAAGGAACCAGGGCGGTCGATGATTCCAAGGAATCAAGGCGTTCAAGTGAGAGAAAGGCAACCTTGGGAAGGAATTTCCAACCCATGCGACGGTGTGGAAAAAGCTTGGTGCGAAATGCCAAAGGAATCATTTCGGCGAGTGCGAGCAAGTAGCACCGAGTGCTATCGTTGTAAAAGTCCGGACATTACGCTCGAGATTGTCCGTTAGGAGGGCCGGTGTGCCGCCATGAAGGCGACATCCAGCTCCGCGAGGCGTAATCGAGCTCATGAGGACAAACAACGGAGCAGGAGGTCACCCTAGGCCCAGAAACCAAAGGCCACCGCAGCAAGCGGGTGTCGTCTTGAATCGCCAGCAGCAGCTCAAGCTCCGGAAATCTTGCGGTATAATCCATATGAGTGATATACCCGTTTTAGCTTTGTTTGATCTGAGAGCCTCACATTCTTCGTTTGAAAATCGCGTGTGAGAGGTTGGGTTTGGTACCCGAGGAATCACAGTAGTACCACAATTAGCATCCCGTGAAGTGCTAAAGCGAAAGAGATTTGCGAACCGGAGGTAGAAATCGTGACGAAGGTCTTTGTCGATTTGCATGTCATGGAATGGAAGATTTCGATGTCATCTTTAACATGGATTGGTTGGAAAAGCACGGGCAACTATCGTTGTCTCGAGAGAATTTGCTTTTCGAACGGCCGAAGGAGTGGAAGTTTGTTTCCACGGCATAAGGATGGGTGTTTGCGTGCGAATGATCTCAAAGACTTAAGGCGGTGAGGATGATCGGGAGGAAGTCATCAAACTTTCTTGGTAAGTTTGACAGGCACGATGAAGAGCGCAAACATTCTGAGAAGAGCGAGCTGGTGTATGAATATCCTAAGTGTTTCCAGGACTTGCAGGTTTACCGCTGATAGACAAGTGGAATTCACTATTGATGCGGAACCGGGAGCAGCGCCGATATCAAAGGCACCATACTGAAATGGCACCTAAAGAATTGCAAGAACCGAAAGCGCAGATTGCGGGAGGGCGTTGGATCTAGGTTTTATCCGACCTAGCGTGTCGCCGTGGGGCGCGCAGATTACGATCGTCGAGAAGAAGGATGGGTCGATGCGGATGTGCATTGACTACGTGAGAGTGAATAAGTCGACGATCAAAACGAGATATCCTCTTCCAGGATCGACGATCTGTTTGACCAGCTCGAGGAAGCGAGTGTCTTCTCTAAGATCGATTTGAGGTCGGGCTACCATCAGTGAAGATCGGGAAGGAGGACGTTGCGAGACCGTGTTCGAGCGAGGTATGGGCACTACGAGTTCATCATGATGCCGCTTGGTTTGACCAATGCGCCGCGATCTTCATGGACACGATGAATCGAGTTTTCCATCGATGTCTGGATAGTTTCGTCTTGGTTTTATCGATGATATTCTCATCTATTCCAAGAATGCGAGTTGCATAGAGAACACCTCGTGCTGCTACGGAAACGTTACTGACGGAGAGGTTGTATGCCAGTATAGTAAGTGCGAATTTTAGCTCAAAGAAGTGATGTTCCTCGGACACATCGTGTTCTGCAAGGAATCAAAGTCGACCCAATGAAGGTTGAGCGGTAAATAGCTGGAAGGTTCCGACTAATGCCAATGAGTTTCAAAGCTTTCTAGGCTTGGCGGATATTATAGGCGTTTCATCGAAGGGTTTTCGAAGTTGGCAAGGCCGATGGCGCTTGACTCGGGAAAGGAATCAAGTTTTCATGGTCCCAAGCTTGTGAAGCAAGTTTCCAAGAGTTAAAGAAGAAGCTAATGTTTAGTATGATTTTGTGCTTATTATTCATATGTTTATGCATGCCGTTTTCAATGGTTTGTCCTATTTATGCTGTTGGTTTGATTAGTATTTATCGTTTCGGACTTACTTGGTTTGATTCGATGTTTTGTAGAAAAATGGCATTAAATAGGATGAAATTAAGCTTTCAATATCTATCCTATATTGAAGAGCATCTCGATAGGAGTCCGTAGGCGCAAGCGGATCGCAATTCGGAGTTCGGACGAGAGAGCGGAGCGAAAGCGGTGAGGTCGCGCCGCCAGCGCGCGTCCCGCGCTGCGCGCGAGTCCGGCGCTGCACCACCCCAAACGCGCGTTTTGCCCCTTCCTTCCAGCACAACCGGCGCTGGGCATCACCCAGCGCCCCTCCACGCACCCCAGCATCCTCCTCCTCGCCCTCGACGTCCGGCGCTGGCCTTGCCAACAAGACGCCTCGTTCGCTCGGCCACCGTCCGTGCTGCTCCTCCGTCCGACGCTAGGTGCATTCTCTTTTCTCTCCAGAGACGTCGCGCGTCCGACGCTGCGACACGTCCGGCGCTGCGATGCTCTCCTGTCCACTCCAGTGGGCGCCCGCGTCCGACGCTGGACAACCTGAAATTTGCTCGCGACGCGGTGCGTCCGGCGCTGCGCCCGAATTTTCTGCTGCGCTATAAATATAGAATTAAAACGCACGGAACCCTAGATATAAACATATTCAGATTTTTCTCACAGCTTTCAACGCAATTTTCTTTCTCCTTTCTTTTCTTTTCCTTTTCCTTTCAATTTAATTATTTCGTGCTTGGATTAACAATTGGATTGTACGATTCCGGATATTTGGAAGACAAATTTGTCTATGAATGGTTGTAAGTTTTTCTGGTTTTAATTATGTCTATGTAATTGGGATTAGAATCATTTCTGCCATGAGATAAATTATGATTTGTTGAGAAATATATGTTTAATCGTTCTTGTCTTGAATTGCGATTAGTGAATTGATGATTTGTGATTTTCCTATTCAGTATAAATTGGTTATTTCATGATCTTCATACATGATGTTCGAAAAGAATAGTGTAGGTTGATTGTGTGCTTATATTTGATTATGAAGATATGCGAGAGCGATTTATATTAAATATGAGTTTGACAACGAAAGTGATCGAGATTGGTTTGTTGTTGGGTAATTGATATATGTGGATAGGGTTTTGCTATTGTGTGCTTTTGTAGTGAAATATCCTTCGTAGTTGATGGTGGGTGGTTGAGAGATCTCCGTCATTAAGTTCGAGTCTAGCATTGACGTGTCGAGAGATTAGTTAGTGTTGACCTAGGGTGAGAAGCGTGGTGTTTGATGCATTGAGTACGGTCATTGATTCGAGAATTGTGAGGATAGATTCAACCCAGAACACCGCCTCCAATTCCGTATCGTCAATTCCTATTGTTGACAAAGTGCATCCGTTTTATCTCGCTTTATTTAATTTTCACCTTTCGTCCTTTCCGTGACAATCCCTTATGTTAGGACGTTAGTATTTCTTTTACATTTCGTGTTTGACATAGAACCGTAGCCTGTTAAGCCTTCCCGAGAGATTCGACTTGGGTCGACCTTACCATTCTATAAGGACCTCGTACTATTGCGGCGACTAAAAGAATAATTTTGTCGGAACAAATTTTGGCCGCTTCGGGGGAAGGCTTTTGGTTTTTGTGTCGTTTTGTTTTATTTCTTCCCCGTCTCTTTCTTTTTTTTCTTTCTTTTCTTTTCTTTGTTTCTTTTTCTCCAAGCTGATGCGTGTGATCTTGTTTTTGTAGTTGGTGTCTCGTGTCTTGCAGGTTACCGTGATACGAATATGGTCATACAGGGCTGGAGGAGGAAAGCTCGTCAGATTGGGCAAATTCTTCATTTGAAGAAGGAGCCCAATCGACTATTTTGAGGATACCCGTCGGTCAGGAGCATCAAGCCTATGATCCCTCTTGGAGGCATCCTCGAGTTCGTCATATAATCGGGACCTTTTCTTCCAACAACCGCCGATGAAGCCGACATTGGAGGTCATTGCCGCGTTCGCTTCAGCGTAGTCGGTGAAGTGAAGCCGATGAAGCCGACATTGGAGGAGTCATTGCGGCGTTCATTCAAACGAGTCCGCGGTGAAGCCGACATTGGAAGACACATTGGCGTCCTTCGTGCAGACACGAGTCGACAAAGGTTCGAGATTGTGGAAACACCTATCGGCGTTTAGAGACTCAAGTCGATCGGTTAGGCGGGATAGTGGAAGAATTGGTCCACAACCAAAGTGTGGAGGAGATGCGAGACAATTGGAGCAAACTTCTTCTATCATAGTTTATGAAGATGATGAAGTTGAGGGGAGAATCGAGGAAGATGATGAAAGTGAAGAGTCGAGGTTTCATCAAGCCGAGACTAAGTTTGAACAACCTGATATATTCCCGATTCAGTTGAAGGATAAGGAGAGGACAAAAGTTGAGGTAGCATCTATAATTTTTCAACATCCTAATTCTCCAAAGTATTGTTCTTTTGGAGTTGAATTTATTTATTTTTCTTTGGAGAATAGGATGTTTGATTTGAGTTTAATTAATTTATTATTTGCTACCTTAATTGTCCTTTGTGCTTACATTGTTACTATTGATGCTCTGGTTGAGATGGTATTCCTGCAGGTGAAGGACTATGGATAGTCCATTTTTCATTGGTGTAGCTCGTGCCATTGAAACGAGCGCTGCGTGGGAGGCAACCCACGAGTTTATTTGTTTTCTGTTTTCTTTCTCTTTCTTTTCAGGTTTTTAATAAGTGAGATGAGAATTGTGACGAGTTGCATGGTATGAACACTCAAGCCACTGGACGACGTCACCGCCGTACCTCGTTGACATGCTTTTCTCAATTTCAGGGAAGTTCACTTCTACATTTTACATTTATGGCTTTTGTCTAAAGTGTGGAGGTGTGCTTGCCGTCTTTGTGTGTTTGCATTTGACTTGTGTTTGTTTGGGTGTGTCGTCCTCCATTTTATACCTTTTGTTTGGAATTGAGTATGCTTTATCGTCTAGTATACGAGTAGAGTTGAGTGAGCATGATTTGATTGGGTATGCACGTCCGAGGCTGATTTCTTGTAATTCTTATCGATCGTGACTTGGCTTGATAGTTGTTAATGATTGATCTAGGCATGGGGCGCGTCTAAGTAAATTGTGATGAAGTGATATGTGTAGTTGATTGTCGTTGCTATTTATATGGTCCCCTAGCGTGTCTTATCTCGAAAAAAATGAAAATATGAAAAGTTGTTATATATATATAAAAAAGGTTGAAAAAGTTGTTGATGGTTGAATAAGTGAGCTTAAGGTTGGAATAAGGGCTCTACTCCTCTCACTCTATGTTCTTCTCGAATGGAAGCTCAAAGTGATGAGTATGGAAAACCACATTAGGATACTCGGGTTTCAAACTCGAAGGATTGACTTAATGAATATTGTCCTATAATCCTCCTTGAGTCGTCACATCCGGTTTTGGAAGTTGTGTTACGTTGAAAATGAGATATGTTATGCAAGGATCTATATGAATTGGCTTTTCGATTATTAAATGCATGTAGATCAAAATCGTGATTTGCTTGGACTAAGCCGCATGTTTAATCAATTGTTGATTCATTATCATGTTGAGAAGTGTATTGGTTTAGAATTTCTAGGATGATGTGAAGTCATGTTTTATCCATTTGAATTTATGTTTTCTTGATTTCTTTTCTCGTGTCGTGATGATGATGTTTGCTTGAGGACAAGCAAAGGTTTAAGTGTGGAGGAGTTGTTTAGTATGATTTTGTGCTTATTATTCATATGTTTATGCATGCCATTTTCAATGGTTTGTCCTATTTATGCTGTTGGTTTGATTAGTATTTATCGTTTCGGACTTACTTGGTTTGATTCGATGTTTTGTAGAAAAATGGCATTAAATAGGATGAAATGAAGCTTTCAATATCTATCCTATATTGAAGAGCATCTCGATAGGAGTCCGTAGGCGCAAACGGATCATAATTCGGAGTTCGAACGAGAGAGAGGCGGAGCGAACGGTGAGGTCGCGCAAGCGCACGCGCGTCCGGTGCTGCACCACCCCAAACGCGTTTCGCCCTTCTTCCTCCAGCACAACCGGCGCTGGGCATCACCAGCGCCCTCCACGCACCCCAGCACCTCCTCCTCGCTCTCCAACGCCGTCCGGCGCTGGCCTTGCCAACAGACGCCTCGTTCGCTCGGCCCGCGTCGTGCTTGCTCCTCCGTCCGGCCGGGTGCATTCTCTTTCTTTCGAGGCGTCACGCGTCGGCGCTAGACAACCTGAAATTTGCTCGCGACGCGTCCGGGCGATGCGGTGCGTTCGGCGCTGCGCCAATTTTCTGCTGCTTATAATCTGTAATTAAAGCATACGGAATCCTAGATATAAACATATTGATTTTTCTCCACGACTTTTCAACGCGATTTTCTTTCTCCTTTCTTTTCTTTTCCTTTTCCTTTCAATTTAATTATTTCGTGCTTGGATTAACAATTGGATTATGCGATTCGGATATTTGGAAGACAAATTTGTACATGAATGGTTGTAAGTTTTTCCGGTTTTAATTATGTCTATGTAATTGGGATTAGAATCATTTCGCCATGAGATAAATTATGATTTGTTGAGAAATATATGTTTAATCGTTCTTGTCTTGAATTGCGATTAGTGAATTGATGATTTGTGATTTTCCTATTCAGTATAAATTGGTTATTTCATGATCTTCATACATGATGTTCGAAAGAATAGTGTAGGTTGATTGTGTGCTTATATTTGATTATGAAGATATCGAGGCGCATTTATATTAAATATGAGTTTGACAACGAAAGTGATCGAGAGATTGGTTTGTTGTTGGGTAATTGATATATGTGGATAGGGTTTTGCTATTGTGTGCTTTTGTAGTGAAATATCCTTCGTAGTTGATGGTGGGGTGGTTGAGATCTCCTGTCATTAAGTTCGAGTCTAGCATTGACGTGTCGAGAGATTAGTTAGTGTTGACCTAAGGTGAGAAGCGTGGGTGTTTGATGCATTGAGTAACGGTCATTGATTCATGGTTGTGAGGATAGATTCGAATCCTAGAACACCGTCTCCAATTACGTATATCGTCAATTCCTATTGTTGACCAAGTGCATCCGCTTTATCTGCTTTATTTAATTTTCACCTTTACGTCCTTTCCGTGACAATCCCTTATGTTAGGGCGTTAGTATTTCTTTTACATTTCGTGTTTGACATAGAACCGTAGCCTGTTAAGCCTTCCTCGAGAGATTCGACTTGGGTCGACCTTACCATTCTATAAGGACCTCGTACTATTGCGAGCGTCGAAAAGAACAATTTGGTCGGAGCGGCTAACAACCGCTGCGGTGTTAGCCGTGCTTGGAAGGGAACGATGGGTTTGTGGTCTACACTGATGCATCCAAGCTTGGTTTAGGTTGCGTTCTCATGCAGAACGGGAAGGTTATAGCTTATGCGTCTCGTCAGTTGAAACACTTGCGAGTTGAGCTACCCAACTCACGATCCGGAGTTAGCGGCATCGTTCATGCGTTGAAGATTTGGAGGCACTATCTCTATGGAGTTAAGTGTGAGATCTTCACGGATCACAAGAGCCTCAAGTACTTCTTTGAACAAAAGAGTGAACATGAGGCAAAGGAGATGGCTAGAATTGGTGAAGGATTATGATTGCTCTATCGGCTATCACCCGGGAAAGCCAATGTCGTGCAGATGCCCTCACCGCAAGTCGAGAGCGAAGTTGGGATATCTTCTTCGCAAGAGAAAGAGCTTATTCGAGATTTTGAGAAGCTTAGCACAGGAAGTGATTCACCCGCGAATCGGTGCAGGATTCATCGCAGCCACTACAAATGAACCGGACCGAGAGAAGCCATCGTGAGTCGCAATGAGGAGGCGAATTCTTGGAAAGGATGCGTTTGAAAGCAAGGCTAGAAGATAGCAAGGGTTCACTAAGCGAAGGACAACGCGCTACTATTCCGAGGAAGGTTATGTGTGCCACTCAATAGGGAATTGAGAGATAAAATCATGAGTGAAGCTCATGAGGCACCGTATATGACTCATCAGAAGCACCAAAATGTCTGAGACCCTAAAAGGAACTTTTGGTAGGAAGGATGAAAAGGAGGTAGCGCGTTTGTGGAATGTTGTTTGGCTTGTCGCCAGTGAAAGTTGTACATCAACGTCCGTCAGATTGTTGCAACCGCTACCAATCCCGTGAGTGGAAATGGGATCATATCGGTATGGATTTTGTGGTGAGTTTTCCAAGGTCGTGAGAGGAAACACCGCTATATGGGTTGTCGTCGATGATAGACCGACGAAGTCAGCTCATTTCTTCCGATTCGGATGACGTGCGGGTTAGATAAGCTTGCTCAACTTTACGTCAAAGAAATCGCGGTTATATGGTGTGCGGTATCGATTCGTCGATCGTGACCCGAGGTTCACGTCGAGGTTTTGGAGAAGTCTGCGAGGAAGCAATGGGGACCAAGTCAATCTTAGTACAACATTCCATCCTCTAACAGACGGTCGATCGGAAAGGACGATTCGTGTTTTGGAAGACATCTTGCGGCGATCGTGGCCGATAGAGGAGGAAATTGGGAAGAGGTACTACCTTTGGTGGAGTTTGCTATAACAACAGTTATCGTGCCACCATAGGAATGGCTCCTATGAGCGTTGTACGGAAGGAAGTGTCGATCGCCACTTTATTGGGACGGTGGGCGAGAGGAAGATGTTAGGACCGAGATGGTTCAGCAGACGGTCGAGGTTATCGATCGATCAGTCAAGGATCAAGGAAGCTTAGGACGACAGAAATCCTATGCGGACAAGCGTCGTACGGATCTTCAGTTCATGATCGAAGATCGCGTTTTCCTTAAGGTTTCCCCAACGAAAGGAGTCGTTCGTTTTGGAAAGCGAGGTAAGTTACGATCGAGGTTCGTTGGACCTTCCGAAGTTCTTGAAAGAATAGGCCCCATTGCCTATAGGTTAGCTTTGCCACCTAGCATCGGAGATGTTCATGACGTGTTTCACGTTTCTCACCGAGAAAGTGCGTGTTCGACCCAAAACACGTGATCAAGCATGACCAAGTGGTTCTTGCTCGGGATCCGAGTTACGAGGAAAGGCGGTGGCTATCTTGGAGCGAAGTGAAGGAGTTGAGGAACAAGCGATTCCAGTTGGTGAAGGTGTTGTGGAATCACCACGGAGAGGAGGAAGCTACGTGGGAGTTGGAAGACAAGTTCGTGGCTCGAGACTCGAGTTGTTTTCTCCACGTGTTTGAAATTTCGGGGATGAAATTTTTCTAAGGAGGAGGATGTGATACCCGTCCTTTTTAAGCTTCGCTTTGCATGACGCGTTTTCGAGAAAAGGTCAAAGGTTAACTTTTGTTTCGGTGATGCGACCGTCACGAAACCTCGGGCGTTGTGAAGAGTGTCCTATGATGAATTCATAGACACTAAGTATCTGAGTTTTCACCACCCATGAAGGTTTGGCACTCGGAAGTTATCGAAAAGAACTTTTCATGGATCTTTAAAAGCATATCTTGTTTATAGTCGTTGTGTCCGTATTTTATTTCGTGTCCATGGGTACTAAGAAATTTGAGTCCGTTGCAAAAGTTACGCCGCTTTTGCGTTTTCGAAAAAGACGCTTGCATGCCACAGCCCCTGCTTTCCTATAAATAGGAGGCTAGGGCGCCATTTTCAACGCTCATTTCTTCGCCTCTGCGTGTTTACGGAAGAGCCGAGCAGCTCGAGTGTGCTGCGGAAGCACTTGGAGGAGTGGGGATCGAGCCGGGAGGCTCGTGGCGCGCCATTCTTGGCGCCGCCGAGCTACCACCGCCGATCAACCACCCCCGGCAGCCTGCTTTTGTTTTTGTCCTTTTCTTGTTTTGATTCCGTCTTTAAGTAGATCGATAGCATAGAACTCGGGATTCTAAAGGACGAGGCGGGAAAAAAGCGGAGGCCGGCCGATTTGGCAAGACCGCCGCCCCACCACTCACGCCGAGAGCTTGTGGCCACCGATTTGGTGGCCACCGAGCCACAGCTCTGGTCCTTTAGGTTTTGAGTTCCGGCTATGAATTCTACTAAAGTACCGATTAGTTTTACTTTTTCGCTTTTACGCATGTCGGGATGTTTTCCGTTGCTTGAGTTTTCTAAAGGAAGTACATACCGGTTATCCATTTTCAACATAGTTTGTCATTCCATGTTCGTGGTTATGCATATTGCTTATGTTTCCATTTTCATGCATCGATTTTGGATGGTTTATCCTAGATCCGAGGATAGGCATCGATTTTGAAGCTTCTTCATTTGCTAAGATTTGAGTCGACTTGCATGCATGCATATTTTGAAAGTACCTATTATAGGTCTTGATGCCCCAAATATATTTCCTTCGCATCGAGTTGATTTGAAAACCGGAGAGTGCCAAATGTGGGTTCGAAAAGTCGAAAACCTTAATTTTGCTACGATCATCGTTTGGATCACGATGTTTCTTTGCTTTGTGGGATGTGACCCCAAAAGTTGTTCCGTCTTGTTACCGGTATCTACCAAGGCGATCGGTGAAGTCATCGGATCCGTAGATATCTCGGTTGACGCTTTAAATGCAGTCGAGGTTGGGTTATATATGCTTATTTCGAGTTATTTACTCGATATTTCAAAATAAAACATATGCGCCTTAAAATGTTTTGATGAAGTTATTCTTGTTCTCCGATCCGAGATATGGTTCTATCATGGTTGTGCGGATCTCTATTCGTGGGTTGATCACCATCTTGAGTATTGATCGTAAGGGTATAGACCCAGAACACGTGGTTATGGTTCTCGAGGGGATAGACCCGAAGTCCACACGAAATGGTAATGATGTGGTTATGGTTCTCGACGGTGATTTGACCCAAGTCCACACCGAGTTAGCCGTACCGGATACGTTCGGGCATGGGCCGATTGGATATGTTCCGGCGAATGAATGAGATGTGATGGGCTAGCGGGATAATTCGAGCCGTGGTTCATGGTTCTATGATGAGAATAAGAATAACGGATCGAGATATCGAAAATGAAAAATCTATTTTGCTTACTTAGAAGTGGATTTACGCTTTAAAACCTTCTAAGGTAAGTGCTCAACACGGCATCATGATTCTTTTGATTTATGATAAAACCCGGTGAGTGCGCTAGTACTCACCCCAAACTCTTTTTCAAATCTTTTCACAGATGGAGGAGAGCTGGACGGGCGACGCTGAGGGGTGGAGCTGCGGGTTCTTCTTGCTATGCTTCCGCGATGTTGTGTTATATATGTACTCTGATATTGATGTATTCTTGTCCATTATTTGCTTTCTGATTGGGAACAAGATTTGTTATGTTATTCTCCGTGAGTCTCGATATGAGCATGCTATGTGGTTGATCGGTCTAGTTGACGGATGTAATGCTATTTTACCTTCTTGCATTACTTATAATAAACCAAGATCATGTTTTACGAGGTTATGATATCGATATTATTATGTTGGTGGATTGTTTGTGCACCCACTCCCTTCGTGATATGTCCTAGTTATAGAGGAGATCTTTGCCCGATTTCATGGTCACATCTTCTTATCATGTATGTTATATGTATCCCCTTCTTCCCCGCTTCTTAACCCCACCCCTAATCACACCCCGCATCCGTGCCTTCCCTGAATTGGGGCGTGACACTTTGATGCACAATACCGAGTTTAAACAAGATTTTGATGAAGTGGTATGGACTGATTTGGATGAACCATCTGTGTTTGATATTAAGTGGAATCAAGTCATGGAAAAATATGATATGGTTGGTCATAAATGGTTTAGGGAAATGTTCAATGCTCGTTCATTCTGGATACCTGCATACTTTCACGACATAAGTATGAGTGGTTTGTTTAGGACTACATCATCATCTGAGAGCCAAAATAGTTTTTTTGGTCTATTCCTTAACAATGATTCTATTCTTGTTGATTTATATCTACATTTCAATAATGATGCTCAACGTAGTGGGTACGATGAGATGTCTTATGCTGATCAAACTCATTTCCCTGATATGAAAATGGACCTTGAATTTGAGCTACATACAGCCTCCACACATACTAATAAGATTTTTTCTGATGTACAGAGTGAGATTGTTGCAGTTGACAGAAGGTGTGTTATGAATGATATATCCAAATCTAGAGATGTGCGATAGTTTGAGGTTGATGACAAAGCTGATGGCATATTCAATAACATACCGACACACGATTTTGATTGTTCATGCAAGCTGTTTGTCAGAAAAAGGATTATTGTGCAAATATTTATTTTTTATTATGAAGACACTCAAAATGAAAAATATTCCCCAAAAGTATATTAAGAGTCGTTGGATGAAGACACATAGAACTGTGGACATGCATACTGTTTTTCCTAAGGTGTCCAATGGCAACAATCATTTGTTCACTGAATTATGCAAAATGATTGGTCATGTTAAGGGAAAAAGTGATCTTAATGAGAGCTTGTATATTGATTTAAAGGCTATGATAGATAAGTATTTACAGTTGGGTCAGCCTTTATGTTCTTCGAGGGGCAAGGAATAGGTGATTGAGTATTATTATAGTATGTCTATTCCTACAGAGATACATGTCCTTTTTCCCGATATTTCTAAAAAAAAGGAAGTGGTCGTGGTGGTCGTAGGTTGAAGTCTAACATAGAGCAAGTTATGAAAATATCACGGAAAACCAAGAGAAAATGTAGGAAATGCAATGAGCTTGGTTATCATGATTCTAGGAATTGCCCAAAATAATGGGTGCTATATTTTATATAGGTTATGCAGTTCTTATGTCATTTTTATGTTCTCTTATACTTGAATTATTGGTTTTAATTCAATAAGTTTTCATTGTTTGAACTATGTAAGTTTTACTTTTTATGTTTGTGGGTTGAATCTTTCACTTGTTTTTTTCTGCATATCAAGTCACAGCTTTATACATATTGTTTATCAGAGTATACAATGTACATTTTTCCTTGTATATTATGCCCATGTCAGATTACCTTATGCATAACATTATTTGTTCACTCTTTTGTTCTTTGTCATTGATGATCAATATTTGTGTATGTCATTCATCTTATGTGTACGTCACTTCACTTGATGCATAACTACATATGTACAATCATATGTTTTGTTATGCACTGTGTATATATAAATATCACTATCTACGGTATAAATAGCATGTACATATTCCCAAAAAAATAAACATGATACTATGCACGACTATTTGAAAAGTTGTGCATATATTTAACATAGGCTTTTTACACTAATGTCATGTATAATTATTTTTCATACATGCACAATAACTAAACGACATATGTATATACTATTCTTGTTGTGCACAACCGCTAGTATAGTTGGGCATACATATAAATAGACTATATACATATTGTTAATATTTTGTTACAATTATGCTTTTTTATATTATATTATACGCATGTCAGAACATATTATACATAACATCTTATGTTCAGGGATATATTTTGATATGCATCGTTTGTTCTTTGTCATTCGTGATGTGGATTGTTTGTACTTTGTTATATATGTGCGTTTTCTATATTTTATTGTGCGTATGTTAGTATTAATTATTTTGCATGTTAATAAACATGTATTACATAGTGATACTGTTTGTTGCATTTGTGCACTGTTGAGAATAGTTTTATGCGTACTTTTATGCCATTCATGTTATGCATCTAGAATGTAATGTCATTGTAATACTCCGTCCTTCCTAAGCTTCAGGTTTGCATGGCATGTTTTTCGAGAAAAGGTCAAAAGGTTGAATTTTTGTTTCGGTGATGCGACCGTCACGAACCTCAGGCGTTGTGAAGAGTTTCTCATGACGAATTCATAGACACTAAGTATGCAGGTTTTCGACCACCCACGAAGGTTTGGCACTCCGGGGAAGTTATCGAAAAATCGGACTGTTCATGGGTCTTTTAAAAGCATATCTTGTTTATAGTCGTTGTGTCCGGTATTTTATTTCGAGTCCATGGGTACCAAGTTTGCTAAATTTGGAGTCTGTTTGCAAAAGATGCGTTGGTTTTTACGTTTTTGAAAAGGTCGCTATGCAAGCAATTGCAGTGACCCGCTTTTCCTATAAATAGAGGGTTATGGCCTTCATTTTCAACGTTCATTTCCTTCGTCTCTATGTGTTTACGGATGAGCCGAGCAGCTCTGTGCACGCTGCGAAGCCACTGGAGAAGTAGGGATCGGCAGGGAGGCTCGGCGGTGGCGCCATTTTCTTTATTCCGACCAAATTGTTCTTTTCGATCGCCGCAATAGTCACGAGGTCCTTATAGAGCGGTAAGGTCGACCCAAGTCGAATCTCTCGAGGAAGGCTTAACAGGCTACGGTTTAATGTCGCATACGTAAGCAGTAAAAGAAATACTAACGCCTAAAATAAGGGATATGTCACGAAGCAGACGAAAGGTGAAATAAAATAAAGGTGTAAAGCGGGATATACTTGGACAACAAGAGGAATCAAGCGAGATACGGAATTGGAGCGACGTTCTAGGGTTCAAATCTATCTTCGCTATTAATGAATCAAAGACCAAAGAAACAATGCATAAAACACCCATGCCTCTCACCAAACGGTCAACACTAACTAATCTCTCTCGACGTCGATGTTAGACTCGAACTTAATAGCGGGGATCTCTCAATCAACCCGCCATCAACTACGAAGATGTTTAACTACAAATGCACACGATAGCAAAACCCTACCCACATATATTAATTATTCAACAACAAACCAATCTCTCGATCACTTTCGTTGTCAAACTTATATTTAATATAAATCTGCTCTCGCATATCTTCATAATCAAACATAAGCACACAATCAACTTACACTATTCTTTCGAACATCATGTATGAAGATCATGAAATAAACAATTTATACGGATAAGAAAATCGCAAATCATCAACCCAACAATCGCGATTTAAGATAAGAACAATTCAACATATATTTCTCTACAAATCATAATTCATCTCATGGTAGAAATTATTCCAATCCCAATTATATATACATAATGAAAATGAGAAAAAACTTACAACCATTCATAGAAAAATTCGTCTTCCAAAATCCGGAATCGTACAATCCCAATTGTTAATCCAAGTACAAAATAATTAAATGGAAAGGGAAAGGAAAAGAAAGGAGAAAAGAGAAGAGTAAATCGCGTGAGTCTGCGTGAGTGTGTGAACTATAGGTTATGCGGCTGTTCTTTATATTTATAAAACCCTCGAAAGCCCATTAAAAATACGCTGAATTGGGCCTGAAAATCACACCCACACACTGCACGGATGAAACCGCGCCGGGTGAGGCTCTGTCAGGAAAATGGATGGCACCCGCCGCCGGACGCCCCCAACGAGCCCAGGTGTGAAACCGTCTGGCAAACGGATGGCACCCGGCCGCCGGGCGTGGCCGTGGCCGGCCGTGTAAGCTTCGTGCAGGCAAACGGATGGCACCCGCCGCCGACGCGCCCAACGAAAGCCCAGGTGAAGGCTTCATGCAGGCGTCGGATGACACCCAGCGACGAACGTGGCCAATGACGTTGGGTGTAGCGTTTGTCTGGGCAAACGGATGGCATGCAGCGCCGGACGTGGTCTAGCGAAGGCCAGGTGGTGCTCAGGCTACTTTTTATTTCGTTCCATTTTCCCTCTTCTGAACTCCGAATTACAATCCGTTTGTGCCTACTGACTCTTATCGAGATGATCTTTAATATACTTAATTCTTGGCACATCCATTTCATCCTATTTAATTTCGTTTTTCTACAAAACATCGAAACAAACAAAATAAGTCTGAATCGATAAATACTAATCAAACAACCGATATATATAGGACAAACCATTTAAAATGACATGCAAAACAATACCAAGAATACGCACAAATTCATACTAAGCAATTGCTACCACCACCACCGACGCCCCTCCCGATAAAACGACCCGTTTTTAGTTTTTGTCATTTTCTTGTTTTGATTTCGTCTTTTAGTAGATAGCATAGCATAGAACTCGGGATTCTAAAGGGACGAGACGAGAAAACGGTCGGAGGCCGGCCTATTTGGATGAACCACCGCCGCCGTTAGCGCCGCCGATCGCCGCCCCCTTGGCCACCGATTTGGAGGTCAATGGGCCATCTTTTGGCTACGGGTCCTTTAGGTTTTGAGTTCTAGGCTATGCATTCTACTAAAGTATCGATTCCGTTTTTCTGTTTTTCGCGTTTTTGCATGTCGGGATGTTTTCTTTGCTTGAGTTTTCTAAAGGAAGTACATGCCCGGTTATCCATTTTAGTTTGTCATTCCATGTTCCTCGTTATGCATATTGCTTATGTTTCCATTTTCATGCATCGATTTTGGATGGTTTATCCTAGATCTGAGGATAGGCATCAATTTTTGAAACTTCTTCGCTGCTAAGATTTGAGTCAACTTACATGCATGCATATTTTGAAGGTACCATATTATAGGTCTTGATACCCCTAATATATTTCCCTTCTGCATCGAGTTGATTTGAAAACCAGGAGAGTGCCAAATGTGGGTTCAGAAAGTCGAAAACCCCCGTTTTGCTTCGATCTTCGTTTGGATGATGTTGTTACTTTGCTTTGTGGGATGTGACCCCAAAAGTTGTTCCGTCTTGTTACCAGGTACCTACCAGTGTGATCGGTGAAGTCATTTGATCTGTGGATATCTCTCGGCTGACATTTTCGTCTGTTCAGGTTGGGTTATATATGCTTATTTTGAGTTATTTACTCTGATATTTCAAAACTAAAACATGTGCGCCGTAAAATGTTTTGATGAAGTTATTACTGTTCTCTGATCTGAGATGTGGTTCTATTGTGATTGTGCATGGATCTCTATTCGTGGGTTGATCATCATCTTGAGTATTGATCGTGAGGATAAACCCAGAACACGTGGTTATGGTTACGAGGGATAGAACCGGAAGTCCACGAAAATGGTAATGAGGTGGTTATGGTTCTAACGGGATTTGACCCTGAAGTCCACACCGAGTTAGCCATTAGGATCGTTACGCTCCGGCGGTTGATGGATATGTTCCGGCCGAGATATTGTGGTCGGCCGGATATGTTCCGGCGAATGAGATGTGATGGGTGGCGGGATACGTTCCGAGCCGTGGTACTATGATGAGAACAACAGTAATAACAGATCAGGTATTGAAAAACGAAAAATCTATTTTGCTTACTTAGAAGTGGAATTACGTTTTAAAACCTTCTAAGATAAGTGCTCTGAACACGGCATCATGAATTTTGATTTTTGATAAAAACCTCAACTAAGTGCGCTAGTACTTACCCTGACGAGCCCGTTTTTCGTGCTCTTTTTGGGATAGTCCTTGCCCTAGGAAGAGTGCATTTTGTGTGTTTTCTTTGCGTGTGTTTGTGTCTGGGAGGACACGCTTTGGGGTATTGCAGGTTGAGCCGGACCTTGGGCAAGATCAGGCCACCTCCTGTGAGAGAGGTAAAAAAATCCAGAAGATTACCTTGGCAAGACATTCTGACATCTTGCCAAGACATGGTACCGCATGGGAGCTGAGCCTGATTAACGAGCTGACGTGAAGCCAATAAGGTAATCGAGATGAGAAAGAGAGGTAAAAAGGACGAGGAGTGACGCGGTGGACAAAGGGTAAAGTCAGGATACAGCTGGGAGACGCAGACAAGATCTCTGGCAGACTTGCACGCAAATGGAAAGATTATGGGCAAGGTCATCTCTGCCGCTTCGTTTGATTTTTGCCGTAAAGGGAAAGATCAACCTGCATCGCCTGGAATGAGACAAACCTGCCAGACTGAAGCCAGAGGAGCCCTTGTCGGGGTCCAGAGCTCGAGCCATGCTGCTGCCCTCACCACCTTCCACCTCGAGATGCGTGCGCTGACCAAGCCAAGAAGGAGTATACCTAGGCTCCCAACAATTCCCAAGAAAAAAGGACGATTCACAATTCAAAACATTCGGTGGAGAGTGAAGCATCAGTCCGAAATTCTCTCTACACTTCTCTCTTTTATTTCTCTTTGCTTTCAAGAGCGATTGGTGAGGAAGAAACAAGTCCTACGGGCAAACATTTATATTATGTATTTGGTTATCTCTGCTTGAGCTACTGCTTGGCAGAGAATGCTTTTCGTTCACGTTTGATTTTATATTCAAGTATGGTTTCGTTTATGTTCTTGTTTATTGCTTTTATGTTTATGTCGATTATGTATGAGTAGTCAGTTTGGTTGGGCTCGGGGTGAAGCACGTTGAGTCGAGGTCATACGAGTCGTAAGGTCTAAACGTCCTTAGAACCTTGAGTGAGTGTTCCCGAAGCTCTAGGCCTTTATACCCATGTTATTCCTTTCCTTGAGCGTTAACTCGGCCGGTAGCCTTGGGGGGAGGGGTAGCTACAAGCAATAGCCGGAGTAAGACATCTAGTGTCTCTTTATCCCGAAAGTCTGCGGCTGAGTGGGTAATTGTAGCCGCCGGCCTTGGGCAGGTCATGCGAGCCACTCCCTCGACCGACAAAGGCTAGTTGGGCTGTCTAGTGAGTAAAATTGGGGCGGACGAACCTATCTTGGAGACCGTCTTGGCAAGGGGGCAAGGGGGGCCTGGTGTATGTGACAACCTAAAAGGGCATCTACCCTCGTACCTTTAACCACGACATACACTCATGGTGAAAATCCTTGAACCTATGACCGACGCCTTGACCAATATCTCAACGTCTGGAACCCTCGCCCAACTACTTGTTATTTAATCTCTTTACCTTGTGTTTAAGTTTCATTTACTTTACTTCAAGATATACCTCTCAAGACATTTCTCGAGACCGTCACCGATCGACACCTTGCCCTCTGGGCAACCTCCTACTCAAACTGTGACAACTCGAGTAACAACACAACCAGCTCTCTTGGGTTCGACCCCTTAACTTGCCATATACGGAACTATGTGTTCAAGTTGGAGGAGATTATAAATGTATCTTGACGTGTCTTGGGACCTCTAACGACGGGTATCCGAAAGGCGTCGTCGATTAGGCGCCAAGTTCTTGGAGTCAAGCTTATTCTAGTGTTGTTATTTAATTTTTTATTTTTTGTTTGGTTTTTGCATGCTCCGACCTAACCTTGCAGGCGAGGACGGAGAGCTCCTGTTTGACCCAGAGATTGAGAGAACCATTCGGAGAAGAAGAGGCAAGCTGAGGAGAAACGCCCCCGTCTTGAGGAGGCACGTACCAAGGCAAGACAACATGGAGGAGAGGAATCCACAAAACCCACCAACTCCAGGAGAGCAGACGCTTCGGGAGATGATGTTCTGAACAACAACAGTCTCCGCCCCTTGGGCATCACCTTGCCCGAGATCGAGGACAACTAGGAACTGAGGCACTCTTTTATGCAGATCTTGCCAAGCTTCAGCGATATGCCGGGAGAGGACCCCCAATGCCATCTCCAAGACTTCGAAATGGTGTGTAGCACCATAAGGTGTGCGGATGAAGTCAAGAAGGAGTACATCCGACTCATATCCTTTCCATTCACTCTCCATGACAGTGAATGGCTGTATACTTTGCCTACGAGTAGTGTCACTACTTGGGCAGGGCTTCAACAGAAGTTACTTGAGAGATACTATCCCATCTTAAGGATACAAAGCGTGAGAAAAAGGATGAGTTCCCTCCAGATGGGGAATGGCGAGACGGTGTACGACTATTGGTGTCGTTTTAAGTCCATTTTGGTAAAGTGTCCTAATCATCAAATATCCGATCAAGATCCGATTCAATACTATGTGAATGGCTTGAGGGTGAGTCGAGTCGAGGCGCGTGAGTCTTTGCGTGCGGAGGTTCCATACTCAACAAACAACCCAGTGAGGCATTCAAACTACTCGCAGACTTGGCTGAGGAGTCTCGAGATGATGCCAACGCAATGGTCAAGACGATGCCCAACCAAGAAGCTACTACTTCAGACGGATTAAACATGAAGGATATGAAGGCCATGATGAAACAAATGATGGACCTGATGAGGCCCACTATGGCCAAGAAGAATGTCAAAGCGTGTCAGCTTTGCTTTTCCACCACCCACAACACGGACGAGTGTCTACAAGTGGCCGAAGAAGAAGAAGTGAATGCCTTTGGGCATGTCAACAACGGTGGTGGAGGAAACGCTCAAGGTCAGAAGCCCCGTTTCGACCCATACAACCCACCATGGAAAAATCACGAGAACTTGAGGTACGGAGGCACACACTATCAAGCACCTCCTGGGCAGAATCCATCTCAAGCTCGGCCATCTTTAGCCGAGATAGTGCACAATCAAAGAGCTACCCAAGGAATGATAGTGCAAGACCTCGACAAGTTCAAAAGCAGAGATAAGGGAGTCCTACAATCAAGCTTCGACTCAACCGAACACCTTGACGCAGGAGATATCAAAGCTCAACCAAAAGCAAGGGACACTTCCTGCCCAAGTGCAAATTCAACCCAATGCGCACGTCAACGCAATCAACTTGAGGAGCGGCAAGAAATTGCCAGGCAGGGAGGAAGCCCCAGTCAAGGAGCTAGTCGAGAAAGAAGACATAACCAAGGAAGTCGAGGACTTGATCAAGGAACCTGAACCCGAGGTGAAGGCTTCCTTGCCCAAGGTAGCAGATAAGACGGAGATCAAGATCAGACCTCCCTTTCCGTGAAGGTTGGCAAGGAACAATGAAGTCAAGAGATGAATGAAATGATCAAGATCTTTAAGAAGGTAGAGATCAACATACCTTTGATCATCGCTGACCTCGATGCCGAGGTGCCAAGTTCCTCAAAGAGTCAGGTACCAAGAGAGTCAAGTACACGGACGATGCCAAGTTCGAATGGGGAGAACGTCTCAACCGTGCTTAAACGAGACCTCCCAATCGGTGTACCGATCCCGAATGTTCTATATACCTTGCGTGATCGGGACAACAAGGATAGACCAAGCTATGCTAGATCTTGGGGCATCAATCAATGTGATGCCCCATCTATCTATCAAGAGTTGAAACTCGGACCACCCGACCATCTTACGTTGAGATTCAACCGCGCATAAGTCAAGTGTCTATCCCGGGGGATCGCTGAGGATGTGCTCGTCAAGGTGCAGGACCTTATTTTCCCGAGCGATTTCTACGCTCTAAATACGGGCGATGCGGACCAAGAAGGAGCTCATGTCGCTAGACGCCCGCTTTCAAGACGGCCCGGACTTTGATCGATTGCGATACGGGGAAGCTCACATGCAAATTCACTGGGGAGAAGGTCACCTTTGATATCTACAAAGCCGAGCAATTTCCAATCGACACCGAGATGGTGGACTTTGTCAGTCTCATCGAGAAGGATGTTGAGAGATACTCTGCCAACGTGGTGATCAAGGACGTGTACGACAGAGTCATCCAAGGACACACTGAAGATCTAGAGTATCTCGACAAGGAGGAGGTCAAGACAACCGGTGCTTGAGGTGAAGTTCGACCAAAGTGGGACGATCAACAAAGCTATCGATCGCACCTAGTGCATGACAAGGAAATGATGCAACCTTCCTTGAAGAGCCCCTAAGCTACAACTCAAACGCCTACCGAAGCACTTGAAGTACATCTACCTCGGAGTCAATGAGACGTTGCCAGTAATCATAAGCTCCAAGCTGACGATCAAAGAAGAAGAAAAGATGAGGGCCGTCTTGAGCAAGTATAAAGAGGCCATCGGTCGACCTTAGCCGACCTCAAGGCATCATCCCTACCGCTTGCCAACACTATATCTTGCTTGAGGACGATGCCATACCGCCGAAGACCCCGTAGGAAGCTTAACCCGTGATGAAGGAAGTTGTCAAGGTGGAGTTACTCAAACTCCTTGAGTTGGGCCTCATTTATCCTATCTCGACAACCGCTGGTCAGCCCGATCCACGCCGTGCAAAAGAAATTGGCGCATGTGGTCGAGAATGAAGGCAAGGAACTGTCACGATGACCGTGAAGGACCACTTTCCTTGCCTCGTCTCATCGACCGATGCTTGAGAGCTCACCGAATAGGTATTTCGCTTTCCTCGATGGCTACTCCGGTTATATCAAATTTGTGTGGCATTAGAATATCAAGATAAGACTATATTCACTTGTCCGCTTTGGCACATTTGCATATCGTCAGATGCCATTTGGTTTATGCAATGCCCGGGACATTTCAAAGATGCATGATGAGTATATTTTCTGATTTGCTTGAGCAATGCATCGAGGTGTTCATGGATGATTTTACCGCTTATGGCAAGACGCTTAACCAAAGGAATAGACCATCTTGAGTTAGTTCTCAGAGGTGCGTGGAGAAGGATCTTGTGTCGAATTATGAGAAATGCCACTTCATGGTCAAAGAGGAATTGTCCTCGACATGTTATCTCGAGAAGGGCATTGAGGTAGACAAAGCAAAGCGGAGATCATAGCCAAGCTGCCTTATCCCACCAACATCAAGTAGCTCAGGGGATTCCTTGGCCACGTTGGATTCTATCGGCGGTTTGTCAAGGACTTCGCCAAGATAGCATAACCAATGAACCATCTCCTCCAGAACGATGTACTGTGGGAGTTCGACGACGCATGTAAAGAAGCCTTCCAGATATTGAAGGAGCACATTGTCACAGCGCCCATCATAAGGCCACCCGAATGGGGCATGCCCTTTGAGTTGATGTGCGACGCTAGTGGATACGCTGTTGGCGCGGTGCTTGGGCGTAAAATTAGCAAGGAAAGCTTCATCATCTACTATGCATCAAGACCCTCACCGGGTCAGCATATCAATTACACGACCACGAAGAAGCGAGCTTTTTCCGTGGTGTTTGCCTTTGAGAAATTTCGCCCCTACCTCTTTGGGAGCAAGACGGTGGTTTACATTGACCATGCCGCTTGAAATATCTCATGGCAAAGAAGGACACAAAGCCAAGACTGACACGGTGGATACCTCCTCCGTGGAGTTCGACGTTGAGATCAAAGATAAGAGTGGATCTCAAAATCAAGTGGCCACCACTTGAGCGTAATTTGAGAAAGGATAAAGAGATCCAATCCGAGCAACATTTCCGATGAGGAGCTACTCGAGATCTACACCAGGAGCCGTGGTACCGACTTGGTGAACTACATCGTGACCGAGTGTTGCCCGTGGGAATGCCAACACACCGTGAGGAACAAACTCAAGAAGGAGAGTCTACAATACGTATGGAATGACCCATACTTGTGGAAGCAATGCTCGACTTGATCTTGAGGAGATGCGTTCCTAAGGTGAGCAAACAAGCATCCTTGAGCACTGCCATGAGAATGAGTCCGGCGGATATTTTAGGCACAAGAGAACGGCAAGGAAGATCCTTGATTGCGGGTTCTACTGGCCCACTATCTTCAATGATAGCTACGAGAAGTGCCGAGAGTGCGATAAGTGCCAACGCGAGGGCAATGTCTCAAGGAGGAATGAGATGCCCTTGGTACCTATCTTGCCAGTGGAAGTATTCGACATGTGGGGCATGGATTTCATGGGCCCCTTGCCAAACTCTAAGGGAAACCAATGCATACTCCTAGTAGTGGACTACGTGTCAAAATGGGTAGAAGCCAAGGCCGCAGCCAAGGCGGACGCAAGGACCGAGTGTGCTCAAGTTAAACATCTTTAGCCGGTTCGGTGTGCCAAGAACCATAATCGCGATCGGGCACCCACTTCTACAATGCCACCATTGGCGTTTTACTCAAGAAGTATGGGTGCATCACGGATGTCCACCGTGATACCATCCTCAAGCCAATGGCCAAGCCGAGCCTCAAAACCGCATTGTGAAGACTATCTTGAGGAAGGCCTTGGGAGAGAGCAAGAAGGAGTGGAGCACTCACCTCGACGATGCACTATGGGCATACCGGACAGCCTTTAAAACGCCATTTGAATGTCTCCTCACCGGATGGTGTTTGGCAAGACGTGTCACCGCCACCGAGCCGGAACACAAGGCGCTTATCGGGCAATCCGCAAGCTCAACTTTGACCGGGACGAGGCAGAGAGAAGAGCAAGTTGACATACAAGAGCTCGAGGAGATTCGCCAAGCTTATGACAATGCCGCTATATACAAGGATAGGCTCAAGAGAGCCCATGATATTTGATCAAGGAAAAGAAGTTTAAAATGGGCAAATGGTGCTACTCTATCAAAATAGGTTCCGCTATATGCCGGCAAGTCGACCACCAAGTGGGTGGGACCTTACATTGTGCACGCCCAACATCCGAATCGGAGCCGTGGAGATAAGCGACATGGACGGTAAGAAAGTGTTCAATGTGAACTGAGGCGCACTTAAAACCTACCATGGGAACGATCAAGGCTCGTGAGAATGAGACGGCAAGATGAGCTCCACGAGGTTCCTCAAAAGGATCCTCAAGACGCTCGAGGTTCAAAGAAGACGCCGAGCTAACGACGTTAAACAACAACGCTGAGGCAACCCGGGTGGGTATGATTTTAATCGCTACATTCTACTCCCTTTGTCAAGGGGTGGTCTTGACCACACAACACTTTGCCTCGCTAGCAAAGTGTGTGAATGGGAACCCACCTCGTTATTTTGACCGCCTCGAGATGACTGCTTTCTTCCTCGAGGCGTATTTTCTTAAACCGCAGTCCGGACGGAACTCAAGACGAGGCAAAAGGAGGGCGCCGGCAATGGCAAGGCGATAACCTGGCCAAGGATACGGGAAGCGAGGAGGCATCTCAGAGTTCTACGGGTGACGCAGAGACGCCCCATCAAGTCACCCCACTACCCTATAACCGCCCCAACCCACGCTCTATTACCCCTCATTTCGCCTATCCACTTCCCACATTCAAACCACACCCCAAAACTTCCCCAAACTACAGCACAAAAACCCTAACTTTCCATCCATGGTGCACACACGTCCAAAGAAGAAACTCCCGGAACCAACCCCGAAAAAGATCGTAGCTCGCCGCACAAAAATGGAGAAGACACCAACCGAGCATGCAGCCGAGCCATCCGTCGATCCGGTCCATCGTTCGGTGACAGAGCTCTCCTCACTGAGTTCACCGAAGGAGCAAAGGAAGCGCCCACTCTCCACAACATTCATGTGAGGCGGACGCCGACGGAAGAGCAGCGCCCGAGAACCACATGAGAAGACACCGAGAACACGCCGAGAAAAAGAAGGAAATCATCCTCCACCGAAAGAAGAAAATGAAGGAGACTCACCGCCCTCATCAAAAAGACGATGCCGACCCCTCTCACACCGGGTCTATCGGCACGGAGACCAAAGTGCTGGAGAAGAAGGAGGTCTCAGAGGAGGGGAGCTCCGGCGATGCTCTCGGAGAAGGCAAGGACGAAGGGAACGACCCGGCGGAAGAGATCGAGGAAGAAGACGTTTTCCTCACTGGAGAACGGCCACGAAGAAGGCAAAGATGGCGATGCGCTCATCGAAGCGAGGGAAGGCCTAAACGGTGAACACCAAGGAGCTCGTCAAAACCAAGAAGATGGTGGTGCCAAAACGGCTGGAGCCTGCACTCCTCGAGCAACTAGGTGTCAAGGAGGAAGTCGAGAGGCTGTTTAAAGGAATCGGGTGGGGGAAGTTTCTCGAATGGGATACCACAATATACGCACCAATGGTGAAGGAGTTTTACGGAGATCTTGACATAGACCACGACAAAGGGGTGCCAGTAGGCATACAGTTCACTCTTCTCGGGGAGCGAAGAGAGTTTACGGTTGATGAGCTCAACCAAGCTCTAAATATGGTGACATTGATGGAGGCAAAGGGAGCCAGCTACAGGGGAGCAGCCAAGGTGGTACCAAACTTTACTGATGGGAAATGGTCCGGATCCGGGGAAACTAATCGAAAGGATGGCCTTGACGCTAAAATCATGTGACGCCAAGGGACAACCTCAAGGACCCGCCATGCAAGTGTGCCACCGATCCTCTCCTACAATCTCTTTGGCAAGAATGACAGCAACGCAACCATGTCGAAGAGCGAGTTGTTCATCCTCTGGGCGATGCACGAAAGGATGAGGCTCAACTTTGCATCCTTCGCAATCTCGCACATGAAGAGCATAATGGCAGGGAGCAGCAGAGGCTCTCCTTGTGCCACTTGCCGACTAACTTTGCCAAGGAGAACGAGCTGCTTGGCCCCAACTTTGCCATGACCCCCGAGAGAGAGGACACCTTTGACTTGAAGGCACTCAAGAAGATGCTCAGGATAGTGGAAGACGAGGACGACAAGCTCACCATCTTGCAGGAGCTTGAGAGGCCAGTTGCTAAGCCAGCACGCTCAAAGGCTAAGGCAAGGGCAGGACCTTCAGCAACACCAGAGCCCGCCCAAGACCCACTCAATCCGCCCTCGCCGTAATACAAGAAACCTCGACCGAGATCCACCGCCCACCGCATCTTTTGCTACACCAAGGATCTGTATCCCACCGCATCCCCAAGCTTCCTTCCTCCCTTTGTTTTTGTGTTTTGTTTTCTTGTTTTTATTTTGTGTTTTGCTTTTTCTTTTTTTGTTTCGTGATTGTTTGTTGTGCGTTCGTGTTTTTTTTTTTTGGGACCATACTCAGCCTAACACTTTGCCACAAGCAAAGTGTGAGTGTGGCCTGGTCCCTTTTTTTTTTTTTTGTTGTGTGTGTGACCAAAGATGTCGAGATGAGCATGATAATTATGATCTTGGCATGGCTTTTTAATACATGTTTATCTTGTTTCAATAAGGTTAGTATGACGGAAAAGGGGCATGGCATGCACATCTGTGAGAGATTGAGCCTATATATGCTAAACCATTGCAAGCATGATTTTTATTTTGTGTGATATTCGGATGCTTGACTTGGTTGTGCTAGAACTTGCCTGTTGTCTTGATCAAAGCCCAACTGCTGTAGGTCTGAGTGCTCTAGATGATTTAGGCCTTCTTTTCATAGCCATGGTCAACAATGAATATAAACCCAGATATATATGTCCTTTGCCAGCCCCCTTTGAGCTGTTCGTTTTCTTTTAAATTATCTTGTGCTCTTCCCTGACCTGGGGATTGAGAGAAGAAGAATGGGGGCGGGATATGTACGTCTTGGGTATCATTCTGGGCAAAACACAGCATTAGATGCCTTGGCCTTCGGCCGGGCATAATGAGCTTAAATTAAAAAAAATAAAATTAGGTGAATGTACACCAATTCAAAATGTGTAGAAAAGAAAAGAAAAAGGGTGGGGGGAACAAAGTTTAAAAAGTATAAAAAGAAAAAGAAGTTTCCCCAAAAATATAAGTGTGCTCAGGCCCGTAAGTATCTTGCCAAGGGAAATGAGAAAACATTCTGCCCAAGACCTAAGTCAAGACAACCTTACCCTAAGCTTAAATACTTCCTACTCAGCCGAGAAGCCACTCAATACAACCCTAAAGACCTAAGGATAGAGAATTTAGACCAAACTATAGGGCAGAGATAGTAGACGACATGCAAGCTTATGGCACTTCCTTGATCAAGTCATCACTGACCGTAAAACTCTAAACACAAAGAGTTTGAGTGCTTGAGAGGAACTCCCACAAACTTGTTTGCCCCGATCTTGATTAACCTTGATGCATAGCTATATTAATCGCCTATGCCGGATTATCTTTGTTATGTTTTCGTCTTATCCTTGTTGGTCTTTTGTGTGTGTTGTTTGTGTGTTTCTGTTTTTCTTTTGGGCAAGGAATGCTTGCAAGCTTGAGGACAACCGTGGTTTAAGTGTGTGAGTGTGACGAGCCCGTTTTTCGTGCTCTTTTTGGGGTAGTCCTTACCCTAGAAAGAGTGCATTTTGTGTGTTTCTTTGCGTGTGTTTGTGTCCGGAGGACACGCTTTGGGGTATTGGGTTGAGCCGGACCATGGGCAAGATCAGGCCACCTCCCAGAGAGAGGTAAAATCCGAAGATTACCTTGGCAAGACATTCTAACATCTTGCCAAGACATGGTACCAGCACGGAGTCGAGCCTCGATCAACGAGCCGACGTGAAGCCAAAAGGTAATCGAGACAAGGAAGAGAGGTAAAAGGACGAGGGTGGCGCGATGGACGGAGAGGTAAGTCGGGATACAGATTGGGAGGCCGAGACAAGATCTACGGAAGACTTGCATAAATGGAAAGATTGGGCAAGGTCATCTCATCGCTGTTGATTTTGCCGTAAAGGAAAGGTCGACTGCGGCGCACTGAATGAGACAAACCTGCGGTGAAGCGGAGGAGCCGCTGTCGGTCGAGCCCGAAACCGTCTTGCTGCCTCACCACTGCCGCCTCGAGATCGTCGGCCCGGCCAAACGAAGAAGAATATACCTAGGCTCCCAACTCCCAAGAAAGAAATGAGGATTCACAATTCTAAACATTCGGTTGGAGAGTGAAGCATCGATGCGAATTCTCTCTACCTTCTCTCTTTTTATTCTTGCTTTCGTAGGCGATTGGTGAGGAAGAAACAAGTCTGAGGCAAACATTTATATTATGTATTTGGTTATCTCTGCTTGAACTCTTTGGCGAGAGAATGCTTTCGTTCGCGTTTGATTTTATATTCAGTATGGTTTCGTTTATGTTCTTGTTTATTGCTTTTATGTTTATGTCGATTATGTGTGAGTAGTCGGTTTGGTTGGGCTCGGGGTGAAACACGTTGAGTCGAGGTCATACAGTCGTGAGGTCTAAACATCCTTAGAACCTTGGTGTGAGTGTTCCGGCTCTAGGCCTTTATACCTATGTTATTCCTTTCCTTGAGCGTTAACTCGGCCGATGGCACTTGGGAGGGTGGCTCTGACGATAATAGGAGTAAGACATCAGTGTCTCTTTATCCGGAAGTCGGTTGGAGTGGGTGATTATGTGATCGGCCTTAGGCGGGCTGCGAGCCACTCCATGGACCCGGCTGTGGCTAGTTAAATTTTGTCAGTGAGTAAAAGGCATTGGGGCGGACTGAACTATCTTGGAAGCCGTCTTGGCGAGGGCGGGCGGGGGCCTGTGCCTAGTCCTAAAATCTCTGAACGAGGCGGAATTTTGGGGGCACAGTGTGCGTGACAACCTAAAGGCCATCTACCCGCAGTACCTTTAACCACGACATACACTCATGGTGAAAATCCTTGAACCTATGTGGCGTCTTGACGATATCTCGGCGTGCGAACCTTGGCTCAACTACTTGTTATTTAATCTCTTTACCTTGTGTTTAAGTTTAGTTTACTTTACGCTCAAGATATACCTCTCGTTACATTTCTCTGAAACCATCGACTGACGCACGCACCTCCAGGCAGCCTCCTACTATTGGCAATGACTCGAGTAGCAACCTGACCGGCTCTCTTGGGTTCGACCCCTTAACTTGCCATATCGAACTATGTGTTCAAGTTGGAGGAGATTATAAATGTATCTTAGCGTGTCTTGGGACCTCTAACAGCCAGGTATCCGGCGTCGTCACGCCTAAAATCTTTTAAAATGTTTTCCCGGATGGAGGAAATTTACGAGTGGCGAGGGGTTAGAGCTGTTGCGTTCTTCATGCTTGCCTTCAGCGATGTTGTGTTATATATATTTATATGCACTCGATGTTGATGTATTCTTGTCCTTATTTTCTTCGATTGGGAATAAGGCTCGTTATGTTATTATCTTGTGTCTCGATATGAGCATCTTATGTGGTTGACAGTCTAGTCGGTGAGTGTAATGCTATTTTGCTTTCTTGCATTACTTATAATAAATCAAGTTTACATTCATTGATGTTATGGTGTCGATATAATTACATTGGTGGATTGTTTGCTTACCTCCGGGATATGTCCTAGTGATAGAGGAGATCTTGGATTTTATGGTCATATCTTCTTATTAATGTATGCTTTATGTATACTCCTTCTTTCCAGCTTCAACCCCTCTAATCACCCGGTATCGTGCCTTTCCTAGGAATTGGGATGTGACTACTGTATCGAGGCGGTGTTCTTGGCCACGACATCTATCTTTGTTATGCGATACCGACTTGGTATCGAGCGATTTTCGGCGTTGGGTATGTATCATAGTTGTTTGATATCAAGCGGATTCATTTGCTTTATATCATGCGTTCTTGAAATTTAGTGTTTAGAACTTGTTCTTCTAAGCATTTATCAGTTATCTACCCTCATTTCACGTCGGCCCTTCGCTTTAAAAGGGATGAGGTATGTATTTTTGTTGATCTTATGTGGGCTACGTGATGCTTGATGTGATGTGGTTGGATGATGATGTGGATGTGTAAGTGATTGTCGATGGGACGAAAGAGCACAGTGGTTGTGATATGAAAATCGGTGATATGGTATGATGTGATGTGATTGAGATGATCACGAATTGATGATATGAATCTATGTGTTTACATAGGAATGTGTTATTGATTGAAATCTTGTTTATTTTGATAAGCGAGTGCTTGTAAGTGAATCTGTAATTGCTTCAGATTTTGTTATGAATGTCCATATCTATGATGATATGTGTTGAAAGTGAATATAGTAAGAGACGATTGTCGAATAAATTTGAGACGAGGAAGGGAGCGTGAATATTTGTTGTTGTTATATGATGAACTAACATAGTAGGTTTATGGATATTGGCCGGAAACATTGAGTTAAGTTCCGGGATGGATGAGCATATCCAGTAAGTTCGGGATGTACGAGGCGTCCATGAACCATTGGGTGTTTTAGGGAAGATTTGTTGGTTTATGGGGAAGATTCGAGATAGTGGGAAAGTATCCGAATCGAGGCCTCTAGGATGAGAGGCTACCAGAGGTTGGCGACCATGGCGAAGAGCGAGTGCGTGATGTTAGTGGGATCCTATCACGGACATCTTACCTTGGATTTCCACGAAGTTCGCTGCTCGAGTGTGGAGGCGGTGGACGATCATCGAGCATACCATCGGGAGATATGATAGCGAGGCGTGTTCGAGGCCGATCCAGTTGATGATAGGGATGATGTTCACGAAGAGCCTTTGGAAGGCGGCCATCGCTCGAGACGATCGCCGATCCATCGGGATCGGGTCATTACACCTCCGTCTGACCCTCGCCAGACGGACCAGAATGATTTAGGCAAGACCCTCCCGGATGAGAGATGATCCACCCGACCGTGGGAAGAGGCCGGATCGGAATCACGGTGCCACAACGATGTCGAGTTAGCATCCAGGAATAAGATTACGAAGAGGAGGAGCCGGAGGAGGGCGAGGAGGGCAGTGAGGACTCGAGAGGACTTGGTGATCGAATAGTGGATGACTCGGATGGGGCCGAGCATGTAGAGGAAGGGCAGCGGGCTGGAACCGAGGACAACATTCACAGAGACCCGAACAGTCGGGGCACAGTCTTGGATGGGATCATACCCACGAGAGCTTGCTACCATGCGGATCATTTCAGGCGGCGGCCAGTCACCACGATAGGAAGGGAGAGAGAGGAGGAAGAGCAGAATGGGACGGAGATATGAATGGGGAGTAGTGAGCGGACATGGAGGGCGAGATCTAGGTGGTCGGTGTGTACGGTGGCAGTCATGAAATCACTGTCGCCAAAGGCAGAGCGACATCTTTTGGCGATGTCAGAATCAATTCTTTTGCTCATGTCGACCTTTTTATTGACATACCTATGATTATGTATTTTGATCCTTGGACACTTGGATATCTTGATACTAGTCACATGTGAGGATATTTATACTTTATGCTTGTATGTGATATGAGCTATATTGTGATAATATGTGATGATATGGGATGATGTTATGTGTGATGCATAGCGATGATATATGTTGATAGGTTGCATGATTATATACGTGATATGTGGCGTGCGTGATAATATGTGATTATGGATGATGATATATGTATGCGATGATACTCGGTTACTATGCGAGCGTGATTCTAATATTTCAGCGTGCAGAATCGAAAACGAGGAACGGAGGAACAATAGCGTGGAAGAAGCCCGAGAACAACTTTGGTTCGGTGACCGTGTCGAAAATTTACATGAGGCGAATCCCTACGTTCGGTGTCTCGGTGAGTCGAGCGCGAGGCTGGATCGATCCACGAAGGATCTTGAATACATCGGTGTGAAGAACGGAAAAAGCTGATGTCGATCTTCGGTGACCGATGAAATTGATTTTGGTGGGAATCCGTGAGAGACCAACACCGGAGATGGGGAAGGTATCGTGGGAAGATTTCAAGGAAGAACTCATGGAAAAGTGCGTGCACAGCGTTTGACAGTGAAAGGCAACGAGTTGGAATCTTTGTCGAAGAAGGAGGTCACGAAATCGATCGCTCGTTCATATCGTCTGTCGCGTTCGCTCGTGCTTGGTACGACCGAGGCTACCAGCGAGCGGAGTTCGAGAGGACTCGGGCCGAGATCGAAATTTCACTCGTCGATCGGGGAGATCGGCGTATCACGATCATGAAGGGCTTTAAACATTGAGTCAATATTGCCGGGAAGAACAATGCCACGGACAGCCGGTGGCGAAGGAAGAGCGAGAGGAAATGGGAAGATCGGGAGAGGCAATTAGGTGTTCGAGAACGAGGCGGTCAATGATTGGGAATCTAGGTATTCGAGGAAGAAAATGACGGGAAGTAATTTCCAACCCATGCGGCGATGAGGGGGTGTGGAAAAACTGGTGCAAATGCGGAGGAATCATTTGGGCGAGTGCGGGCAAGGTAACGTCAGTGTTATCGTTGTAGGAAGTTTGGACATTACGCTCGTGATTGTCCATCGATAGGAGGACCAGCGGTGCAGGCCGCGATAAGGCGACATCCGGCTCACGAGGCGAGAACCGAGGCTCCACGGGGCGAACCCACGGAGCAGGAGGTCATCGAGGCCGAAGCAAACCCAGGCACAAGCGGGGTGTCGCGCTTGAATCGGTATGACACAAGCTCCGAAATCTTGCGGTATAATCCGTATGGTGATATACCCATTTTCTTTGTTTGATCTGAGGCCTCGCATTCTTTCGTTTCGAGAATGCGTGAGAGGTTGGGTTTGGTACCGAGGAATCACTGTACCAAAATTAGCATCCGTCGAGAAGTGCTAAAAGCGAAAGAGATATGCCGGACAGGAGGTAAAATCTGATGAGAAAGGTCCTTGTCAATTTGCATGTCATGGAATGGAAGATTTTGATGTCATCTTTGGCATGGATTGGTTGGAAAAAGCAGAGGGCAACTATCGTTGTCTCGAGAGAAGTTGCTTTTCAAGCGGCGAAAGGAGTGGAAGTTTGCTTCCGGCAGAGATGGGTGTTTGCGTGCGATGATCTCCATGAAGGTCGTGAGGATGATCGGAAGGAAGGCATCAAACTTTCTTGGTAAGTTTGGAGGGCCTGAAGTGTGAGCGATTCAAGAGAGCAGTGGTGTGTGAATATCGGCGTGTTTCCAGGACTTGCCTACTTACACGACTGAGCAAGTGGAATTCACTATTGATGCAGGAACCGGGTAGCACGATATCAAAGGCACCATACGAATGGCACAAAAATTGAGAAGCTGGCCTTGATTCAAGAGGCTATGGATCTAGGTTTTATCAACCTAGCGTATAGCGTGGGGAGCACGGTTACATTGTCGAGAAGAATGATGGATCGATCGGATGTGCATTGACTCGAGATTTGAATAGGTGCGATCAACAGATATCCTCTCCAGGATCGGCGATCTGTTTGACCACTCGAGGGCGAGTGTCTTCTCTAAGATCGATTTGAGTCGGGCTACCATCGGTGAAGATCGGGAAGGAGGGCGTTGCAAAGCTGCTTCGAGAACAAGGTATGGACACTCTGAGTTCATCGTGATGCCGTTTGAGTTTGACTAATGGCCGGTCTTCATGGATCGATGAATCGAGTTTTCATCGATGTCTGGATAACCATCTTGGTTTTATCGATGATATTCTCATCTATTCCAGAATCGAGTTGCATAGAGAACACCTCTGTATGTTAAAATGTTCTGACGGAGAGGTTGTATGCAGTATAGTAAGTGCAGTTTTGCTCGGAAGTGATGTTCCTTGAGACATATATTATGCGAAGGAATCAAAATCGACCCGTGAAAGGTTGAAGCCGTAATGTAGCTGGAAGGTTCGACTAATGCCAATGAGGTTGAAGCTTTCTAGGCTTGGCGAGGATATTATAGAGTTTCATGAAGGTTTTCGAAGTTAGGCGAGGTCGATGTGCCTGGCTCGGGAAAGGAATCAAGTTTTCATGGTGAGAAGCTTGTGAAGCAGTTTCGAGAGTTGAAGAAAAAGCTAACAACGCTCGATGTTAGCCATGCGGAAGAAGCGATGGGTTTTGGTCTACGATGCATCAAGCTATGTTTGGGCTGCGTTCTTATGTAGAATGGGAAGGTTATAGCTGACGTCTCGTCGATTGAAGCCGCACTAGTTGAGCTACCCAACTCCGACACAGGTTAGCGGCGATCGTTCATGCGTTGAAGATTTGGAGATATCTCTATGGAGTTAAGTGTGAGATCTTCACGGATCACAAAACTAAAATCTTGCTTTGGAACAAAGGAGTTGACATGAGGCAAAGGAGGGGTGGAGTTGGTGAAGGATTATGATTGCTCTCGACACCGGGAAAGCGATGTGTAAAGCGATGCCTTAGTCGATAGTCGAGGCAAGAGTTGGGATGTCTTCTTACGAGAGAAAGAGCTTATTGATTTGAGAAGCTCGGCTGGAAGTGATCATGCGTCGAAATCGGTACAAGGTTTCCATACGCCAGCTGAGCGGACAGGAGAGAAGCGATCGTGGCGCGCAGGAGATGAGTTCTAAAAGATGCGTTTGAAAGCAAGGCTAGAAGATAGCAAGGGTTTCCGCAGGCCGAAGACAGCGCTATTATTGGAGGAAGGTTATGTGTGCCACTCGATAGGAAATTGAGAGATAAAATCATGAGTGAAGCTCGGAGGCACATCATCAGCTCGTCAGGAGCACCAAAAGTCTGAGAGACCTAAGAGGAACTTTTGGTGGGAAGGATGAAAAAATTCAGCGTTTGTGGAGCGTTGTTTGGCTTGTCGACAAGTGAAAACGTGCGCAACTCCGTCGGGTTTATTACAACCTACCAATCCCAAGTGGAAATGGGAGCATATCGGTATGGATTTTGTGGTAAGTTTTCCAAGGTCGTGTGAGGAAACACGGCTATATGGGTTATCGTCGAAGCGGCGAAATCAGCTCATTTTTACGATTCGGATGGCGATCACGAGTTAGATAAGCTTGCTCGACTTTCGTTAGAGATCGATGCGGTTACATGGTGTGCGGTATCGATTCGTCATATCGTGGCGCAGGTTCACGTCGAGGTTTTGGAGGAGTGCGGAAGCCATGGAGACCAGGTGAACCTCGGTACAACCTTCCATCCTCAGACGACGGTCGATCGAAAGAGCGATTCGGTCTTGGAAGATATGTTGCGCGATGTGGTCGACGGAGGAGAATGGGAAGAATACTACCTTTGGTGGGTTTGCCTATAACAGGATTTATCGAGGCCACCATAGGAAGGGCTCCTATGAGCGTTATGACGGAAGGAAGTGTGATCGCCCTATTGGGAAGTGGGCGAGAGGAAGATGTTAGGACGAGAAATGGTTCAGCAGACGGTCGAGGTTATCGATCGAGATCAGCGGAGGATCAAGGAAGTGATCGCTCCTTTTCACGTAAAAGTGTATATATAGGGTGGCGAGTATCGTATCCACGAGTTGTATCAAACATAGAAGCTAGCTCACGACAATTCATCATTATCGAAACACGGAATTTGGTTGAAGTTTAACGGGAATTAATCCAAAGTCAAGGTAACAACGAAATATAAAATAAAGCAATAAAATCACGAAGATAACTATAGAAAGACTAACCTAGGGATGCACCAATCCTAGCCAGATGTTTATCCTGCTTATTAACCGTTTTAATCCGGACGAGGCGGAAGATCACATATATAACCAACATTGATTCGACAATTGCGGCGATTGATTACTAATTTTCCCTATTACGATTCGTCTCAGGAAAATAAGCAACTCAATGGATCACTAAGAATATGCTTCCTGAATGTCCTATCTCGAGTTCGACTCGAAGGCTTATTATATCATGCATTGAGATCGATTGACAATTAATCTGATTCACGTCGTTCGGCAACTAGATATGCATCAATATTGATCAATCAACACATATAAATAAGCACCATGAATCATGAATCAATGCGGAAGGTAAATAACAATAGCGAGAACTCACAACATATAGGATCGAATCATACGAACCTAGGATTAGAATAAAACTAGCCGGACATAATAAGCGGAATAAAATACGATTTAACCATAAAAGCGAAATTAAATATATAAAACCCGTAGAAAGCGTTGGATGAACAATGGTTGGTCTTGAATCCCAACGAGCGAGAAAACAACGGAAAGCGATCGACAAAAGCGTTCCGATCGATAGCAACGATAAACTAAACTAGAACAATGTAAAATTAAAGCTAGAACTAAGCGGAGCTAAAACAAAGATAAAGCGAGAAAACTCTCTAAAAGCGTGTGGGCGTAGGAGTGCGATGGGCGCAAGGGGCTGGTCTGTTATAGAATAGGGTGGAAACCAATTTGCCTCTACGCATGCCTCGCGATACTTCTCATGATCGCTAGCTCGACCATGACCATCTCTGGCGCTCTTCTTAACCGCGTCCTCCTTGCTTTCGCATGGTACCTGCGACCAGACTAGCGGTGCAGCTAACAATTCCGCAGGTCGCGAAATCGTCCGGTGAGTTACAGGCTGGGGCTTCGCGTGCAGTCATGATCGCTACTCCTCTGGTCGCTGGTTTTGCCTGTGACAAGTTGACCGCTGGTGATCGCTAGAAACTTGTGAGTTTTGCTCGTTTCGTTCTTGAATTTCAACATATAAACTACACAAAAGAACACCCAGAGCAATATCTTCTAGAAATAGATGAAACGATGATCGACAGCACATTAAGCAGCTAAACTCATCTTTAAATATCAACAATAAGCGTGTAAAATGCGCGTTTATGAAACCCCAAACTTAAAGCATTGTTTGTCCTCAAACAAAAATAGAAAGAAAGACATGCGAAAGATCAGCGAGCGTAGCAGAGGATAACCATTATAAGCCTCGGAAACATCTCAGCTCAAAAGATTTAGCGCACATGGCGACATTAGTCAACTCATCACAAACAACAATTGAAGGCAAAACTCATTTAATTAACCTCACAGCGGCATGTGTGTAAAATATAGAGGATACGCTCAAACTCGTAAAGAAATTAAGGCGTGTATACACTCACGAGATCAATGAATGCAACATCTTACCATAGGCTTGCCATTTCTCTAATATCTCCACCGCATCAAATGTGTTCAAATAAGGATCAAAGGTCTTTTCATAGGTTATAATGTAGGCACATTGGTTAAGGTAGGATAATATATGGCTAAGTGACTCAAATATATTCCAAGCACCCCGTTTATACTTGACACATATGGACTTTGTCCATTTCCTCTTCTTTCCCAACGTGCTAAATCGCGTTTTATACCACGAAGGTACCTATAATTTGATTAAAGACCCTTTATGCTCAACACTCATAGTGAACTTAATATTTTTCTTTTCTTTTCTTTTCTAGAGCTTATAGGGTTTAACTTTCACAACAAAGGTACTATTCTTCACCAGATGTATTTTCTAAAAGAAACTTTTCTTGTCATAACACATCAAAATTTCACCTTTTGATTCCTATATCCATCCTCACCTCCTATCATCCGGTTAATTGAAAGAAAAAGTCTAATAAATGCTCAAAGAGCAAAATGGTATATAACATCGGGTTAGTGTTTGGGTGAATATGTGGTTAACAAAGATGGTCTTTATCCTTTCCAAATTAAAACACATATTGCGGTCTAAACACGGAAGCGGCAAGTTCTAGAAGATAATCACATACACGATATCACACAATTAAAAGCGTATCAGATATGTATACGGTGAAGCTCAAGTCTCACGAGGATAAGCAAATGGTGAAAAACAACAAGCTAAGCCATCTCGCGTCATTATCGCGTCATTTTCTAACATATCATGCGCACTATCATTAAATTTCACAAAAATTTCTATCGTCATTGGCCACATGGATTAACACTTCACTTAACTCGTTGATCGCAGACCGAAAAGCGAAAAGCGAACAAGACAAGCGGCACAAGCGAAAGACACGACAAACACGAAAAACAAAAACAAAGCGTTGGGTTACCTCCCAGCAAATGCTTAATTGCGTCTTTAGCTAGACCATTACTAACCTTTTTCAATCCGGCGTTTTGTGGCGTGAAATCCTTCTCAACTCGTGGATCCTCCAAACTTAGCATTTCGGATCTCCACCGGTATGGAAGTGGCCCTCCCAAACTTGAGCGATACTCGGAGTTCCATGCGAGTCCTTCTTCCTTCTCCGGCTTCCGCGATCGGTCGGTACCCTCTAATCACGAGATATGTGCGGCCGTGTCATGTCGGCCAATCTCCGGCTTTCCAGCGTCGTGTTGCTTGATGGCGTCGTATGTGAAATCTTGAGCTCCTCATCGTTAACACGAAACATGAGATTGCCTTCGCACATCAATCAATGCCGACCGGTTGCTAGAAAAGGTCTTCCTAGGATTAGCGGTTGTTGTTTGAATTCGGAATATCTAAAATCACAAAGTCGGCGGGAAAAACAAGTCCAATTCTTACCAACAGCGTCTTGACGATACCTTTTGGATATGTGGTGATCGGTCGAGCCATCATGATGAAATCTTAGTTAAACTTCGTCTTTCCTAAGTGTAGCCGATTGAAAGCGTTGATGGCATCAGTTGATGCTACCCCGTCGCACAAAACATTTGGAAAAGTGCGCTGTGATCTCGCACTCTAGCGTGAAACTAAGGGATCATACGCTTGGAGGGCTTCCTTTGCAAAGACCTTGCATTCTTGATTGGGTAATTTTCTCAAATTTCCCAGTTTCTTCTTACGCAGCGTCTTTAAAATTTCATGTATCCGGCATGTTGCGGCCTTCAAAGAGAAATTTATCTCAACTTTTGAAAAACCTCTTTGAAGCGAGCAAATTCCTCGTCATATTTCGACTTGACAAGTCGACTGGAAATGGGACCGGAGGTGTCGTGGAAGATTTGTACAGGGTTGCCTGTCGACCTCCACGACATTTGGGTAGGTCATGAGTATCACATTGTCTGTTGGACTCCATCTTGGCGTCTTGACTTGCGGTAGCGAGCTCGCGTGCTAATTTTGGCGGCTGCTGCACGATTGCTCATGGTGGCTAGCGGAGCGGGTCGCTTCATGACAGCTCTGGCCTTAGCACTCGATGGCTCGTGGTGGTCTTGTTGGCGCTTTCGGTCATGAGAACTTGTGGAAAAATATCGGACTCCATGATCGGGCTGTGATCGCTGACTCGATCGAGTTTACTCGGTGTGTTTTCTCTTCTTCCTCCGGTCGGGCTCGGGTGACTCGTCCACTCCTAATCGGATGGCGAAGCATTGATTCTTGGGTTCGCTCCTATTACTCGGAAATTGGCCCATCTTTTGTAGTGCATTCACTTATGCGGCTATTTGACCAATTTGATTTTCCAACATCTTCATATGCTTCCCCATAGCCATGCGGTGGACTCAAATGATTTATCTTTTGCCGGTCTTTTGCTTATGCAATTCGATTCGTTGCCTATTGGTTGCTTGACCAGCTGCGCATCATGTCTTGAGACTTGCGGCTCTTGAAGCAGATTACGAACATTGAAGCTTCTTTGGAGGTTGTTGGAAATCGGATGATTCCTCGATTGATGTGGTGGCGTTCTCTCTCATCGACTCTTCAAAGAGTGAATTTCTTCATGAGATCGTCATATTTTGAATCACTCTCAAGCGTATGCTTTGAACAATGGTGTTCTCTCGTTGGCCATTGATAGCGATGGCACCATCTCCTCTGTCTGAACACCTCGTCTCTTGGTCGGTTCAATAGCAGCCCAGCCGCATCCACCATGTCCTTGTATGCTATGTCAGGTCCACAGTAGGCTGTGTGATTTGTTGCTCCTTGGAGAACCCGTATTGTGGACATCGTCTCGATAGACCTCTGAATCTCCCGTATCCTCGAATAATGATTACGTCGTGGTTTTGCAAAATAGAGATTTGGCGATGATCTTCTGGCTTTAGCGGTGAAAGTACTTGAAAGAAACTTCTGTAAAGTTTCCCCAAGTGTCGATGCCGAGTTCGGTCCAAACTCTTGAACCAATCTTCCTTTGGTACTGGAAGAAACAACTATCAGCATCCGGATCGTGTCTTGTAGCACCCATTCATTTGATGGTGTCACAAATATCGAAAAAGTCTCGAGATGTGCATTGGTCTTAGTGACTCACTAAAGCGCTCTCCTTGGACCATCTTGTCGGGGCGGTTTGAGCTCAAAATTGTTGCATCTACGTCAGGGCCAACCGCCTCCTTGGGCTGCCGGTGGGATGTCGGTACATGTGATTGAGAGGTCTTTCCTACGGAGGCGGGGACAATGATTCCATATAGCCATCGGCGTTGCATCTGCAGTCGGCTAGCATCGCGTCTGACTTGCTGGGAGGAATGCCCCGTTACGTGGATTGGGCGCCATTGGCCGTCTCTCTCGTCCTCTTCTCCTGAGGCCTTGATCTCGGGATCTAATAATATTTCGGGAGGTCCACGAGATCTTGTCGTAAACCACACGAGAAGAGAAATTAGCACTAACAAAATAAATAAATAATATAATATAAACTTGAATTAATAAATCCAAATCGTCAAATTATTCCTATATCTTAACAATCCCGGCAGCGGCGCAAAATTTGATCGCTCCTTTTCACACGTAAAAGTGTAAGTATAGGATAGCGAATATAGTATCCGAGATTGTATCACGAAAATATAGAAGCTAGCTCAGCGACAATTCATCATTATCGAACACAATTTGGGTTGAAGGTTTAAGGCGAGAAATTAATCAAAGAAAGGTAACCAAGCGAAATATAAAATAAGCAATAAAATCACGAAAGATAACTGAAGAAAGACTAACCTAGGGATGCACAATCCACAGCCTGCGATGTTTATCACTTATTATTAACGTTTTAATCCGGACAAGGCGGAAGATCACATATATAACCAACAACGATTCACGACAATTGCGGCGATTGATTACTAATTTTCCTATTACGATTCGTCTACAGGAAAATAAGCAACTCCAAATGGATCACTAAGAATATGCTTCTCTGAATGTCCTATCTCGATTCACGACTCAAGGCTTATTAGTATCATGCATTGAAATCGATTGACAATTAATCGATTCGTCGTTAGCGGCGACTAGATATGCATCAATATTGATCAAATCAACACATATAAATAAGCACCATGAATCGAGAATCAATGCGGAAGGTAAATAACATAGCGAGAACTCACAACATATAGGATCGAATCATGCAAACCAACAGGTTAGAATAGAAAACTAGCCGGACATAATAAGCGGAATAAAATCGATTTAACCATAAGCGAAATTAAATATATAAAACCCGTAGGAAGCGTTGGATGAACAATGGTTGGTCTTGAATCAATCCCAAGCGAGCGAGCGGAAAACAGCGAAAAGCGATCGGACAAAGCGTTGGGTCGATAGCGATAAACTAAACTAGAACAATGCAAAATTAAAGCTAGAACTAAGCGGGCTAAAACAAAGATAAAGCGAGAAAACTCTCTAAGCGTGGTGCGATAGGGGAAGGCAGCCTATTATAGAAAGGGTGGAAACCACTAATTTGTGCCTCTGCCTTGCGCCTCATCGATGCTTCATGATCGCTAGCTCGGCTGTGAGCCATCTCCTTGTCTCTTCTTCTCATGGTCCTCCTTCTTTCGCATGGTACCTCGCGACCGGGCTGGTGGTGCTGCAATTCCGCACGGTCGCGAATCGTCGGTGAGTTCTGGCGCTGGGGCTTGCTTGCGTGCAGTGTGATCGCTACTCTCTGGCGCTCGTGGTTTGCCTCATGACCAGCTGGCGACCGCTAGGTGGTCGCTAGAAACTTGTGATTGCTCGTTTGGCTCTGCCGTTCCTTGCCAATTTCGACATATAAACACCACCGCAAAAGAACACCCAAGAGCAATATCTTCAAATAGATGAAACATTGAGAATCGATGCATAAGCACATTAAGCAGCTAAACTCATCTTCAAATATCAACAATAAACATGTAAAATGTCGTTTATCGGAAGCTCGGGACAGCGAAGTCTATCGAGACAGAGCATCGTCGATCTCGGTTCATGGTCGGAGATCGCGTCTTGTAAGGTTTCCCAGGAGAAAGTCGTTCGATTTGGAGCGAGGTAGATTGCGGCCGAGTTCATTGGACCTTCGAAGTTCTTGAGAGAATAGGCACCGTTACTATAGGTTAGCATTGTCGCCTAGCATCGAGAGATGTTCTAGCGTGTTTCACGTTTCTCGATTGAGAAAATGCGTGTACGACCCAAAACACGTGATCAAGCATGATCAAGTGGTCTTGCTCGGGATCAGAGTTCGAGGAGAGACCGGTGGCTATCTTGGGCGAGAAGTCGAGGATTGTGGAACAGCGATTCCGGTGAAAGTGTTGTGGAATCGACATGGCGAGGAGGAAGCTACGTGGGAGTTGGAAGACAGAGTTGAGGGCTCGGTGCCACAGGTTGTTTGACCACGTGTTTGAAATTCGAGACGAAATTTTTCTAAGAGAGGATGTAATACCCGTCCTTCTAAACAGTTTGCATGACATGTTTTTGAGAAAGGTCAAAGGTTAACTTTTTGTTTGGTGATCGACCATCACGAAACCTCGGGCGTTAATGAAGAGTGTCTTATGGAATTCATAGACACTTAGTATCTGAGTTTCGACCACCCGCGAAGGTTTGCACTCGGGAAGTTATCAAGCTGGACTTTTCATGGGTCTTTAAAAGCATATCTTGTTTATATTCGTTGTGTCGGTATTTTATTTTGAGTCCATGGGTACCAAGTTTGCTAAATTTGAGTCCGTTTGCAAAGATCGTCGCTTTTGCGTTTTGAAAAAGGGTCGCTTGTGACGTATGAACCCACTTTTCCTTATAAATAAAGGGGTAGGACGCTTCATTTTCAGCGTTCATTTCCTTCGCCTCTCGTATTTACGGACGCAGGCGAGCAGCAGTCTGTTGAGCGGCTGGATGAGTGGGGATCGAGGGAGGCTCGGCGGCGGCGTCATTCTTGTCTTGCCGGCCCACCGCCGATCGACCCTCCCGACCCGTTTTTGTTTTATCCTTTTCTTATTTTGATTCCACCTTTTAGTAGATAACATAGCATAGAACTCGGGATTCAAAGGCGGAAGAAAGCGGCGGAGGTCGGCCTATTGGCGGTAGCCGCAACCGTCCGCCACAGGCCGCCGATTTGGTGGACAGGCCCTTACCTTCTACGGGTCCTTTAGGTTTGAGTTACAGGCTATGCATTCTACTAAAATACCGATTCCGTTTTACATTTTTACGTTTACGCATATCGGGATGTTTTCGTTGCTTGAGTTTTCTAAAGGAAGTACATGTCAGGGTTATCCATTTTGACATAGTTTGTCATTCCATGTTCCTCGTTATGCATATTGCTTATGTTTCCATTTTCATGCATGATTTTCGATGGTTTATCCTAGATCGAGGATAGGCATCGATTTTTGAAACCTTCCTTTGCTAAGATTTGAGTCGACTTGCATCGTGCATATTTTGAAGGTACCCTATTATGGTCGTGATACCACGAATGTATTTCCTTACGCATCGAGTTGATTTGAAAACCGGAGAGTGCCAATGTGGGTTGAAAGTGAAAACCCGTTTTGCTTGATCTTCGTTTGGATAGCGTTGTTGCTTTGATTTGTGGGATGTGACCCCAAAGTTGTTCCGTCTTGTTACGGTACCTACGTCTGTCGGTGAAGTCATTGGATCGTGGATATCTCTCGGTTGGCGTTTTAAATCATTGAGTTGGGTTATATATGCTTATTTTGAGTTATTTACTCGATATTTCAAAATAAAACATGTGCCTGATAAAATGTTTTGATGAAGTTATTCTTGTTCTACGATGCGAGATGTGGTTCTTTTGTGATTGTGCACGGATCTCTATTTGGTGGGTTGATCACCATCTTGAGTATTGATCGTGAGGATAGACCCCGAACACGTGGTTATAGTTACGAAGGGGATAGACCCGGAAGTCCATATGGAAATGGTAATGAGGTGGTTATGGTTACGGGGAGTTTGACCCTGAAGTCCATCAGTTTATTTGGATCGTTCGGTGATGTTGTGGATATGTTCATTTGAGATATTGTTGTGGTTGGATATGTTCGGGCGAATGAGATGTGATGGGTGGCGGGATCGTTCGAGCCTTGGTACTATGATGAGAACAATAGTAATAACGGATCATGTATTGAAAAGCGAAAAATCTATTTTGCTTACTTAGAAGTGGAATTACGTTTTAAAACCTTCTAAGGTAAGTGCTCGAACGACATCATGAATTTTGATTTATGATAAAAACCATAGCAGAGTGCGCTAGTACTACTTTAATCTTTTCAAATGTTTTCCACGGATGGAGGAGGGTTGGACGTGGCGGCCGGGGGTTGTTCTTGGTTCTTCATGCTATGCTTCAGCGATGTTGTGTTATATATATTTATATGCACTATGATATTGATGTATTCTTGTCCTTATTTTGCTACGATTGGTAACAAGGCTCGTTATGTTATTATCTTTGTGAGTACTCGATATGAGCATGCTATGTGGTTGACCGGTCTAGTCGGTATAATGCTATTTTGTTTTCTTGTATTACTTATAATAAATCAAGTTTCGTTCATTGATGTTATGGTGTCGATATAATTACATTGATGGATTGTTTGCTTACCCGTCCAGGGATATGTCCTAGTTATAGAGGAGATCTGCGATTTTATGGTCATATCTTCTTATTATGTATGCTTTATGTATACTCCTTCTTTCCGCTTCTTAACCCCACCCTAATCACACCCGGCATTCGTGCCTTCCTCGGGAATTAGGGCGTGATAGTCATAATAAAGGTCATGTTTATATAATAATTAATGTGATAAAATTATTTTTGAATTATTTTTGAATCGGTTTACATTCATTTATCGTTGTATTATACAATACATTAGTGAAAAGTTGGACATATTTTATAGAATTCCGATGCACCATAATGTACTAAAATTGATGGTCCATATTATTAAATCAATGTCATTCCACCAAAAAACAAATCCTGATGTAGTCGGATATAACAAGCAAATTTGCCTTATCAAAACATTTTTTCTCAACTAAGCAAAACTAGATCTATATTGAAGCCTTTGTCCATGCACAACTCTAGATAGCAAGCGGGCATCGAGCTAATATGTTTTGTTTTACATCATTCAGGTCGAACTTCGGCAAGGCGCAATACCTCACGTGCATACGCATTAAGAGGCGATGGGCTGATGTTGTCAATCCACACTTCCAACTTTATCCGTCTCCCATAAATATTTTCATGTGTCTCAATAGGTAAACTCGATTATCAATTGTGTTCCTTTTATCGATTTGATCTTCACAAATTGACTTCATTTCGAGACTATATTGGCTTTAACATGTTCGTCGATAAGCGGATATTGTGATAGCATATTTTCTACATAAAGCCAATGATCATATCCACTTACTCACTAATGTATTTTCATTTTCACAAAATTATTTCATGAATTATGCATCAATAAAAGAAATTGTGCATACATTGAAGATAAATATGCATGTATACATCACTTACTATATCTATGACGACCTTTTGATACTTTTCTATGTCCTTTCTGATAATAATCCACATCGTTATCAATCACGGACATTTATTCTTCTTTGTATCCGCACAATGCATAGTACTAGTTGTTCTCATTTACTAGGAAGAAAAACTGAATGACAAATGATCAAATTACATATTACAAACAAGACACATATTTTAATATGTAAATCTGAAACCATTACATATATTATATTATTATATCGATTAGCCCCAATGGATTGTGTTGTTACTCAATCATTCGGCTATCATTAGTCGAAGAAAATATCTTTCCAGGCCTTGAAAGGTCGTGTCTTTTGCTTTAATTACTTCAGTGTGTAATACTAACCAAATGTTTACTTATAATAACATCGACGAGATAACCATATTTAATTAAGCTATTTAAGTGATCCTTACAGATCTTTAGTAGTTCAAAAGTAGCAGACGAGATGAATCTAAGCATAGCTGCTCCTTGTCATTTAGGATAATCGCTCATGCATTTACTACAATATTCTTAATGTATGTACATTTCTCGGAGAGTACATGTCGAACCTCCTTAGCTCTAAAGATTCGTATGAAAACATAACCTCGTCTAGAAATTGTAGGAAAATCTTATTTTAACCATGTTCAGGATCTATCTTGGATGTTTAATTCACCATACATTGATTATATTCCTAGCATACAACTATATAATTAATTGCAACACATAAATATTTACTCTTGTTTATCTCAATTTCTAGGATAACGGATCAATTGCGGACTCGAGGGTTTGATTTTTGGATTGTATCACGGATGTCTATTCTTCAATCTTGGTGAGAACAATCTATGCGAATAGTGTAAAATTTCACCTCAGATAACTTTCTATGTGATTTTCGAAAATCCATAAGCATAGAATCATATGATTTTCTCTCACTTTGTATTTATAATGCATTCCTAGAATCATATTTAGATAGGATCCTTGCATATCTAATAAATATAATAACTATCTTGATCCACGAAGATAATTCATATCTAGAATAATTATCTCTTGATATCTAATAATACCATATAATATCTATCTATGTATAGGAGATGTATTAAAATAATACATAAATTAGAGCGAGTCAGGTAAGACTCTACATGGGGGAGAAATTTCCAGTGACAGCTGTTTGATGGACCATCGGAGATCAATGTGAGAATAAAGATGGACTTAAATGTACTCCTTTGTCCATTTAAAATGCATCACTTTCCTTTTGGGTTGTCCATTACAAATATCCCATTCATTTTAGGAAGTAATTATCCTTAAGTGTGGATCACACTTTTATCACTTTAACTATTTCATATCTCAAATACGTGCCCAAAAGAGGACATTTAAATGGGACGGAGGGTATTAATTATCTTATTTCAGATCCGAACATAAATTGATTCATAACATTTATTCATTTCACTAGAGAATAAATACTTACTACCATTTATTGCGAAGTTGAGTCGGACTTGCACTATGACTACAGATCCCGTATTTAAGATATTGCCGTCCATTAATTATTTATAACCGTTGAATGCTTAAAATAATTAATATTTTAATTTCTTAGTATTATCCTCAACCTTATTATTGTGACTAACTCACTGCAGGTTTAGTACAATAAATCTTTGAGCTCATAAAGGGCGTCATTATCTTAAAAGAATGGTGACTCGATACATGTAACTAGCATGACATACAACCTTTGCCACCCGATCGTAGAATCTTGGGTTATCTCATAACTCTCACTAACAAGTCGAAATGATGGTCGATAACTCATATTTACCTAAAATCTTATCGAAGTTTAGATCGGCGTAAAGTCGTAGAGATCTATATTCTTCACGAGGTCGAGATAGAAGAACTCATCTCACATCATCAAGGCGTACCATCATGGATAAGCAACTCAAGTTACTTCTTGTCTATCTGCGACATATCTGACAACTAGTCCTCAAGTTATCTCAATGATTCTTTTATATCTCGACTAACTTAAGTAATCATCTGAGACTTCTATGATCTTACACATTGTATAATCTAACTTTTGTATGAGATAATTGGACTAATATGCAATCAGTAAATAATTCGGATAGAAGATTGTAATAGTGGTAATAGGAAAGATTGGATACAAGCTCAACCATTTTGCTTCGGTATACAAATCTAACAATCTTTCACTTATACTAAAGCAAACTTTTAGTATACAATGTGTCTCCTACTAGGTATTACAAACAACATCATCACTTTGATTCTCCCACTTATACAAAGTCTTTCTAAATGGGGGTCATCTTACAAATCGAGTCCACGAACATGATAGTAGATTATTTGCTACATGCTCTTACTGAATGGGTCGACTAGGTTGTCCACGAGTGCAATCTTCTCTATAAGCCACGTCTCTAGTTGTATGATTTCTCGTATGATGTGGTACTTTCTCTTTATATGTTTAAATGCTGTGGGTGTTCCAACCTAGTTGTTCTTCTAAGTCGTCGCAATTTCGAGGTCCTTATAGGCGGTAGAGTCGACTCAGTCGTATCTCTCGAGAAAGGCTTAACATGGTTACGGTTCTATGTCACGCAAAAAGCAGAGAAAAAACTACGTCATAACATGGGGGCTGTACGGAGCAGGGCAGGCGGGAAAGAAAATAAAGCGGGAAAAATGCGTCTTAGACAATAAGAGGATTGGGAGATACGGAATTAGAGGCGGTATTCAGGGTTCAAAATCTATCCTCGCTATTAATGAGCGAATGACGATGCCTGATCGGTAAACTACCTATGCTCTCTACCTAACATGTAACATAAACTAATCTCTCGACCCGTCAATGTTAGACTGAAATTAATAACAACTAGCCCCTCAACCAAGCCGCCATTAACTACGAATGATAATCGAACACTATGCGATCGATAGCAACACCTATCCATATATTAATCACTCGACAATAAACTAGTATCTCGACCCGCTCGTCATCAAACTTATATTTATCATTAATATGTTCTCGCATTAATTCATAATCAAATATAAGCACATAACCAACCTACACTATTCATTCGAACCCATGTATTAAGATCATGAAATAATCAATTTATACGGATGAGAAATTACAAATCATCAACCAACAATCACGATTGAGACGAGAATAAATCCAATATTTATTTCATTATAAATCGATAATTCATCTCATGGTATAAATTATTCTCATAGATTACAATAGACATAATAAAGCAGAAAAACTTATAAACAATTCATTGTCAAATTTTTCATCAAAGATCCGGAATTCATTCCAATGTTAATTCAAACCTGAATTAAAGGGAAGTGAAAAGGAAAATAAAGAGAAAAAAAAAGAAAAAGAAAAACATGAGTGAAAATGAGTCCCCAATTTCAAAAGCGGATCTTCTCTTTATAAAAACCATGAAAAGCCATAAAATAAGCCAATTGGACTGGAAAGGTCCCAATGTCGGATGGGACAAAATGGAGTGGGGATGACTCTTTGGAGCAGTCGAGGAGGTGTCCCGGCACCGGTCGGCGAAGTCGGCCAGTGAGGTGGCTTTGGAAGTCTAAGAGAATGCCCAAGTAGTGGAAAGAGGTGGGTCGGCCTTTGGATGGATCGGAGGGCAAGGCGAGGTGCTTGATTGGTCTTGGGAACCGGCCATGGGTTGCATCGGGAAGGGAAAGCGAGGTGCTTGTAGGCGTTGGTGTCGGGAAAGAGAGGCGAGGTGCTTTGGCGGCGCTATGGTGCGAGGTCGGTCGAGGCCGGCGTTGGGGTGCACGAGATGCAAGGCGAGAAGTTAGGCGGGCCGGCTGGGGTAGTGGCACCGGTGCTTGTTGGGTGCCGGCCCGACCAGCTGGCGTATGCTTATGCATGACTTTATTGTTTAACCGTTCTCTCTGTCAACTCAATTACGATCCGTTTGCGCCTATAGAATCTATCGAGATGCTCTTTAACATTGTAAAATTTTCACACTCATCCTTGTCGGATCCATTTCGTCCTATTTAGCGTTTTCTACAAAACTTGAAATAAACCAAATAAGTTTGAATCGATAATTACTAATCAAAACCATGGCGAAATAGAACAAACCACGGAAATGAAATGCATAAAAATACGAAATAAGCACAAAATCATACTAAGCGGTGGGTCCGTGGTTCCCCGAGTTTGCTACTACGGAGTTATCACATAACACTATGATACTCTTGGGCAAGCGAGTACCATCTAAATCAAGTAATTCTTGAACCATACGTCTTCTTAGCGACTCCGATGCGGCTACATATCGATTTTCATGGTGGAGTATGCAATGCACGGTTGCGCCGTCGAAGATATGGCTCTACCTCCCAGGTGAACCACACGGTGGAATTCTTCTCATCACGATCGGCTTGAAAATCCGAGTTTGAAAAACCAAGGCATTAGACTATTTATGCGGTAAACTAGCTATAATCTCGAGTCATTTTAGGTACTTGAATATATGCTTTACCATAGTCGATGAGCTTGTTAGGGGTTAGATTGATATCTTGCTACTATGCATACCACTGCGGATATCGGACCTCGTGCACAACATTGCATACATGAGACTTCCAGCGGAGCGTGAGGAGCGTATCTCATTTCTTCTATCTCATTTGCGGTCTTGACATGCTCCTTAGATAAAGGCGTCGTGTCGATGGGTAGCAATCTCTTACGGTTTGCATGCTAAAGCGAGTAATCACGATATCATATAGCGCTTGAGATAAGCTCAACATTTTTCTCTTCGATCTCTTTAAACATTGATCACAAGAATGTATCTGTATCTCATAAGTCTTTCATATGGCGATCGGATAACCAACTCTTTCGATCGATAACAACTTCATATTGTTGCCAAGTAGATGGATATCATCTCGTAAAGTGCGAAAATATTACGTCATCGTTGACAACTAAATGATCTGAACAACTCTTGCTATGCAACTAGGTAAAATCATAGGTCTTTATCACTCGTCAAAGCGTAAGTTCCATGATCGGGAAGCTTACTTGAGTCCATAAATGGACTTCTTAACCTTCAAAGCGGATGATCCTCATCTTTCTTCACATAACCTTGATTCTGCATATAGATGTCTCGACCTTACTCGATGTACTCGTTTAAGGCGGTTTTCATATCCATTTGCCAACCTCTAGGTTCTGATTTTATGGTCGGAAGAATTACGATGGACTTGAGCATTATTACAAACAAAATGTATCATGGTAATCGATCCCTTAATGCGGTGTGCCTTTTACGCCTCAAGTGCGGCTTTAAAGCGAAACCTCTCCATCAAAATCTTTTTCTCTTGTATACTCACTTACTACCTATGACTTTCTTGTCATCCGATGCAGTGTTTTCTATACATCCACGTTATGGACCTAACCTCTAAGTCCATAGTGGTGTGTCATGCTCCTTCTCTATATATTGTATCGTCACGTTGTATGTCCATGGGTCGATTTTAACATGTTAATCTCTGTGACTAAATTCGGATTTACCCATGAACATAAATCGATCGGGTTGTTACACAATCCTCCCATTCTGACGAGGCACTCTTGGTACAATAAGCATGTGTCTAGTAACTTGTGGTCTGAAAGAGCGAGGGCAAAATAATTCGATATCTATGCTCATAAAGATCGGCATTAAAATGGCGGGATCCATTACCTCCACAAAGTTTTAAGAATGATTTGATACGTCGCTGCGGATGGTCGGGGCAGGGATTGCATTCTGAAGATTGCTCTGCCGTGTTGCATTGCCCACTTTCCTATCTTCCATAAGAGCCGTTTAGGATCAAAATGAGGCGGATAGCCATTTTGATCAAGTAATTCATAATTCTCTCGGTGTAGTGAAGTTTAGGAGCTTTCCATGGATGTAATGAACATCGGAAAATCCATCTCCTTAAAATCCACAATCTTGAGTTCGTAGCCATTCGGTATCTTGAAAAAATGAGCGAAATGAGGCAAAGATACTCACGAGCAATATCACGAGTAATTGCGGAAAAGCGAAACATAAAAATTGAAATCAAGATATGGTTTCGATATGAAAATTAATAAATAAGGCAAAAAACAATGATGATAAGCGATTGAAACAATGAAGAAAAATTAAAGCGTGGTGATAGCGCTTTGATACCTCTTAACAAGGTTCCGTCTCTTGGTGCTTGAACTTGAAGCAGGCTCCCAACCACCACGCGTCTTTGGGGGCACGGTTCTTGACTCTCGGCTTTTCACACTGACATCAGTCAGTTCTCCATTTTGAGCATTAGTTTCCAACTCTTGATCCGCAATACGAAAGCATCCTTGAAAACCTTCACTTTCCTCCTAAATGCATGAACTTTCTTGGTGCTAACATTCCAAAGCACACCTACGCCCTCTTACAAATCTAATATTGCCATTGGTGCATTATTCTGCCATGGACTCACTAAAAATCATATATCGTGCTCTTATTTTAGAAATAAAGAAAACACTCCACACACACACAAGATAACAATATATATGCAATCATAATTATAAAATCCCACAATGGTGGAGCCACGAGGATGAGGGTGATAAATCTTGTGTGTGAGTTCTGAAAATGATAAAGAACACGAGGTTTTTCGTGGTTCGATCGAGGTAAGATCTCGTCCGGAGATGATTCCTCAATACTTTCACTATGTTTGATTACAATGAATGTATTTAAAACTCTAGTATTCGATAGTTGCTAACCCTTCTACCTTAATCTAACCTCTGTTTATACATGTTGTGGATCCTAAAGATTACCATGGATCCTTGCTTTGTGTGATCCGATCTCTTGTGTGATCAGATCCACGAATATCTCCTGATATCTTTTCTTAGATTTGATCTTGAATAGGGTTTAGATGTTGGGCTTTGGGTCGAAAGTGTAGGCGAAGTTGCTAATGGGCGGGATTCGTTTAGGCGCCTGCTATGGGCGGCGGTTGGGCCCATATCTTATCATAGCCCCCCACGATTAGTCGGTGACAACTACGCGAGGTGAGATAAAGGATGTATTTTGCGAGGTTGGTTGTTGCTCGGTTGAAATCATTATAGTAGATTTTCTTACCTTTCGGATGACGGTGGAATCGTATTATCTCGGCGAGCTGGATTGGACGATTTATCGAGTCGAGCGGGTTGGACGATTTGTCGAAGACCGAGCTGACTTGAAGCGGGCGTCTCTCATTAATTAAGAAGATGCGGGTGGTTGACGCCGTCGGAAGGGCCATCCTCTGTTAATTAAGAGGATGCGATGTGGTTGATCGATCGGGCAAGTCGTCTCTCATTAATTAATAGGATCTTGAGGGTGGTTGGCCGGTAGCAGATGATGATTGCGCGATTAGGTGATGCGTCGAGTGTTTTAGGATATTCGTGATGTGTGCGGCGGTTAGTTGATGCTCGAATCACCCGCGCATCTATCGCGTCAGTCATGGGTAACCACGGGAAGTTGAATAGGCGGTTTTGGGCGCTATTTTACTTTAAATAGGTCGGAGAAAGGGAAATTGTTTTTCCTTCATCTTCGTCCATTTAAGCAGAGAGAAATCTTCAAATCGGTGGTGCCTTTAGTCTTCTTCGAACTTCGTCGAAGTTGAAGCAAATCCTACGAAAAGTAAGTATGTCTTTCATCTTCTCTTTCTTCTCCGGTAGAGATATCGAATCTCGATCATCTTCTTGACCCGATACGGGTCTTGTTGATAGTGAGATTGAGATTGGAATATACTTCTTATACTCCGGGTGGGTGGACCATTAGTCTAGGGTTCGGTGATACGCCCTTTGGGATAGGTATAAGATCGGGAAGTTTATTAAGTCTTTGACCGTCGCGGATGTGTGCGATAGCCTCGAATTCCATATTCGGTAGTCTTTGGTGGTGTTCCGCAATCCGAGGATAGGCGATGGCCCTCCGGAAGGATTTATGACCTATATGGTGATGCATGAAAGCGGTCTTAGGTTTCCTAGCTCTATTTTTTAGCATTGAGAATATTACCAAATTCCATTTGCCGATTAACCTCGAACTCCATTAGGTCGGTAGTAGGGTTAGGGCTTGCACTGCTATGCATCGTGAGAAGCTTTCTTTTGAAATTTTGATGCGTTTCTTTTGCATCAGTATGGGGGTGTACTACTTGTCACCTCGGCAGCGTTTAAAGTTCTGCCCTCAGGTTCCCATTGTGCGAAGTTCTTCTTTTGGGCGAGGCAGCAAGGTATGAGTGGGGCATGGGTAAGATGAGGGATGTGAAGTGCAAAGCCACAGGTCTTATAGGATACTCTGAACATGTTGGGTGAAATCTCCTATGCTACTGAGGATGATCGGTTGATCCGGGCTAAGCACTTATAGATCGGGAGCTTGGGATGGGGCGGATGGGGTGAGGGCCCCTTTTTTCTTATATTTTTGATGATGTCTTTGTGCTAATCACTCCTCTTCTTATTGTGTAGTGAAGCTCGATCTGCGTAAGAAGGTGAAGGTGCGACTTTCGTCTCGAGGCGATCCAGGCAGATGCCGCAAGAAGGCAAGATTGGCGAGCAGGCAAGGGCCCCAAGTGGTGGCGAGCTCGGTGAGGTTGGTGGCGAGACCACGGCCCTCGGACCGAGGTCGGTCAGCGTGAGGAGATACCGTACTCGGATTACTACGGTCGATTCAGCTCCCTATATCCTTTCCAGTCGATTTATTTCGTATCCGTTGTTATCTCATACGTGATGTGTTTTACGGTATGATTTTCGGGGATGCTGGCGTGAGGATGCCATCGGATAGCGATTCATTATCGGGCGTCCGATATGACGGTGGAGAGGGAGGCGTTCTTTGAGGCCGCGAGGGCCTTGCGGAGCCGCTACGAATAGAAGACTCGGGCTTTGGGTGGCCCGGTGAAGTAAAGAAAGCAGGGGGAGGCGGCGGCGGTGTGGCGTCGGCGGTGGGCAGTGGAGAAAAGTTCGCAGAAGAATGATGCCTGTTTGGCGGGCAGGGCAATCTTGAGGGCTTTTGCCGGAGCTTATTCAATCGGAGACCTTCTCCGCCGTCTCGGACACGGATGCCGTCTTGAGGGCCGGTGGTGTCCGACCATGCGGAGGAGTTGGCGGCGAGATGCGACTGACAAGGTCGAGCATGGTTGGGTTGAGGTTGACGGGAGGAGCAGCGGAAGGACTACGCTCACGTAATTGCGGGGCGAGGTCTTTCCCTCTGGAGACCTTGGCCTCACTTCTCTGTTGACGGTGAGTCGTCTCCCGATGCAAGGAGGATGAAGATGCCGATCTTGAAACTCCTTGCGAGTCTGAAGGCGGCGGTGTTGGGCGAGCTCGAGGCTTCCTTCTTAAGGCGGTGGCGGTGCCGGCGAGCTGCGGAAGGTTCGACGAGCCCTTGAGGGGCTCGATTGACCCGTTGTAATAGGTTTGATCTGCCGGGATCATTAGGATCCAGAGCTTTATCAAACTTTAACTATAAATAAATACATCTTTTGTTGAAATGAATGTGTTGTATTATGCATTTGGTTTGTGCTTTAGCAATCGTCCTCTCGATACATTGGGCTAGATCATGATATTCTAACCAAATTGAAGAGGTCGGGGATGTCCTTCTGAGAAGGATGAAGAGGTAATGTTCGGAGAAGCCGTTACGTCGGTGACTCGAGCCTTGCATAATATGGATAGTGGAGTTCTTTGGGTCGATGTACGGCGTACCAGCCGGATGGCAGTTCGGTGTCAAAGCGAGGTGGCCCGTCTTGAGCGACAATGAAGCCTTAAAGCTCAAGATTATCGATCTCGAGGTCGGAAGGTGGATGTTTCGCGATGGCCTTCAGCGGTTGATCTGATCTGACGGTATGAACTTGCGAAGAAAAGTTGGCGGAGATCGCGAAGAACATCTTTGAGTAGGATGATCCGCCGATCGGTGGTATTACCATATCCGGGCTGATGAAGCTCATTGCTAGGCGGGCATGGTGCGAGGAGGAGAGGACCCGATAGCGAGAGGTTTAAAGACTATCTCGAAGAGTCGGAATGCCTCAGGTTTATGAGGTGGATTCGCAATCGGCATGCGAGCCATGCGCAAGCTCCATCGATGTGAGGATTGAAGAAGTAGAAGTGGGTGGCTACGGACCATGCGAGTAGTCGAATGATGGGTTCAGTTGTGCGGAGCGTCGTATAGTGGTGGTCCCGTTGTTGGCATCTCGGCGAGGAAGGATCCGAGGTTGGGGCGAGGTCGTATACAGCGGAATGGCGAGTCGAGGCGGGGAGTTCGACCTCGGCCCGGATATCCGCCTCGGTCGGAGCACATCTGCCACTTCGAGGAGGCTCGGGCGTGGGTCGTGATAGATCTCGTCGTTGGTGGAAGGCACGAGTTCGTTCAGGTATTCACCATCGACCGGAGATTTTATTTGATGGTGTAGCTTTAGCGAGTCTTGGCGGTCTTTCGAAACAAGAGTAATATGTATATACTTAGAACTTGGTTTTAGTCTAAATGTATTTAGACTTTGTGTAGTCATAAATGTATTTAGGCTGTTGCAAAGTGTATATCTTCCCATAAAGAGGTATAAATTATGCGAGATCGATTTGGACATCGTTTGCGTAGATGTTCAAATTAATGAGTAATCTGTATGTCTTGCCTTGTTTGTGAAATATCGATGGGGTGGTTCCAGCGTCAGTTTAGTACCCTACTTTGTAGGTTTATCGTCCTCATGAGCTCCTTTTGAAGGTAAGTTGTGTTTCACCGGGTGAGAGCAGTTTTCACATAGATATAAGATGGGACGAAGTAATCCACTCATAATAAAAAGATGTTTTATTGATAAGTAAATGACATCGTGCCTTGAAAAAATGAAAGAGGGCTAACATAATCGAGCGTGAAATAAAAACTATGTAAAATACCTCCTCGGTGAGTAATATATGGGGTTCGGGGATAAGTGTCGGATAGGTGAGCAAGCTTATAGGCTTTTGTCGAGGTCACCGTGGATGCGGTATGGGCCTTCCATGTTGGATCCAACTTATTAAGGCGCCGACTTTACTAGCTTCATTGTTAAAGTAGGGCGAGTGCATGCACGTGGGTGTGGAGCTTTCACCCTCGTTGTAGTACTTTGCTACTTGGCATTTGTGCTTGGCTTCATTGATGAAAGCGAGTTCACTTTTCCTCTGAAACATCGAGATTGGCTCGTGGGTTCTCCTCGTTGCCATGCTCGGCAAAGTTAAGTTCTTGGGCTCGGGGCGATCTCGGTAGTATAACTACCTCGGTACCATAGACTAGGTGAAGGGTGTTTCAGTGGGAAGTCCGATGTGTGTTACGTTGACGGAGGACTTGGGGAAGATTTCAACCCAATCCCTTGGCTCGATCTAGCCTCTTTTCAATCCTTGCGATCGTCGATTTGTCACCGGTCGACCGTTAGCTATGGGTGTCGCGAGGTGGTATTGTAATTTGGGCTCTTCATACCATTCTTTGAAATTTTTGTCGATGGTGGGTGCCGTTGTCGAGATCAAGATATGTGGTATGCGAGCGGCAACTATACTTTCGAACAAAGTTACGAATCCTTTTGCTTGTGAGGTTTGAAAGGGCTCAACTTGACCCATTTGTGAAGTAGTCTATGACTACAACCAAATACGGCGTCACGGTGCTCGTCGAAGAGACCACGATGTCGATTCCCCACGCATAAAGGCCATGGACTTTGTAGGCTCTGGTCGGTTTGAGATAGCTTTTGGTGTGGCATGAAGTTGGCACCGGACCTTCTTGACGACTCGGCGAATCTAGGATGAGGTGGGAAATAATATCGACCTCAGCGTTTTCTTTGAGAGAGCTCGTGACCCGATGTGGCTACAAGATCATGTGAATTTCTTTAAGTACATAGTCCGCCTCTTACTGAAAGCATCTCGGGAGGGTTGGAGTAGGATTTCCTATAGAATTCCTTCTGAATAAGGTATTTTGGGACCTAACCATCATTTTTGGCTTGAGCCGATCCTGTGATGGCGCTTCTTCGGTATGCCCTTATAAAGTCGTCAGTTCGGTTCGGTCTACGTGATGATGCGATGTGGGACTCTCGATAATTCTGGATTGAACTTCCTCGATGGATTTCTTGATGATGAGGCTAATTCTTTGAGGATTTGACTCGCTATTCTCCCTCGTGGGATTCGGTGTGAAATACAAGTAGGTCGACATCTCTTTAGCTTTGAAGGTATTGCTTCATCCTATCCTCTTTAGCACTTGTATTTCCCAAGACACAGTTTACCCATGCAGGAATCTCGAATTTGGATTTTTCCACTTTCAATTCTTTTGAGGCGAAGTCACAGATTAGTCTTCATACTCCACCTCGTTGTTTGTGGTGGGAAAGGAGGCAAAGTGCATAGGTTACTTCTTCTTTGGGACCGAGAAAGATGCCTTGCCTACTTGTTTTGCATGAGGCTCAGTCCACGTACATTGGCGGTAGTGAGGTGAGGTTGAGGTCGGTTCCTCCGTTGTTAGGGCGGTCGGAGTAACTCGTTGGTAGGATTGACCTCGGTAAACTTAGCTTCTACTGAAATCGACGAGCTTGCCCCTATGGCGGTCGGGAGTATATGATATCATGCTCGTCGAGCTCGGTGCCCGCTTAGCGATCGTCTGCGATTCGGGTTTTGAAAGACTTGTCTCGGGGTAAGTCGGTTAGTACACGGATGGAATGGGCTTGAAAATAAGGTCGGAGCGTGGCTTGGCGTTCACGATGCAAGCTATTTTGATGGAGTATCTAGTCTCAGGTCCTTTGGCTGGGCTGATGAAGTAAATAGGAAGTTGTCGTCGAGCTCATCTCACACAGTACCATGAGTTGCCTCGTCAAAGCGGCCGGATATAAGGAAAGGAGTTAAGCTCTCCTTTGGGAGACGAGTGAAGCGGATCGCGATGTATTCCTTTAGTTGTGTAAAAGCGGTATGGTGCTCTTCCTCCGGTATCGGGGCTCTTCTCAAATTTTGAAAAAAGGAGTTGTTTCGTGACTGGGATAGGAACCTCGAGGCGACAATGATAGCGCATTTTACCGTTTATAGTTGATATTTGAAGATGAGTTTAGCTAGTTTAATGCGTTTACATATCGATTCTTAATGTTTTATCTAATTCAGAAGATCTGCTCTTGGGTGTTCTTTGGGTGTTGTGTGGTCCGTATGTTGAAAATCGAGCAAGGCAAGCACGAGCCAAAATCGCATCGACTTTCTAGCGACCAGCTGGCGGTCGCTAGGGTGGCCTAAGCGACCAGCGAGACCAGTGAGACCGCGACCCGACCTCGTGCCCATGACGAGCCGCGCGAAAAGCCTCTTGGATGATTTCTCGACCGTTCAAGTGCTAGCGACCGCTGCTGGTCGCGGTACCTTGCGGCGAGTGAAGGCGCCGAGACATACTGGCGATCGTCTGGCGATCGCGGGCGTGTCAGCAGTGAGGCGGCGGAGAATTAGGGTTTGGGGTGTGCCTATAAATGCAACACCCCTTGCATACCGCCCACGATTCGAGCCTCTTTTACTCGGTTTTCATAATTTTCCAGTTTTTAGCTTTAGCTTCCACTATTTTCATTCTAGAGTTGATTTGATCATTGTTCTTCCATTAGTTTCGTTTAGTCTCGATCAGGAGCGTTTCGTCCGGACGATCTTCTTTTCCGTTTTCGGGTTGGGATTGAGCCCAGCGATTGTTCATCAACGCTTCATCACGGGTTTATATATTTAATTTCGTTTTATGGTTAATTAGTATTTCATTGTTTATTATATGCAAGATTTTGTTTCTAATCCTAGGGTTTTGCATGATTGATCCTATATGTTGTGATTCTTTATCGCTGTTACCGTCGAGGCATTGATTATGATTCGATTGTGCTTATTTATATGTGTGATTTCGATCAATCTTGATGCATATCTAGTTGTCGGTTAATTACATAATTGTATTAATTGTCGATCGATCTCGATGCGTAATCTGAATGAGCCTTGAGTAAATGGGAGATAGGATATTAGTAGGAAGCATATTCTTTGTGATCATTTTGGGTTGCTTGTTTCACCTAGAGGCGTGTGATAATAGGAAAACTAGTAATCTCTGCCTTTTAATAAATATGAAATTATCGGTTATATAGTGATCTTCCATCTTATGCGGATTAAAATTGGTTAATAGGACAGGGATAAACATCGTTGTGGATAGGATTAATGCGTCTAGGGTTAGTCATCCTTTTGTTTTAACATCCAGTGTTTATTGCTTTAGTTTATTTTACATTTTGTTACCTCTGCTTTGGATTGAAGTTGACCTAAAATCTTACCAAACCATTTATGTTGCTTGGATAATGATGAATCATTGTTGAGTTAGCCACGTGTTTTAGCATTACAATCCACATGGATCGATACTCCCTTCCTTAGATATCGCCTTTTCGTGTGAAAAGGCGATCAAATTTTAGGCGCCGTTCTTGAGATTGAAGATCATATATGAATAACTTGACAATTTGGAATTATTAATTCAAGTTGTGCTTTTATTTTTTATTTTTTATTTCTTGCAGTGATTTCATCTTTTCTCGGTGGTTTATGTTCACAAGGTCAGGGACCACGAACTACACTTTGATCGAAATCGAAAATTCACAAGGAGAAGGACGGGCAAGAAGAAAGCAATGGCAAATCGGAACAATCATAACAGCAGGCGTTCTCACGAAATGTACTGCACTTTGTTAGCGGATTTTACAATCGCGTCGATTGGCGACTATGGGACTCGTTGTCCCTGCTCGGGAAGCGAACCGTTGAATTATATGGGACCTCCTAGAGCAATTTCAAGGGGCGGATGGGGCCAATGATTAACAATTTTGGTGGCGCCCCTAATCGGCATGGTTCGAGGAGCAGTTCGGAGGAGGTCACGGAGGATCGAATGCCCGTCTCGAGACCTATCTCGACATTTGTGACACCGTCAAGCAGAATGGGGTGCCACAAGACACAATCCGGATCGCATGTTCGGTTTTCTGCGAAAATCAAGCAGGCGGTTGAGACCTTAGATCATCAGGCGTCAACGGTTGGGCAGCGCTATGTGAAATTTCTTTGATACTTTCTCGCTAAAGCGCGAGAGAAGATCATAAAGTTTCCACTTCTCCAGTTAGGAGATGAATCTTTATTAGTCGTGGGAAAGATTGGGGGCCTATTGAGAAGGTGCCCACGGCATGGATTCTCGAGGGCGGATTACAGTTTTCTGGTGACACCTCGCACGAGAGTATTGTTGGCGCTCAGCGGCTATTGAATAGGCGTGTGAGCGAGGCCGGCAATCATAGAAGAGATGGCGGCCGCGGTTATCGATGGCGATGGAGGACACGGTGGTGAAAGTGCTACTATTGAAGGTGATTGATACGATAATATTATGGGCGATTCGCTTGTTGAAAAGCGATTTGAGAAAGAAAGGAAAGGAAAGGTGTGGCTTAGATAAATCTGCGGTCGATATGAATGAATGAGGGCGTGAATTACATCAATCGGAGGAACAACCGTCACGGGGAATCCGGTACAATCGAACAAGAAATCACCCAAATTTCTCGTGCGACCAAATAATTTTCACGACCTCGCGGTTTCTCGATTCGAGCGGAGTGATTCGAGAGACGAGTCTAGAGGACATGATGCAGCGGTTGGTTGTAAGCAACCAACAATTGTAACAATCGAGTCGTTATAAGCAACACCAGGCGGAAGATTAATCATTTGGAGTCCTTGTGGCGGCTATGGGAAGCATATGAAGATGATGGAGAATCAATAAGTGGATAGCCGCTGTGAATGGGCGCACAAGTCGGGCAATTTAAGTGTCTGAGGTAAACCACAAAAATCAACGTAATGCCATTCAATTGAGGTGGGCGAGACTATCAAAATCACGAGGAGACGAGCGGTGAAAGCGGGCAAAGAGAGGATCTCGCGCCGAGCTCGCGAGAGCCGGCCACGAGGAATCTGGTGGAGTTGCGGCGGTTCGTGGGCGACAAGTGCTGCGCCCGCGACAGTGAGTCGGAGGGCTGGCGACCTAGCGACCAAAAATCTGGCTTGAGGCGAAACCTGGCCCGAGAAAGCGGCGCGCGCGTCGCGAGCGAAGGAAGATGGTGTTGATTGCCTAGCGACCGCGCGCCTTGATCACGAGATATCGGGAAGAGCTACGGTCGAAATTTCAGCGTCACGTGCCACAATTCCGTTTCAAGCCGTTTGGCAAGCCCAAATGCGATGAGAAGTTGACCGGGTTCATGGAGATGTTCAAAAGGTGCACATTAATATTCCTCTACTTGATGCACTCAGGACATGCGGGTTACGTGAAGTTTTTGAAGGATATCGGTTGCGATAAAAAGCTTGGGAAATTCGAGGCGATAATCTGATCTCAAGTGCGATCTTAAAATTGCAGCTCAGCGGAAAGATCAGGCATGTGTCGTGGAGGCAATTCTCAGGTTACGTGCTGATTGGGCAATCATAACGTTGTTGAAAGATTGGAGATTGGCGACCACCATAGCTCTTGGATGGCGAGACATCGGTGACTTATCCGAAAGGGATAGTGGAGGGCGTGCTCGTGAAAGTTAGATTTTCTTCGGTGATTCGTTGTTCTCGATATGCGGAGGATGGGAATACGCCTCTTATTCTCGGGCGACCATTCCTAGCTACGGCGAGCACTAATGGCGTGCAGATAGAGATCTCACCTTGTCAGCGGCGAGGAGATGAAAATCTCTATATACGATGCTATGAAGCGGCGGCGAGAAGACCATGGAAGGCTGCCGAGTTATAGGCGGTATCGCCAGCTCACTTCAATGGTGATCGGTGGAGTTTTGTATCACGAACTCGATTTTCTCGCCAGACCTTGATGAGGCGTGTGATAAGATTTTAAGTATCTTGAGTCCATCGATGAAGTCGAGGCCCTCCCAAGTCGGTGCCTTATTTAGATGTGAGGAAGCCGATTGGAGGAGAGGGCCGTGGTGAAGAAGGAAAAACTACACCCAAGTTAGAGTTAAAGGGTTGCGGACCACCTTGTATGCCTGGCGGCGATGAGGCGTGCCGGTGATAATATCTTGGCTTTGGACGGATGAGGAGCGCAGGCGATGGTTGTGATGCGGTCTGTCTGCGATTGGGTGGACGATTTACGATATCGAGGGGTCACCGCGATTTGCATGCCGGATCTGTTGGAGAATGAATCTGAGCGAAGGTGCAACCTCAGCGCGATTGAATCCGCGATGCAAGAGGTCATCGGAAAAAGTGTTGAAGCTCTTAGAGCAGGCGTGATCTATGCCTATCCGGCGGAGTGGGTTAGCCTACTCAGTGGTATCGAAAGGGGTATCACGGTGATCGGAGATGAGACAAGCGAGCTTGTGGACCGGACTCGTGACGGGATGGCGGTTTGCATCGACTATCGTGCTCGAACACGACGCGAGAAGACCATTTCCCGCCGCTGTTGATCGGATGTTGGACGACTAGCGGGGTATGAGTTCTCTGTTTTCTCGATGGATATTCGAGGTACAATCAGATTGCCAGCCACGGAAGATCGGCACAAGGCGGTGTTTACGTGTCCGTATGGGTTTTAAACATAGGAATCTGTTTGGATTATCAGATATCAAACCTTCAAAGATGTATGATGTCCATCTTCCATGGGTTGATCGAGAATATTATGGAAGTCTTTATGGACGACTTTTCGTGTTTGGCTCTTCATTCGACCATTGTCTCCATAATTTGTCACAAGTCTTTGCAAAGATGTGAGGAGCGAATCTTGTTCTCAATTGGGAGAGTGCCATTTCATGGTGAAGGAAGGTATCGTGCTTGGTCACAAAGTCTCGGCGAAGGTTTGGAAGTGGATCGAGCAAAGATGTAGCTATCGAGAAACTACCTCCGCCATAATGTCAATCGGTGAGGTTTTCGATCATGCGGGCTTTATAGAAGGTTCGTCAAGTTTCTCGGCGATCATGAAGCGCTTGTGTGGATTGCTGAGAAAGATATGAGAGTTCGTGTTCACAAAAGAGTGTTTGGGCGTTAGAAATTGAAGTTAGCCACGATCTAGAGCTCGGTTTGGTCTCACGATTGGAGTCGACCGTTCGGTGATGTGTGATGCGAGTGATTGGGCGATCGGTCTTTGTGTTGGGCGTAAGCGAGACAAGCTTCCGAGTCATTTATTATGCAAGTAAGACTCTCGACTCTGCTCAAATGAACTACACCACCACGGAGAAGGAATTACTATCGTGGTCTATGCTTTTGATAAGTTTAGACCTTATTTGGTGGCACCCACACCATCGTACATACTTGACCATGCCGCCATTCGTCAATGCATTCGCCAAGAAAGATTCAAAGCCAGATGGTGAGATGGATCCTTCTTCTTCAAGAGTTCGACATGGAAATTAAAGGCAGAAGTGGCTGCGGCGTGGTAGCCGACCACATGTCGCGATTGGAGAAACCGATCGAAGGAGAGGATAAAAGATTGGGATCAAGGAGAACTTCCCGACGAGCACATCTTGGCGTCATTGATCGCACACCATGGTATGCTGATTTTGTCAATTATTTGGTGATTGGAGTTTTACCTCCATCGATGCAAAGGTCGTTTGAAAGAAGTTTCTCCACGATGTCAAGTTCTATTATTGGGACGATCCTCATCTCTACCGCCGATGGTGCGACACGTGTTGTGTTCCCAGGAGAATGGGAGAACATAATCCACAAGTGCCATAGTTCGTTGTTGGAGGCCATTTTGCGTGACGAGCAATGCAAAGATTTGCCACTGATGGATTCTTTTGGCCGATCTTCAAAGATTGCCAATCTTTTATCGAGAGTTGTGATCGTTGTCAAAGAGTGGGGAATGTCACTAAGAAAGGCGAGATGCCACGAGAAAACCATCATGGAGGTGGAACTATTTCGACGATGGGGATCGACTTCATGGGTCCGTTTCATGTTTTGTGGTTACGTACATTCTTCTTCTGGAGTCGTTTCCCGTTGGGAGGCGATTCCATCGTCGCGAGCGACTCAAGGTAGTGATCAAGTTCCTCCACAAGAACATTCTCGACTTGATTTGGAGTTCCGAGGCGTTGATCGGTGATGGGGATCGCGATTTTAATAATAAGTGGCTAAGCGATGTTCTAGCCAATATGGTGTGAAGCACGAGTCACCTCCCTTACCATCCACAAGCAAGCGAGCAAGTCGAGCTCGCCAACCGAGAGATCAGCGATTTTAGAAATCGGTTGTTAAGCCATAAGGATTAGGCCAAGGTTGGATGATGCTCTTTGGGCTCACCGGATTGCATACAAAGCTTCCATCTGCTATCTCCATATCAAATGGTATTTGGTAAATCCCCGCCATTTACGGTTGAATTGGAGCACAAAGCATATTGGGCCACGGAGAATCAACATGGATTTCGAGGAGGCGGTATGATGAGAAGTGACCAGCTGTTAGAGCTCGCGAGTGGAGGAATGAAGCTTTTGAGAATTCTCGGATATCTGAGGAAAGAGCTCGAGAAATTCCACGATCTCCACATTCGTGCTAAAGGATTTTGCGGGTAATGAAGTCTTGCTTTACAATGCTCGACTCCGTCTATTCCGGAAAGCTCAAGTCAAGATGGTCGGGGCAGATAACCGCTTTACCGTGCACTTGCCAATGGGAGTTCTGAACTCCTGACTCGAGGGCAACATTTTTAAAGTGAGCGGCCAAGACTCAAATCCTACTTCAAGTCACACTTGACCAGAAGTCAAGGTGACCAAGCTCAGCGAACCATGATAAGAGTACCGTCGAGCTAGCGGCGATAATTCTAGCCTTGGTTGGGAGGTAACCCAACAGTTTACATGCTTTGGTATTTGTTGTTTTCGCTTTTTGTTTTTGGTTATGTTTCTTTGTTTGTGTCGTGTCTCGTTGTTTTGTTCGATCCCAAAGTTTAATAGTTTTAAAAAAAAAAAAAACAAGTACCTAGCGACCACCCTAGCGACCGCGAGGTCGTGAGGTTTGGTCGCGAGAATTTGGGCGTAACGGTTTTGTTTGAAGCGACAGCTCGCGCGAGCTTCATGATCGCGTGCTCGACTGGGCGAGATCCGTCGCGACCAGCCCTGACCAGCGCCCGCTTCGTGACCGGCGTTTCACTCTTATTTTCCCATTCTTGTAACCTACACGCACACACACACATTTTTCTGAAAAATAGCAACCATCTATTTCAGAGGATCCTAAGGAAAAGGATTTTGTTTCCACCGAGCTAAAGCAATACCGATGTCTCTAGTAAACCAAAGTCATCGTTGAATAGCTATTTTGCTCCAATTGATTTTTAGAAATCAAATGGAGGATTTAATTACGATTAGAAGTTTTCTTGTTATCTTTAGCCATGGATCCTTTACTCATACTTATTCAATTGGAAGTCTCAGTCCAATTGAAAAATTATGTTTCGCAATTTCATAATCCAACTTTTCAATTTATTAAGTGACTCATGGATACAAATCACCCTTCCCCTCTCAAGCACCCAAGACACCTCTCTCTCCAATTTTCTTGCTTTCTCCATCAAATCCACTCAAGGTATGCTATATTTGTTTCATTCTTCATGGGTTTACGTTTATTGAGCATGATTTGGAAGGATTTGTTCCATTTATCCTATTGAAGTGGGTTTAATTAAATTTGAGAGACTAGGGCATATTTTGTTAGATTTGTTTGGTGTTTGAGCATGATTTGTCCAATGATATGTTTATTAACGTTTACACGTATATTGTTCGCCTAATGTGCCTAAATTGTTGATTTGGGTTAAAAATTTGAGAAATAGGCTTTATATTTCGCAGCATTATCGCTTTCGCCGACCGCATTCATGACGGCCGGTTTGTCTTGTGATCTGGCGCTTCATGGCTGTGTATGCGCCTGGCCCGTCTGCGAGCCTGACCTTGCATGACCACCCCCGCGATCATGAGGCGTGGTCGCAGAAATCGCCAAACGTCCAATTTTGCAAATTTTTGGTGTGTGTGTTTTTCCCATTTGTGTTGTCTTGCAAGATCATATGAAAATATAGGAAATAATTTGACTAAGTTGAAGTTTGGGGATCTATATTGAGCATTTTGGGTTGGCGTTGTTTGATAGTTTCATTCATACACGCCACCGACTTTGAAATTCTTTAGGTACAATATGTCGCGTACTCACGGTCAAGCGCAAGTGGCAAGAGCATTGTCTCCACTTCCCACGACGAGACACAAGATGAGCTCCACGACGAGCTACGATGAGCATCATGATGAACCTCACGACGAGCCACGCATGGCACCACAAGATGAATTCGATCTCGAAAATTTTGGAGTCAGACTGCCGAATGACTCGTCGAGAAGCCGTTGGGATCGATTGGTGAGATTACGGCATAGGCATTCACGGTTCATGTGCATCAATACGTGTCAAGAGATGGGTATAGGTAATGATGTGGCGTGGTTGGCGAGAGATCCGGTTGTACTCGCTATCACGCCAATTATCTTACATACCGGATCCTGACACTCGAATTCTTGTCGACTCTCCATGTCCACAAGACTAACGGAATGCCGGATTACCTCATGTTCCAGCTTGACAATGAGCCCCGTCAACTATCCGTGGACGAACTTAATGGAATAATCAATGGAGATCCGGAGGGAAACTACATAGGGGACGTCGAGTACACGGTCCAAAGCGTATGGCCAAAGTTCATGGACTCCAGACTCGAGCACACTCCATACTATGATGCCTCGAGATCGAAGGCTAGTTCGTCTGGAATCGGTCCGTTACTTCCACCGCTCATCACGTTCACCTTACATGGCTGTTCGAGCGCAATTGTCCTCTCACAAGATATGAGCATACTGATTGGAGCCGTGTTCAACCAAAAGATGCATGCCGGCATGTTCCTAGCTCAGCACTTCCATAAGCAGTCCACGGTTTCGGGTAATTCGAAGATATGCATAGGGATTCGTTACCCCATTGCCGATTTTTGGGATCACGATTCAAGAGTCCGATCTCTCACGACATCTTCTGGACAAGCCGTGCCTATCGCCCGAGCGTTCCCAAGAGGCACCCGGGACGTTACTTGTGGCTGTTATATGATCAAAGCGGTCAATCGTCTTCCGCCTACCCAATCCCGAGCTCACCGGTAGCCGCTACTTTAACGCGGATGCCAACCGAATTTGAGCTCCTCCGCACACTATGTATGGACGCAGCGGCGTGAACGCGCAAGGCGAGGTTGAGGCGAGCAACCGCATGAGCAAGCCGAGCCCAGTGGCTCACGAGGGCGGCGGCATATCGCACCCGCCACCCGTTAGGCGATCCGGGATTTATGATCGATTAGATCAAATAGATGGTCGTCTCAACCATATTGACGGAAACGACCACGATTATGGAGCAAAGAAGAAGCCCTCTACACTCAACACCGGGCACATCTCGAGCAACAACGTAAGATGATGGAGATGATGCGAAGAATGGAATCGATGGCGTGGATTTTATCCGCCACGAGTGTATGACATTCAAGGTAAGTTTTCTCCCAACTACTTTCAAAGAAACCTTATTGCTTCCACATGTTCACAATAAGTTTGGGGGAGTAGACGAGTTTGGTTGGTTGAGAATCCTGTTTGTGTTTATGTGCTTGATGGTTTTGTTGTTATGCTTTGGGATCTTTGTCGTGTTTTGTTTTGTTTTTCTTTTCGTATGCATCGATCAACGAGTTAAGTGAAGTGTGTTAATCCATGTGGCCAATGGCGATAGAAATTTTTGGTGAAATTTAAAGATAGTGCGCATGATATGTTAGAAAATGACGCATGAATGACGTGAGATGGCTTAGGCATTGTTTTTCACCATTTGCTTATCTGTGAGACTTGAGCTTCATTTGTATACATATCTTGATCTGAGTTTACATTAATTGTGTGATATCATGCATGTGATTATCTTCTAGAACTTGCCGCTTTTACGTGTCGAGGCCGCAATATGTGTTTCAATTTGGAAAGGATAAAAGACCATCTTTGTTAACCACATATTCACCCAAACACTAACCCGATGATATATACCATTTGTCGCCTTCTTTGAGCCTTTATTAGACTTTTTCTTTCGATTAACCGGATGATAGGAGGTGAGGATGGATATGGGAATCAAAAGGGGTTGATATTTTGATGTAGTTATGACGAGAAAAGTTTCTTTTAGAAAAATACATCTGTGGTGAAGAATAGTACCTTTGTTGTGAATGATAAACCCTATAAGCTCTAGAAAAGAAAAGAAAAAAAAAAAATGATAAGTTCACTATGTGTGTTGAGCATAAAGGGTCTTTAATCAAAGTATAGGTACATTCTGTGGCATAAAACGTTGATTTAGCACGTTGGGAAAGAAGAGGAAAATGGACAAAGTCCATATGTGTCGAAAAGTATAAATGGGGTGCTTGGAATATTCTTGAGTCACTTAGCCATATTTTATCCTACCTTAACCAATGTGCCTACATTACAACCCATGAAAAGACCTCTTTGATCCTAATTTGAACACAATGACGGTGAAGATATTAGAGAAGCAGCAAGCCTATGGTAAGATGTTGCATTACATTTATCGTTGAGTGTATACCGCCCCTACATTTCTTTATGAGTTGAGTGTATCCTATATTTTACACACATGCCGTTGTGAGGTTGAATTAAATGAGTTTTGCCGTCAATTGTTGTTTGTGTTGAGTGGACTAACGCCGTCATGTGCACTAATATTTTTGAGCGTTGATATGTTTACGAGGGCTAGAATGGTTATCATCTTTGCTACGCTCGTTGATCTTTTCGTTGTATCTTTCTGTTTTGGTTTTGTTTGAGGACAAACAATGATTTAAGTTTGGGGGTTTGATAAGCGCGCATTTTACGTTTATAGTTGATATTTGAAGATGAGTTTAGCTCGTTTAATGTGCGCCACGTATCGATTCTTAATGTTTTATCTATTTCTAGAAGATAACGCTCTTGGGTGTTCTTTTGGTGTTGTGTAGGTCCATATGTTGAAAATCGAAGCAAGGAGCGAAGCACGAGCCAAAATCGATCGACATGTTTCTAGCGACCGACTAGCGGTCGCTAGCTGGCCGCTAGCAACCGCATGAGAACCCAGCCGAGACCGCGACCGTGACCTCGTGCTCATGAGCGAAGCCCAGCCGAGAAAGCTCTTGGACGATTTCGCGACCGTTTGATTGCTAGCGACCGCTAGCAGGTCGCGAGGTACCATCTGAAGAAGAAGAGGCAAGCGAGCGAGAAGAGAAGCTAGCGAGACATACCTAGCGACCGTCCTAGCGATCGCGGGCGTGGTCGCGAGTCCGAGCGGCGAGAAGGAGAAATGGGGTTTGGGGTGTGCTATATAAATGGCAACGCCCCTCGCCCCAACTTCGCCCACACGATTCGAGCCTCTTTTACTCGGTTTTCATAATTTTTCAGATTTTTAGCTTTAGCTTCCACCTATTTTCATTCTAGAGTTGATTTGATCATTGTTCTTCATTAGTTTTCGTTTAGTCTACGATCCGGAGCGTTTCGTCCGGACAATCTTTCACCAATTTTCCGTTTTATTTGAGGTTGGGATTCAAGCCCAGCGATTGTTCATCCAACGCTTCATCACGGGTTTTATATATTTAATTTCCGTTTTATGGTTAATTCGTATTTCATTCCGTTTATTATATGCGGCTAGATTTTCGTTCTAATCACAGGGTTTTGCATGATTCGATCCTATATGTTGTGATTCTGTTATCGCTATTTACCGTCGGGCATTGATTCATGATTCGATTGTGCTTATTTATATGTGTTGATTTCGATCAATCTTGATGCATATCTAGTTGTCGGTTAATTACGTAATTGTATTAATTGTCGATCGATCTCGAATGCATAATACGAATGAGCCTTGAGTCGTGGCGAGATAGGATATTCGTAGGAAGCATATTCTTTTGATCTGTTGGAGTTGCTTGTTTTCACTAGAGGCGAATGATAATAGTGGAAAACTAGTAATCTGACACCGCTTTTAATAAATGTAAATTATCGGTTATATATGTGATCTTCCATCTTATCGGATTAAAATTGGTTAATAGGAGCAGGATAAACATCGTTGTGGATAGGATTAATGCATCCACAGGGTTAGTCCTCGTTTTACATTTTTAACATCCGAGTGTTTATTGCTTTAGTTTATTTTACGTTTTGTTACCTCGACTTTGGATTGAAGTCCGAAGCCAAAATCTTACCAAACCATTTATGTTGCTTGGATAATGATGAATCATTGTTGAGTTAGCTTCTGTGTTTTCGCATTACAATCCTCGTGGATACAATACTCCGCTTACCTTATATATACGCCTTTTACGTGTGAAAAAGGAAGCGATCACCAAACATCTGGTGAGTTTGTGGATTTCACGAATTGTTTTGACACTTGCATGTCAAGTATCGTCTTCACTTTGGTAAGATTAGCCTTCAACCCTTCTTGAGAAACCCAGCATCCCAAGAATTTCCCGTTTTACCACTTAACGTGCACTTTTGAGGATTGAGCTTGAGGTTGACCGACCTGAGGAGGCTGTAGGATAGTTACGAGATCCCGGCACAACTTCCTATTTTTTGCTTTTGACCTCGATGTCGTCGGCGACGTAGACCTCGACGATCTTTCCTATGTGGTCTTTGAATATTGCGTCCACCATTCGTTGGTAGGTAGCTCGAGCATTTTTCAATCAAAAGGCATTTTTCGCATGTCACGAAGACAAGTCGATGATGAATGCCGTTTTGGAGCATCTTCCTCGCTCATCAAGACTTGATGGTATCCCTTATATAGATCCAAGCGAAGATCTCATGACCCACCAATGCGTCCACCTTCTTATCGTTATCGGGAAATGATATGATCCTTTGGGCGTGTTTATTGGTCGGATAGTCGACACACGCGCCACCCTCCCGGCTTCGAACTATGGCGAGATTAGCCATCCGGTGGGATACTTGACCTCAAACAGGATCTTGGCTTCCTGGAGTTGGGTCACTTCTTCCCTTATCACCTTGCTGCGCTCTACCGCGAACACCCTCTTCTTTTGTCGAATAGGTTTGGTAGCCAGATCGATGTTGAGTCGATGAGTGATGAGCTCGGGTGACACTCCTGTCATGTCGAGTGGTGACCATGCGAATACGTCCATGTATTCCCTCAGAAGTTGCATAACATGCTGCCGAACGTTAGTGGGACCCTGGGTGCCGACCTTGACGACCTTGGAGGGATCGTCATCATATAATTGGAGGTCGTCAGTCAGATCATCCCGGGGTGACAACTTCTGAGGGTTCTGTAATTGCTAGGCCTGAGGTAAGGCCCCATCTTGGGTTGAGATCCTTAGGCATTCTTTCGCTGCTGCTTGATCACCTTAGATACTTAATACTCCCGCCGGAGTGGGTATCTTAACGGTGAGGTGATAGACCGAGCAAACGGCCTTGGTGGCATAGAGCCAGTCTCTTCCGAGGATGATGTTATACGGAGAGGGAGCCTTGACCAGGAAGAACTGAATGGCTTTGGTGACCATCACGGGAGACGTCCCACGGTGACCGGAAGGGTAATGATGCCTTCTGGTTGTATCGCCTCTGAGTGAAGCTCCATAGTTTAGATGGTGCCTTGGATGAAGTGAAATCCTCCGACCTCGAGTTTGTCTAAGCAACTTTGGAAGATGATGCTGACAGAGGCACCGATGTCGATGTAGACCCTGTGGACGTTTTTATTACCCACCACTGCTTGTATGGTAATAGCATCTTGATGGGGCATGATCTTGGGTACAGGGTCGTTGCTGGAAAACACGACGCTCTTATCGTCCCGAAGTCGTTTGTTTTTTGGCTCCTCGGGGATCGGTCTCCGAGCTTCGATTCGCAATGATGACCTCATCGCACCCACAGGAAGTCCGGTGATGGCGTAGACTTGTTCCATTGCGTTGGGTGAGCCGTCGTCCTCGTCATCATCGTGGTGCATCATCTTCGAGGTCTGCCCACAATTGTTGCCACCTCCGTTCTTTCCTTTGCGCTTCTTGCTTCCCGACTCAGTTGTGGTGCGGTCGAGGTATTTCTTAAGCATTCCTCTTTTAACGAGCTCGTCTATCTCCGTGCTCAGAGTTCTGTAGTCGTCGGTATTATGACCATACCCCTGGTGGTAGTCACAATACTTGTCATTCGACCTTTTCTTAGATCCTCCTTTCATGGGAGGTGGTTTTGGGAAAAGCTCGGTGTGGAGTTCGAATATCTCCGCCCTTGACTTGAGCAGATTATGCATGTTATTGCCAGGATTTGGTCGAGGTCCCAGCCTAGACTCCATTGGGCCTTTTTTTGATTCTGTCGAAGGCACTTCGTCGATCGGTGTCTCTTCCTCGATCATCCGGCTTCTTCTTCTCGATTTTTTGCTCGTCCCATATCTCTCTCTTTTTACGATCCGACTCGTCCCCTTTTACATAGTTATCCACCAAGGTCCAAAGGTTACTCACCGTCTTCGTTTTCTCCCTGGTGATTTCTTTGTTTAGTGCGTCAGGTCGGATCCCATTTTTGAATGCATTGATTATGTAGAGGTCGTTGCTCTCATCGATCTTGAGGGATTCTTTGATGAACCTTGAGACGAAGTTTGACATCGTCTCGTCTCGTCCTTGGCGGATGGTGAGTAGATCGGATGAAGGTTGCTGAGGTGGTATCTTTTAATAGAAGCGCCACTTGAATTGATCCATGAGATCTATGAAGCTATGTATGCTGTTTTGGCGAAGTGAGGTGAACCAACGTCGGGCGTTGGAGACCAGCACCTCAGGGAAGATTTTGCACATGTGAAAATCTTCTATCCCCTGATTTGCCATGTTAGTAGTATAGGAAAAAAGAAAATCTGAGGGATCTCCCAGACCGTCATAGGCAGCGATGTTGGGTGCTCGATATCGCTGCGGCAGGAGTGTATCCAGGATTTCTTTGGAAAAATGGGAGATGATCCGTCCATGTCGGTCGAATCCCGGGAGTTCGTTGCCATCCCTCCCAGGAGGAGTGGGAGACCGGTAGCGACGTCTATCGTCTCTCTGATGAGGGGATCGACTCCGTCTTTCCTATCTTCGGTCCCGTTCGGGCACGGGGACGTGTCTAGGCGAACAACTTCGGTAATTGTGCCGAGTTGACCGACTTCGCGGGTGACGTCGGGGTGAATAGTTATGGACGGCTTGTCGAGGTGATCGACTTCGGGCATCATGCCGAGGTGATCGTTCTCGGCTATCTCGCCGAGGTGAACGTCCTTGGCTATTTCACCGAGATGAACATCCTCGGCTATTGCGGAGAGGTGAGCGACTCCGGGCGCCCGTGATTGCCAAACTAGGCATTCTATTTTTGGTTCTTGAGGTTCTCGCTCCATTCGCCCTTTGGCTCAAAAAGGTTTGAAATTGGCCCATATGGGCATTGAGAAATTCAGACACGGCTCTGCCGAGGACCTCATGAGATTGGTGAGTCGCTTGTTCACCGGCGTTGAGGTCGTCTTCTTCATCTTCGGTAGGGTGACGGTCCTGAGGGTGTATAGGTAGGTCCTCTATGTAACCCTCAGGCGTGTTGTTGTTATCGGCAGTGGCGACTTCCTTTCCCGACGCCGCATGCAATGTACTGGTTGGGGTCTTGATCTGTCTGTTGCCAAGACCACCGGCGGCGGCGCTAATATTTGCACGAGTCCTTGCCATTGATTTTGCGTGAAAACAAAGCTTTTGTTCGAAGTTTCCCACGACGGCGCCAATGATAAATCTTATGTGTGAGTTTAAAACGATAAAGAACACAAGAGGTTTTCGTGGTTCGATCAAGGTAAAGATCTCGCCCACGGAGGAATGATTCCTCAATACTTTCACTATGTTTGATTACAATGAATGTATTTAAAAACTCTAGTATTCGATAGTTTCTAACCCTTCTACCTTCAATCTAACCTCTATTTATACATGTTGTGGATCCCTCAAGATTACCATGGATCCCTTGGCTTGTGTGATCCGATCTCTTTGTGTGATCCGATCCTGAATATCTCCTTCAATATCTTTTCTTAGATTTGATCTTGAATAGGGTTTAGATGTTGAAACTTTGACCGAAACGGTAGGCCGAAGTTGCTAGGTGGGCCCGATTCGTTTGGGCTTTGCTATTGGGCTTGAGCGGTTGAGCCCCATATCCTATCAGGGGCTTAAGCCTCCACCAATCAATTAAAAAAATTGTATTATTAAAAAACCATGAAATTTCGGTATTTTATATGAGTTATCGTACGAAAGCCCCCTTTACCAAATCGAATCATCGGTAAACTAGCATTTCGAAATTTCAGACTCAAAATTGAGAAAATCTAGCCCCCACCATCCATTTTTTTTCTGCGGGCGTTTACAACTACTTTACATTAACATTCACACTAACAGGCATTTTAAGCTCCCTAAAAAGAGAACATTAGCAGCTGCCTGGATCCCATGAAGAATGGACTGACGATTCAACTTAGCCCATAGGCACAGCGTCAAAGCTTAATCATGGAAACATAAACAAAAAAATAATAATTGTCGAAGTTACACACACATATGCATATGTGTGTAAGACACACACACAAATACCCAGAACATAAAGGAGCTTAGTGAGAGAAGACGTACCTCCAAAGGGAAGCTGATGCAGCAGAAATAAAGGACTTCAAAAACATTATTGTTTGAGGCATTTTTTCTTTAATCTTCCAACACTCTCGTAGCTTTACTTCAATGCCTCAGCTTTACACACACATACACACACACCCAGAGAGAGCGCCGGGTTCTTAGTGGGACTGCTCTGAGAATTTTCGGCAAGAATTGATTTTTAGATATTTGCTTTGGATAATTTTCGCCTACAAGAAGGGGAAATAGTTTTGCAGTTCGGTCCTTTTTTCTCCGTGTTGCGTATTTCCTATTTAGACCATTAAGTTTGTTTAGTTAAGAGCACCTCCAACAATCATCTCCAAATTCGGGTTTTCTTGACATCATCACGCATACATCATCGTATTCCATTCTCTATTTTCACCCCCAACGTAATCATACCAGCTCGGGGTTTCTTGACATCATTATGGACCCACTTTTCACTCACTTTCAACTCATTCATTATCTATTCACAATTTTATTTAAATTTTATATTTATTATTCTAACTTGATAAAAAATTAATTTTAATATTATTTAAAATTAATATCAAATAACAATTATTATATAAATATTAGTACATATTAAAATTGCATAATAACATGGAAACTTTTAAAAGAACTTATCGATATAAAGACAATTTAAATCTAACAAATTAAAATACAACATACAAAATAAACTAATACTAAACCTAATTAATACATTTTACTCTTCGTCCGCTTCCCACTTTGCTTGGATTTGGGCGCAATACTTAAGATGAAGTCGTAGTTGGGTTTCGTCATCTTTGAAGTATCTTGCATGAGAATTTTATGCTCTTTTACATACATTTTGCCTCCATTGCCTTCGCCACCATCATTGTTGCTTGTTGCTCTTGCGTTGATCGCATCGACCACCTCTTTAGCTTCACTGTTGATTTTCTTTTCCTTCGCCGCCTTCCTCTTCTTGCCTTATTTCCAATTGGACGAGTGTGGGTTGTTTCATCACCATTTTCATCTTGGTTGGAAGCGGAGGTGTAGGCACCGATCTGAAGACTTGCCTTTTTTGTTGCTCGAATCTCCTTTGTCTTGATGGCGAATTTCGGACATTCTTTGAGCAAATTCCATACTCCGATATATACGAAACCTTGGCGTGTTCGTGAGTCTCTTTATATTCATCTTGTGCCTTTTGAATGATGTCGACTTCACTTGCACCGTTTGGCCCATCTCTGCGTTCCTATAATAACATGAACTAAACCATTTAGTTTCCTTTGCAAGTTTGTAAAAAGTGTTTTGAGCGAGGAAGATGATCTCTCGGAGTTACGCTAGGCGACCACTTGTTGTAGGCATTAGTAATTCTCTTCCACATTTGATCTATCTTTTGATCATTTAACGATCGAATCGATGTTAATGTCGATCCAACGCCTTGTAAGATGTTCGCACTCTTTCTCCGAGTACAAAATCTTCTTATACTCGTATCATTGTTCTCTTCATCGGATTGTTGATCGAAGTTCAGATTTATAGCCTCGAGACCTTGCGGAGAGTTAATAAATATAGCATAAAGTCTAGGAAGAGTTTATTTTTCATAATTAATATTTTGAATGATTAAGTATTTGATGGATTAAATATATGATAAGATAATTTTTATCTATCAAACCTATATTTACTATAGAGGAATTGTGAAGGATTGAAATTGAGATGAATAATTATCTCTTTATTTTGAGGATTATCTATATTGATTAAATTAAAATTAATGGAGAACAATTCAAAACATAGAGCTTTTTGAGGAATCAAAGGAAAATAAATCATCAGATGTTAATCCTTAAAAGTAAACATTTGATTAGATTGGATTAATTTTATCTAACCAACCTAATCATATAAATTAAACACTCTTTAAAGTTTTGATATTTTATATTTAAGATAATTAGGTAACCTTTATATATTTAACATGACTATAAATTAGTGAGTGTAAGTTGGGTTCGGCTCTCCTTTCCTGCAATTTTTTTTATGTTTGATTATCAAAATTATTATTTTAATAATATTTATTTTTAGAAAAATATTACTAGTTGAAATTTTAAAAAATTATACTCTATTTATGAAATAATTAATCCTAATAGTCAATTATTAATTGAAATATTGATGATTAAATGCTAAATAATGATTTTAAATCTTAATTAGGTATAATGAACTCTAAACTAGTAATTGCAAAATTAAATTACAACTAACATAGGAGTATATAATTAAAGATAACTGAAAATAAAATTTTAAAAAATTAATAGTGGAACAACGAAAGGAATTGATCTCTAATAGTGTAAGGTGAAATAATATTATCGAGTGGATGTCCACATCATTTCATATCTAGTTGTATCATGTTACTTTAGTTGTACCAATTTTTATTATATGTTGATTTGAGGGTTGAAATCAATTAATAATGGTGATTCTATCAAATACTTTTAATCCTAGTAAATTAATAAACAATGAAGCACAATAAATATATAACATCAACAATAAAAACTTATGTACCATGCAAACAATTTGTTTTTAAAAAATTATCATCTATATTGAAGAAAATTATCATTTGTTTTTCATTCTGTGATTTGAAAGTATCATTTATATTAAAAAAATATCATTTATATTAAAAAAAAATATCAATTTTTATATATACAAACTTCTGCACAGGAGACCATCTATAATATGAAATAGCATAAAAGTACACAAAAGACCATTATATTAGAAAATGGAAAACAGTAACATATGATATGGGTATAAATATAATCGGAATGTTAATCAGCTCGATCTTAGTCTTGACTATAGTGGTAGATAGAAATCGGTAGGGCTGACTAACCGGATATCGGTTTTCGGGTATTACCCGACCCGACCCACACCAGATCGGGTATTCGGATATCCGATAACCGATAAAGCGGTTATCGGGTCGGTATCGGGTATTGTGTATCTTAAATAATCGAGTATCGGGTATACCCGTCGGATAATCGGGTATACCCGAATACCCGAATTTTAAATAATGCGTATGGATTTCTCTTTCATGTGGGTAGTGGTAGCTGCTCTACTGCTGCAAAGCCTGCAACCTAACCCATCCACTTTTTTACTTTTTCCAATGTGATATGATTGTTGTTGATGAGTTGCCACACTTTTTGAATATTAAAGTTATTTCTTAATTTCAACTTCCAAAGCTGTCTTCTTTTTCTGTATTCTTTAATTTTAAGCTCTCCTCTTCTTCTTCTGCGTTCTTTAATGAGTCTTCTCTCTGCCTCTTTTCTCTTCTCTGTTCTCTCACTCCAGTACGTCGACTTCCCACGCCATTTGCCCTTTCTCTCTTCTCACTCCAATATACAAAGATGTTGTTCCGTCATAGCCTTTTCTTATTTAGTGTGCAGGATATTTTCGATCTTGTTGTCCTAGCGGTTGGAAATAGATGGAATTGAAAAAGAAGAAGAAGCTACCTTGAAGATTCTGATTTCGGGTGTTTTCGGGTACCCTAATACCCGAGTCGGGTATTAGGGTACCCGACGAAAGAAAACGGGTCGGGATCGAGTATTAATTTTAGGAGAAAATAGGGATCGGGTACCCGAAAATTTCGGGTAGGGTACCCGACCCGACCTGATTAGCCACCCCTAGAAATCGGCTAAAATTTATACTTTTTCGAACCGACCGTGGTGAAACACTTTTTTCTTTTAAAAACTAAAAAAATCCTGGTCTTATTCGATCCAAGTCTAAATCTAAAAAAAACCGTGGTCTTATTGTATGTGATGAGCCTCCAGATTCGATTAGAGATTACAGTAGATCTTGGATCTGATCCAAATCTGTAGATCCATATTTATTTTTCAAGATCTGGATCTTCAAAAAACAGGATCCCACTGATCTGGATATCATTTCTTTAAAATTTGGATCTAGATTTTAATTTCTAAGATCCAGATTCGATTCAAATCTGATCCATGAATCCATATATACATAATTTTATTTTTATTTGTAAGTGTATTATATTATTCTTTTTTATAGTTGAAATTAGATAAACTAGGTTATAGAATTAGATGGTAGATCAATAAAATTAGAAAATTATACATTTTATTAGACAAAATTTTGTATATGAATTAGATATGAGTGGTCTATTTGCTAAAATATATATGTTATTTCTTCTATTCCTATTGAAATATTATATGTTATCATAAACGTAAAAGTAAATTTGTAATGAACATCTTCTTGTGTAGTGATGATTGTAGAAATTTTAAATAATTATTATGGTGTTACTGTGAATTATAATTGATTTATGATTTATTTAGAAGATAAAATATGTGGATCTTATGGATCTGGGTCTGAATCTAATTTTTTTGGATCCAATGAATTTGAATCAGATCCAAACTCAAGTAAAAAATTTCGAATCTATATTTGGACATAATAAGAGGGTGTTTGGCTGAGCTTATAAGCTCTCAAAAACAACTTATAAGTTGTTTTTAAAACTTAAAAAACAACTTATAAGCTATTTTGAGGGAGCTTATAAGCTCAGCCAAACACCCTCTAAGATCCGATCTAAGTCTGATCCATTGTCATCCCTAATTTCGATGCTAAAAGTTGATCATCATCATGCCCCAAACGAGAGCATTAACAATATTAGTATTCTCATTTTCTTCTCGAAACTCGATAACGTTGTTGAAGAAACTAGTTTTGATTTTATCCAAAATATAAAGATGAAAGGAGATTGTTTTCATGGCTCGCTCTTTCTCTTATCATCGCAAACTTAACATTTATATTTCCTATTACGTCTTCTAGAACTCAAAAAACATTTTCTAAAATTATAAATTCTGATAAATTTCCAGCATAACTTCGCTAAACTAAATGAGAAAATATTTCTTGCTAATTTTATTCTGGATTTTCTAATAAAAATATGTAATTTAGCGTGGGAACTCTTACAATCATTGAAGAAGATTAAAATGTAAACATGATTCTTGAATTTTCCATATTTCTCACATCCTTTCTCTATGTAGATTGTGGGACTTCCTTCATTTCTGGATCTTGCTTATATTTTTTCTCCTGCCATTTATTTCATCTAAATTCACCAAACAGAAAAATAAGAGAGATAATTTCAAATTCATATAAAATGAAATACATAAAATATATTCCTTTCGTCCCCCCAATCCATTCTTGGAAATCTTGGGCACATGTTTTAATAAAAATAATTATAGCATGTATTGTGAGTGGAGTAAGAGTCACATATTAATGTCATATTAAGCTAGTTAGTAGTGGACCATAAGTGATAAAATATATAAATAAATGAGTTATTGAGGATAAGAAAGAGAAATAGTAGTGGGTCATAAATGATAAAAAAATATAAATAAATTATATTGTTGAAAGTGATAAATTGGAAAGATAGTTATCATAAATAGATAAGAAAAAAATTAGGAGATGTCTAAAAAAACTAGGAATGAAATTGGAGATTGAACTCCTTTAACTAATTGGGCTTCGCGCCATTAAATTTCTGAGAATGTTGGTTAATGGGCTTTGGGATATTGTATGTGACATTTTGGACTAACCCATTTGAGTTATTTTTCATTAAGATATCCCGTGGAAAATATCATAATTCGTGATTATGGATTCTGGAGTATAGAAATAGCGAATATAAAGACAAATAAGTTACATAAATGCATAAGAGTATTTGTCACATTAAAAATAATGTAAGATATTCCGTAATTATGATGGAGTATAGAAATATATACAATATTGCTTAGTTGTTTGAGAATGGTTTATAAAATTAGTTAAATAATATTAAACCAATTGAAAATCTTACTCTATAAAGTTAACTAACTTTGTCACATTAGACTTTTCAAAGATAGCACATGATACTTGACTCTTCGAAACTATTGCATCGAGATATAGTCAAGTAACTTTTATTAAAACGAATATTCTACACTCGATACTATATCAAGAAAAAGATAATATTTAAAAGCCTAGCTATGTCGATTTTAGACTCTTGCCATTTTTATTCTGTTATAAATTAGTCTGATGGTTCTCGGGCTTCATATTGGTGTATGGAGAGAGAGTACATCAATCAAAGTAAATTATTATTTTTTGATAATAAATTGGACTTTCTACTTATCAGTAGATATCGTATAACTGATCTTAGTTCAATACTAATATCAGTACTGCTAATCAGTTCAAATTCGAGAGTTTTGTAATGAGTGATATTAGTTAACATACTGACTGTTGAGACAACTGGTCAGTTGGACTGATAATTGATGTGTTTGTGGAATGTGTGGTCACGTTTTGCCTTTATTGAAAATTTAAGTTGTTAGGAAATACTTAGTCAGATATTGATTAGTTAGTTTTCAGTTTTTCTCGTCAATATAAAACTGATAGTGAAAGAGTATTTCAAAACAGTATGCGGTATTACGTGTACTGATGATGTTCAGTTCAATAATATGTAAAATAAAAACGATACTGAAAGTAAAGAACTAAATGTAAAGATCACTTAGCTTTTAAGTGGTTCAGAGAGATCAGCTTCTACATTCACGGATTGATAACACAGTCAATCTACTACTTGAGATTTGGTCTTGCTTATGGGTACAAGATACTGAAAAATATGAATTTACCCGTACTCACAACGATCTATCTTGGATGTTTAATTCAATATTTTTTATATTCCTAGCATGCTCATATATAATTAATTGCAACACATATTAGTTATCTCATGTTTACTTGTTAATTTTTGGCATAACTGATCAATAGCATACTCAAATTTTGATCTTTTGGACTGTATCCCAGATGTTTTATTTTCAATACTGAGTGAGAGTAGTCTATGGAGAACATTGTAATTTTTTGCCCCATATGAGAAGCCTGTGATTTCAAAAATCACATTGTGTGGAGAGATGTCATCTGATTTTCTCATGCCTTGTATTTATAGTGTTCTCTCTAGAATCCCAATAAGATAGGATTCTGATACATCTAATAGATACAATAATTATCATTTCTAGAATAAGTATATTTTGATATCTAATAATATCAGATAATATCTATCTAAATAAGGAGATGTATTAAATAAATAATACATTAATCAGAATAGAAACCCAATGAGATCCAATAGGAGTGGTAAAAATTACTACAATAATAGGTCTAGATGGACCAACCTAGGGATCAAATACAATAAATAAAGATGGACCTAAAATGAATAAATTATCTTATGTTCAGCTTAGAACATAAATTAATTTATAAATATTTAATTCATTCCACTAGAGAATAAATGTTGATTTACCTCTTTATTTTCTAAGTTGAGTCGGGCATGTACTTAGATTTACCAATCCCTGTATTTAAGATATTGCACGTCCATTGATTATTTATAGCACTCTAATTGCTTAAAATAATTTAATCTCTTTAATTCCTTAAGTAGTACCACTCGATTTTATTATTGTACTTGATAACTCAACATGTATGGTTTAGTACAATAAACCTTTTGAGTTCCTAAAGAGGATGTCATCATACTAAATGGATACGGTGACTCGATATATGTAACCAGTATGATATACAAGCACTGTCATCACCCAAGATACGGAGAATCTTGGGTTATCTCATATAATCCTCACCCATAACAAGTCAAAGTGATGGTAAGTAACTTATATTCACCTGAAACCTTGTCGAGGTTTAGATCAACGTAAACTCACCGAGATCTTAGTTCTTCACAATGGCAAAAAGAAGAACTCGTCTCACTGTGATCCATCAATACGTAAAGACGTACCGGCATAGATAAGAAACTAAGTCAAATTATTCCTTATCTATACTGCAGCCTATACCGACAACTCGTACTCAAGTTGTCTTAATTATGATCATTTTTACATCTCAACCAGCTTAACCAATCATACAGACTTCTGTGATTTTCTACACATTGTATGATCTAACTTTTGTATAAGATAATGAGACAATATATGCAATCAAGTAAGTAATTCAGATTGGAGATCGAAATAGTGGTAACAGGAAATATTGTATACGAGCTCAACTAATTTTCTTTCAGTATACAAATGCAACAATCTCCCACTTATATTAAAGTAAACTTTTAGTATATAATATGTTTCCCTACTAGCTATTACAAACAAACACCATCATTTGTTTTCCCACTTATACAAAAGCTTTCTTTCCTAAGTGGGCTCCAGCTTGCGCAATCTAAGTCCTCGAACTTGCTTGTCATAGACTATTTGTGACAGGCTCTTCGTGAATGGATTAGCTATGTTATCATCAGTACCAATCTTCTTAATAAGCATGTCTCATCATCGTAAGATTTATCGTATGATATGATACTTTCTCTATGTGCTTCTTCACCTTGTGGGTTCGTGGTTTCTTTGAGTTTGCTATTGCATCAGAGTTATCGTAGAACACTGTGACACTCTTTAGTAAATAAGGTACCATACCTAGATCTAAGCGGTAGTTCTTGAGTCATACCGCTTCCTTAGTAGCCTCTGATGCTACCATATATTCGGCTCATGGTAGAGTCTGCAATGCACTACTGCTCTGCACTCTGCAAAGATACAACTCCACCTCCTAAGGTGAATACATAACTCGATGTAGACTTCTTCTCATCACATTCAGCTTGAAATCCAAATCAAAATAACCAAAGGACATTTGACTGTCTATCTTGTAATCTAGCCTATAATCTCGAGTCATTTTTAGGTACTTGAGTATATGTTTTACCGTAGTTCATTGGGATTGTCCAGGGTTAGATTTATATCTTGCCACTATGCCTACCACATAGCAAATATTAGGCATCGTGATAGAGTCAGCAAAATGAGTCCAGTTCAAAAAGTCCACCGGGATACTTGGGGTTTGGGCTGAAAATTTAAAGGCCCGAAAAAAATCGGGCCTAAAAGTCCGCTCGAAAAAACCCCCGGACTTGCCGGATTTCAGGCAAAAAAAATCCGAGATTTCGAACTCAAAAACCCACCGAGATTTTATTAAATATATATATTTATAATATTATTTAATATACATATCTATAATTCTTTAATAATATTAATTATATTTACATAATTATTTATTTTTTAAAATAAAATATTAATTTTATATATTAAAAAATTAAAAATGATCTAAAAAAACCTATCCGTCCGAAAATCCGTCCGAGGCTGGTTTGGGTTTCATATTTTTAGACCCCAAAAAATTTTGGGCGTGTCCAATCCGATTCGAAAAATGTAAAAGTTTGACGGGCCCGGGGCTGGCACGGGTCGGCCCGCTACTTTGCCAGTTACCGCATATATGAGACTTTCAACAATGGAAGAGTATGGAATGTGTCTCATTTCCTCTATCTTCTTTGCAATCTTCGGAGACTGCCTCCTTAGATAAAGGAACACTATATCTGAAGGGTAACAATCTCTTCTTAACGGTTTGCATGCTAAAACAAGTAATCACAGTATCAATGTAAGACGTTTGAGATAAGCTCAATATTTTCTTCTTGTGATCTTAGTAAACCTCGACCCCAATAATGTACGCCGCATCTTCTAAGTCTTTCATCTGAAACTGATTGGGTAACCAACTCTTTACGTTTGATAACAACTTCACATTGTTGTCAAGTAAAAGGATGTCATCTACGTAAAGTGAAAGAAATACCAAGTCATCGTTGATATCTAAACGATACACAACTTTCGTTTGGCAACTGGATAAAATCATAGGTCTTTACCACCTCGTCAAAACGTAAGTTCCATGATCGGAAAGCTTGCTTGACTCCATGAATGGATTTCTTAAGCTTCCACACTAGATGCTCATCACCTTTCTTCGCATAAACTTCAGGTTACTGTGTATAGATGTCTCTACCTTCCTCAAGGTAACCGTTTAAGAAAGCGATTTTCACATCCATTTGTCAAACCTCTAGGTTCAAGTGAGCTTGCTATGGCCAGAAGAATTATGATGGACTTGAACCATTGCTACAGACGAAAAAGTATCATCGTAATCAATCCCCTCAATCTGTGTGTACCCTTTCACCACCAGTCTGGGTTTAAAAGACGAAACCTCTCCATCAGAATATCTCTTCCACTTGTATACCCACTTACTACCTATGGCTTCCTTACCATCTGGTATATTTGTCTTCTCGTATACATCCACAACGGTTATGGACTAAATCTCTAAGTTGTTGGATTTGTACATTGAAAGCAGAATGATTGAGCTTGTATACAATGTTTCTTGTTGTTGTTGGATTTGTATACTGGAAGCGCTTTTGGCTGAGCTTGTATACAATGATTCATGTTACCACTATTACAATCTCCTATCTGAATTATTTACTTGACTGCATATGTATATCCTTTTATCTCGTATATAAGTTAGATCATACAGTGTGTAGAAGATCATAGAAGTCTGTATGATTGGTCAAGCTTAATGAGATATAAAAAGGATCATAGCAGAGATAACTTTAGGACGAGTTGTCGGTATAGGCTGCGGTATAGATAAGAAGTGACTTGACTTGGTTGCTTGTCTATACTGGTACGTATCTGGCGTATTGATGGATCACAGTGAGATGAGTTCTTCTATCTGCCCATTGTGAAGAACCTAGATCTCGGTGACTTTACGTTGTTCTAAACCTCGATAAGGTATTAGGTGAGTATGAGTTACTGACCATCACTTTGACTTGTAATGGGTGAAGGTAACATGAGATAACCCAATATTCACGCATCTTAGGTGGTGGCAATGCTTATATGTCATGCTAGTTACCTGTATCGAGTCATCGTATCCGTTTAGGATGATGACGTCCCCTTAAGGAGGTCAAAAAATTTATTGTACTAAACCCTGCAGGTTGAGATATCTCAAGTACAATAATAAGGTTGAATGGTACTACTTAAGGAATTAAAGAGATTAATTATTTTAAGCAGTCAGAACGCTATAAATAATTAATGGACGTGGAATGTCTTAAATACGGGGTTCGTGAAGTCTAAGTGCAAGCCCGACTCAACTTCGGAAATAAAGGGGTATGTCAGCATTTATTCTCTAGTGGTATGAATAAATGTTTATGAATTAATTTATGTTCTGGCCTGAACATAAGATAATTAATTTATTTGAGACCCATCTTTATTCCTTGTATTTGATCCCTGGGTTGGCCCATCAAGGCGTGGCAACTGCTAGAAATCATCCATCTCCATAAGAGTCCCACTGGGACTTTGTTCTGATTCTCTCTATACGAAAGGATATTATTATATTTATTGGATATGCAGAGATCATATCCTAATAGGATTCTAGGGTTACATTATAAATATAAGGTGAGAGAAAATCAGGTTATCCTAATATCATTGTGATTTTCGAAAATTACAAGAAGCAATATTGTGATTCTCGAAAATTCCAAGTGTGAGGAAGAAGGCGAATTTCTGTAGTTCTTTCCATAGATTGCTCTCACTCGGCATTGGACTTTTGGCAAACGGGATACAGTCCAGAAGATCAAAGCACGAGTCTTGATCCAATTCCTTGTCAGAAAAATTCGCAGGTGAACACGAGAATATACCTATGTTTTGCAATTAATTATATAGATGTATGCTAGGTAAATAATCAATGTATGGTGAATTAAACATCCAAGATAGATCCTCGGGAGAGGATTAAAATCAGATTTGCCTACAATTGGTATCAGAGCCTGGGATCGATATCTTGGCTCTGTTGGATTAATTCATGTTTGATTATTACGTGCGCAATTAATTAATTGTGGATCTGTCGTTCATCGTGGCACGTTTTAATTTTTTGTCAGATTTCGTTTTTCACCATGAGAAAATCCGTGGTTAGATTATGATTCTTTCTTGTAAATCTAATCTGTAAAAGAGGAACGAAGACGAAGAACAAGAAGAATGAGACGACGGAGTCCCGTCGCACGGTGCAACGGGAGGCTGGCTGGAAGCTGGACGTGCGCGCGATGGCGTGCTCGATGCTCGCAGCACGCCGCTAGACAACTGCGCGTGAGGCTTAGGCGGCAGGTCTCGGCGGGCATCGGTAGCCTGGGCGTGCGATTTCCACACGGACGTCTCGGCACTGAACGCGCGGACGGGTGTGCGAGATCGCTCGGCAAGCATCGGCGGTTGGGCGTGCGGGCGTGCGGTTTCACACGGGCGCCTCGGGGCGAGCAGCGCGTGAGTTTTCGGCGGCTCAGCGGGCTTAGCACCGTGGGGGCGGCGGCGCCCGGCGCCCTCGGCGGCATCGGCGGTAGCGGCATCGGCGCTCTCGTCGCGGGTGCCCATCGCGCAAAGTGCGCGGCGAGCTGGCGAGATGCGCGCAGTGCTCTCGGCGGCAAGCGCTCGGCGGGGCGGCGGCGGTAGCGACTTCGGCCAGCGGTGCCGTCCGCTGAAGCGCGAGCACGCCAGCGTGCGGTCGTGCGCAAACCTCTCCCAGCAGCTCTCGGCGGGCGCGTAGGGCCTCGGCGGCTGCTGCGACGCCGCTCGACATGCCTCGGTAGCTCGTCACGAGGCGGGCGATGATAAGCGGACGGCGAGGCGGGCGGTGGAGTGTCTTTGGCGTGCGCGTGGGGCATGCCCTAGGGCGCAGTCGAGCCCATCTTGGGCCGACCCGGCCCATTTTCAGCCCAGACCCGATTTTTCGACCCGGTTCTAGATTTCTGACCCGACCCGGCCCATTCCACTGTTTCGGCCTATTTTATGATTTTTTGGCTCAAATCCAGTTTTGACGAGTCCGGTCCGTGCCCGTGCACGCGATACCGTTTTAATTCACCATACATTGATTATATTCCTAGCATGCACCTATATAATTAATTGCAACACGTAGGGGTTTTCGTGTTTACCTTTGAATCTGTCGGCGGAATGGATCGAGACTCGTGCTTTGACCTTACGGATCATATTTCGGTTGCCCGATCTCGATATCGGTGAGGATAATCTATGGAGAATGCTACTGGAAAATCACCCTAATCCTCTAGGAATTTTAGAATCCTCTCCTAAGAGCTATAGGAGATGCACAAAAATTGTGTAGGTTAAAAGTGAGGATTAGCCTTGATCTTATCTCTTACCTTATATTTATAATGCATTACCATAATCCATGAGGAAAGGATCCATGCATATCCATAAATATAATAATATCCTTATAGGATAAAGAGAATAAAATCACATCCATAGAGGGGAATAGGCGCGATTTTCTCCAAGCTACGGACTGGATGGGCCACTCGAGGATGAAATGCAAGGAATAAAGATGGGCCTCAAATAAATTAATTATCTTATGTTGTTGAACATAAATTAATTTATAAACATTCATTCATGCCACTAGAGAATAAATCTTGACTTACACCTTTATTACGAAGGTGAGTCGGACTTGCACTTAGACATTCACGAATCCCGTATTTAAGATATCGCCGTCCATTAATTATTTAGAGCATTACATTGCAAAATAATTAATATCTTTAATTCATAAGTAGTACCACTCGACCTTATTATTGTACTTGAGCTAACTCAACTGCGGGGTTTAGTACAATACACCTTTTGAGCTCCTTAAGGGGCGTCATCGTCATAACGGATATGGTGACTCGTCTGAGATAACTAGCATGACATACAAGCACGCCACCACCCGAGATCACGGAGAATATTGGGTTAGAACATATAACCTACCCATAACAAGTCAAAGTGATGGTGACAACTCATACTCACCTAATACCTTATCGAGGTTTAGATCATCGTAAGTCACCAAGATCTAGGTTCTTCACGACGGTCGGATAGAAGAACTCATCTCACTGTGATCCATCAATACGTCGACGCGTGCCGGCATAGACAAACAACAAGTCAAGTCACTTGCACCTATCGCGGCTCAACAACTCATCCTCAAGTTGTCTCGATTGTGATTCTTTTATATCTCATTAAGCTTGACCAATCATACGGACTTACGTGATCTTCTACACCTGTATGATCTAACTTATATATGAGATAAGGGGACACGGATATATGCAATCAAGTAATCAATTCGGATAGGAGATTGTAATAGTGGTAACAGAAACATTGTATACAAGCTCGACCAAAGCGCTTTCGGTATACAAATCCAACAATCACCCACTTATACAAAAGCAAACTTTTAGTATACAATGTCTCTCTACTAGATATTACAAACAAAACCATCACTTTGCTTCCCCACTTATACAAAGTTTCCTTTCTAAGTGGGTGCCATCAAGCATAATCGAAGTCCTCGAGCGTGCGCCGTAGACTTTTTGGCGAGCTATTTGTGAATGGATCCGCTAGGTTATCCGTCGTATCAATCTTTTCAATCGGCCGTCCCTCGTCTCACGATTTGTCGTATGACATGGTACTTTCTCTCTATGTTTTGTGTCGCCTTGTGGGTCCGTGGTTCCTTCGAGTTTGCCATCGCACTGATTTATCACGAAGAAACTATGATACTCTTGGGCAAACCGGTACCACACCTAGATCCATGAGGTAGTTCTTGAACCATCTGACCTCCTTAGCGACCTCCGGCGGCCACGTGTTCGGCTTCCATGGTAGAGTCCGTAATGCATCGCCGCTTTGCACTCCATGAGGATACGGCTCCACCTCCCAAGGTAAACACATAGCCCGAGGTAGACTTTTTCTCATCACGGTCGACTTGAAATCCAGTGCAGATAACCCAAAGGCATTAGACTATCTCGCATGGTAAACTAGCCTATAATCTCGAGTCCTTTTCGGTGCTTGGTATATGCTTCTTTGCGATCCAATGAGCTTGTCCGAGGTTAGATTGATATCTAGCTACTATGCCTACCGCATAGCGGATATCGGGCCTCGTACATAGCATTGCGTACATGAGACTTCCTCACGGCGAAGCGTAAGGAACTTGTCTCATTTCCTCTATCTCCTTGCGGTCATAGGTGATCGCTCCTTAGATAAAGGGCGCCATGTCCGAAGGTAGCAATCCTTTCTTGGCGGTCCGCATACTAAAGCGAGTAATCACAAGATCGATGTAAGGCGCTTTGAGATAAGCTCAACATTTTCCTCTTGCGATCTCGGTAAACCTTGATCCCAAGAATGTCTGTTGCATCTCCTAAGTCTTTTATTTGAAACGATCGGATAACCAACTCTTTCGTCGATAACAACTTCACATTGTTGCCAACTAGAAGAATGTCATCGACATAAAGTGCAAGAAATACCACATCACCGTTGACATCTAAGCGAAACACACAACTCTCGCTAGGCAGCTGGGTAAATCCATAGGACTTTACCACCTCGTCAAAGCGTAAATTCCAAGATCGTGAGGTTTGCTTAAGCCCATAAATGGACTTCTTAAGCTTCCATACTAGATGCTCTTCACCCTTCACCACATAACCTTGGTTGCTGACATATAGATGTCTCTACCTTCCTCAAGGTAACCGTTTAAGCGGTTTCACATCCATTTGCCAAACCTCAAGGTTCAAGTGGGTTGCTATGGCTAGAAGAATTACGATGGACTTGAGCATTGCTACAGTAAAAGGTCTCATCGAAATCGATGCCCTCAATCGAGTGTAGCCTTTCGCCACAAGCACGGCTTTAAAAGCGAAACCTTTTCATCTGAATCTCTTCCTCTTGTATACCCACTTACTACCTATGGCTTCCTTGCCATCTGGTAGATGTGTCTTTTCGTATACATCCATAGCTGTTATGGACTCAATTTCTAAGTCCATAGCGGTGAGCCATGATCTTGCATCAATGTCTTGTATCGCCTCGTTATGCGTCCATGGGTCGATTATTGTCTGCATCGGTTTCGAGACTAAATCCAAAGATTCACCCACGAACATAAATTGCTCGGGTTGACGAACAACCCTCCCACTACTGACGAGGTGCTCTTGGCACAATAGCAGCAGTGGGTGCGATAACTTGTGGTTATCTATCTTGCACAACTTGTCGGATAGGAGCCACTTATGTACACCGGTATCTCGGTGGAACTCGACCCACTTCAATTTCTTGAAGTATCGGTGTCGATCCTCCCACTGACACGACATCTCGCACCTTTGGCTTAATCGGTGGTGGAATCGATCATCTTCTAATTCTTGAAGAATGATTTCAACTTTGGATTTATGAATTTTCATATAATCATCTTCTAAGAATCGGGCATTAGTGCTAATAATGACATTCGATCCTTAGGACTATAGAATAAACCACCTTCGTCCCTCTAGGATAGCCGATAAACGACGCTTGTGTCGGATCTAGCCTCCAACTTGTCGGATCTTCTTGTTCAAGACATGTCCGGATCGCCCCATATCCTTATGTGGCTTAAACTGAGCTTCGCGAAACCACAACTCGAAGGGGTCTTTTCGGTGACTTGGATGGTACTAGATTTAGCAAGTATGCCGCCGTTTCTAAGGCATACCCCCAGAACGAAATAGGCAATGTTGCATAACTCATCATCGATCTAACCATTTCTAAAAGAGTCCTATTTCTTCGCTCCGACACACCATTTTGCTGTGGTGTGCCCGGTGTAGTGAGCTGGGAGGTAATCCCATACTTCACCAAATAGTCCATAAACTTGTTCTTGAGGTATTCGCCACGCGATCGAGCCTTGATGACTTGATACTCTTACCAAGCTTCGTCTCCACTTCCGCCTTGAACTCTTTGAATTTCTCAAAGCATTCAGACTTGCGGTGAAGCAGGTATACGTATCCGTACCTTGAGTAATCGTCAATGAAAGTGACAAAATACTCGTACCCTCTACGAGCTTGTGTGGACATCGGTCCACACAAGTCGAAATGGACTAGCTCCAACACTTCTTTGGCTCTATAACCCTTCGCTTTGAAGGTCCAGTCGACATCTTACCTTCTATATCTGATTCGCATTTGGGAGCAGATAGCGTGAGATTACCCAACGCTCCATTATTAGTGGGTCTTTGGATCCTATTTAGATTGATGTGACCTAATCTAAGATGCCCGGAGAAATGTGGTGTCATCTTCAAGAAAACTTTCTCTTTTAAGGTTTGTAGATGATGCAACATAGTTATAGGTATTATGTTTGCGCGAAATAGTATAAAGCGAATTACATAATGTGCCAACACAGATAACCGTCATTTCTTATGATAGAAACACCACTATCAAAAATAATGAATATCCATGAATAAATAATTTCAAAGCAGAAACAAGGTTCATGAAACTCCGGCACATATAAAACGTCTTTTAAAACTAAAGCTGTTGTCTCAAAACATAAAGTAACATCTCCACTGCTGTGGCCTCGACTTTCACGCGTTACCCATGGAGATCGTTATCTCGCCATCATGCGATTCCTTGTCCGAGGAACCCCGCAGGTGTAACAAACATTATCGATCGCACCCGTGTCTACTACCCAAGAATGGGTAGAACAAGTCGCTAAACATGTTTCCGTTACTAAAGCAAATGGCGTACCTTGAGCCTTGAGCTTGGGGCACTTAGCCTTCCAATGCCCAGTATTGCCGCACTTGAAGCACTTGCCCCTCTCCTTTGGCTTCTTTAAGCCTCCGGTGGCAGTCATGTTCTTGCTCCCATTACTCCCACTATTTCCCTTGCCTCTGCCACCTTTGGTGCCCTTTTCTTTTCCATTTTGCAACGGAAAATTTGGGGCCCTAGATGTGCTAGCAGGGCATGTGCTTCTTTGCCCATAACTCCTTCCGCGTCCACAAGATCATTAAACAAGCGACTAAGTGTATACTCGGTCTTGCTCATGATCGCATTCACGCGAAAATTCTCAAAGTCTTGGGCGGTGTGTTGAGGATGATATCGACCTTGGCCGCCGTCAATACCTCCTCCCAACCGATCAAGACTATCCATGAGATGAGTCATGTGGAGACATGTTCATGAACCGAACTTCCTTCTTCCATCTTACATGAGATTTCTCTCATTGTGTGGGTCGATCGTCGATCCGATTCGCCCGAACTTACTCTCGAGACTTGACCATATTTGATCGCGTCTACCATCGGTCGATCTTTGCAGTTGCAAGCCTTTGGACATAGTAGTCATCATATAGCATTTTGCCATATTGTTCGACTTATGCCAAAGTCCGCTTGACTCATTGCTCGTTAAATCGATCGTCGATAAGGGCATCGGGTTTAGGAGTAGTGAGAACAAACATGTGTTCTTCAGCGATAAGACCATATTCCATGTTTCGTTTCCACTCGATAAAATTCGGACCGGATAAGCGATTTTGTGCGAGCATATTGATAATCGGTGTAAGAGACATATCCGAAATGACAATGTAAACACATAAGCATCGATCGCACATAATTAAGTAATAATAATATTGTAACCTTTTGATAAAACAATATTAATTGAAACCTCCAATCGCCCAAGGAATTCCACATGCAAGCCACGCGTGTGGACGTTTACACATGAACCCCTCGACCAGACTAAAATATACCTTTTAGTCGTTTAATTTCAATCCATGTCAACTTATCCTTATGAAAAATGAAATTAATGATTGGACCTTACTAGACCACATCACTATCGCAAGAAGGGACTTCGCGGGAAGTTGTACTCGAGGTGATGTCTAAGCAATTACCACAATTTTAACAACAGAAAATGAATTCTTAGAATTGGCATACTCACTAGGACCATACCGCTTCCAATCCAAATTTCTTTGTTATCTCATTTTAAGAACTATCTCTAGAGAACTTATGAAAATCGCACATGCAAGCCACGCGTGTGGGCGTTTACATGAAACTCCCACTTCTCAATAGATTTAAAATGTTTTATTTAGAAATCTCATCTAACAAACTTATGATAAGCAAGTGCAAGCAAGCCGGCGTGTGGGCGTTTACTCACAGTCGTCTCACTTTGTTTAGAGATCAAAAGTGGAGGTCTTGACATTTTAATTTTAAAATTTAATTTGTCGGGTTGCTTGCTTAGTCTTTTTGTTTAAAGGTTTGTCCATCGATCACGTAATCCTAGCATGCTTTTCTATAGAACTCAACATGTAAAACATGCTCATGTAATTCTAAAATATGCTTGAAAACGCGATAAACCTAGCATGCTTACTATGCACGTCCAATCACGAAAACAAATAATATGTTTGTCACGTAATATAAACATACATAGAATGCTTACGCATAATTTAAACATCCACGACATGCAATGAGCGATTAAAAATAAAATAAAAGCGTTCATCGTGGCCCTCGTGGAACTCGTGTATTTTCCCGCCTAATCTATTACATAGAATTGCAAAGCATGATCTTCATAAACTTTGAAAAACGGGCCTAGCGTGCAGGCACGGACCGGTTGTCGAGCGGATTCGGGCCAAAAATCAGGTTTGGGCGAAAAATCGGTCTGGGCGGGTTTGGGCGGAATGGGCTGGGCAGCGCTGAGGGCACGACCCGTGTGCGCGCCAAAGACACCGCCGCCTTATCTCGCCGCGCCTCGCGTGCTCCTCGCGGTCGTGAAAGCGATCGCGACCCGTCGAGCACGCGTGCGGCCATGCTCATGATCGACCACGCAACCGCGAGTCCGCTCCTGGCGCGCGGGTATCTCGCGCGACAACGCGCGCACCTCGCGCAGCGATGGCGCCCGCGAACGCGACGAAGCGCGCGAGCACGCACGCGCGGCGGCCGGCGGTGCCGAGGCATCCAGCGCGAAAGCGCGCCCCACACCGCTCGCACCGCCGGGCCGTGCGCCCGCGTCGCCGCCGCCTTCGCCGATGCCGACCTACCGAGCCGCCGAGAAACGTGTGCCTGGCCGAGGGTCGTGCTGCGAGCGCCGAGCACGCCACACGTGCCGTCGCCCGCACGCCTGATCGCTCAATTTTCTAACACAAAAACGTGCAAATATATAGGTAAGCAGAGTATCGTATCCACAGGGATTGTAATAAGAAAACACAGAAGCTAGCTCAACGATAATTCATCATTATTCAAGCACAGAAAATGGGTGAAAGGTTTAAGGGCTTCGGAATTTAATCCAAAGCAGAGGTAACAAAACAGAAAATAAAATAAAGCAAACAAACACACGGATGGTAAAAACAGATAAGGACGACTAACCCTAGGGATGCATTAATCCTATCCACAACGTATGTTTATCCTGTTCCTATTAGCCAATTTTAATCCAGACAAGATGGAAGATCACATATATAACCGACAATTTCTGTTACGACAATTGCGGCTGTGGATTACTAGTTTTCCCTATTATTGTTACGTCTCTAGGTGAAAACAAGCAACTCCAAATAGATCACAAAGAATATGCTTCCTACGAATATCCTATCTCAGAGTCACGACTCAAGGCTTATTCGTATCATGCATTCAAGATCGATTGACAATTAATCTGATTACGTAATTAACCGGCAACTAGATATGCATCAAGATTGATCGTAAATCAACACATATAAATAAGCACCAAGAATCATGAATCAATGCACGGAAGGTAAATAGCGATAACAGAATCACAACATATAGGATCGGATCATGCAAACCTTGGATTAGAGCGAAATCTAGCCAGACATAATAAACGGAATAAAATACGATTTAACCATAAAAATAGAAATTAAATGCATAAAACCCGTGGTGAAGCGTTGGATGAACAATGGTTGGTCTTGAATCCAATCCCAAGTGAAAGAACGGAAAACAACGGAAAACGATCGGACAAAACGTTCCGATCGATAACAAAGCGAAGAACTAAACTAGAACAATGCAAGAATTAAATCTAAAACTTAACGGAAGCTAAAGGAAAGCAAAAACTGAGGAAAAACTAAATAAATCTGTTCTGGGCGTGTCTGGGGTCTAAGGAGGCGCAAGGCGTGTCTTCCTATTTATAGATAAGGGTGGAAACCTAATTTCTCTTCGCCGCCGTCTCGCATGATCGGTCCTCGCGATCGGTAGCTCGACCCATGAGGCATGTGTCGCACAATCTTCGCTCATGATCGCCTCCTGCGCTCGCATGGTTTCCTCGCGGCCTGGCTAGCGACCGCTAGCCATGGTCGCGAGAAATGCTGATGAGTTCTCGGCGGGCGTGTTTCTTTCAAGGCGTGCACGAGGTCGCGGTCGTGGCCTCTCTTGGCTCTCGCACGGGTTGCCTAGCGGTCGCTAGGCTGGTCGCTAGAAACCAAGGCAGTTGTGCATTTTGGCTCGTGCCTCGTTCCTTGCTTCGATTTTCAACATATGGACCTACACAACACTAAAGAACACCCAAGAGCAGTATCTTCTAGAAATAAATAAAATATTAAGAATCGATACATAAACGCACATTAAATGATCTAAACTCATCTTTAAATATCAACAATAAACGTGTAAAATGCGCGTTTATCAAACCCCCCAAACTTAAATCTTTGTTTGTCCTCAAACAAAACCAAAACAGAAAGACACAACGAAAAGATCAACGAGCGTAGCAAAGATGATAACCATTCTAAACCTCAGAAACATATTAACGCTCAAAAATATTAGCGCACATGACGACGTTAGTCAACTCAACACAAACAACAATTTACGGCAAAAACTCATTTAATTCAACCCTCACAACGGCATGTGTGTAAAATATAGGATACACTCAACTCATAAAGAAATGTAGGACGTGTATACACTCAACGATCAATGCAATGCAACATCTTACCATAGGCTTGCCGTTTCTAATATCTCCACGCGTCATTGTGTTCAAATTAGGATCAAAGAGGTCTTTTCAGAGGTTATAATGTAGGCACATTGGTTAAGGTAGGGTAAAATATGGCTAAGTGACTCAAGAATATTCCAAGCACCCCCATTTATACTTTTCGACACATATGGACTTTGTCCATTTTCCTCTTCTTTCCCAACGTGCTAAATCGACGTTTTATGCCACATAATGGTACCTATACTTTGATTAACGACCCTTTATGCTCAAAACACATAGTGAACTTATCATTACTTTTTCTTTTCTTTTCTAGAGCTTATAGGGTTTCTCATTCACAACAAATGTACTATTCTTCATCACAGATGCATTTCTCTAAAAGTAATTTTTCTCGTCATAACTACATCAAAATTTCAACCCCTTTTGATTCTCATATCCATCCTCACCTCCTATCATCCGGTTAATCGAAAGAAAAAGTCTAATGGCTCAAAGAAGGCGACAAATGGTATATATCATCGGGTTAGTGTTTGGGTGAATATGTGGTTAACAAAGATGGCCTTTATCCTTTCCAAATCGAAACACATATTGCGGTCTCGATACGAAAAAACGACAAGTTCTAGAAGATAATCACATGCATGATATCACACAATTAAAAAAAGCGTATCAAGATATGTATCTGATGAAGCTCAAGTCTCATAGGATAAGCAAATGGTGAAAACAACAAGTTTAAGCAATCTCAAGTCGTTCATCGTCATTTTCTAACATATCATGTGCACTATCATTAAATTTCACAAAAAATTCTATAGTCATTGGCCACATGGATTAACACACTTCACTTAACTCGTTGATCGACAGACACATCACGAAAAAGATGTATAAAAGACCCGACAAAAGCCCCAACATATAATAACTTAACAAAACAACGCAAAACATAACAAGGACTCTCAATCACATCACACTCGACCACTCCCCCAAACTTATTGTCAACGATTGTGCAATGGAGGCAATAATGTTTGCGAAGAGAGTGATTGGGAGACCGTACCTCATATGTTGCGCTACTCCGTGGTTGATAGAATCCTCACCATTGATGATATACATTGGGACTTAAAACCAAACAAACAAGACACAAGAAAACAACGAAAACAGGAAAAACAAAACAAAAGACATAAAGCACGAAAAATGTTGGGTTACCTCCCAACCAGTGCTGGATTTATCGTCGCTAGCTTGACGTTACCTCTTATCAATCAGGCGATTTGGCAACTGTGGTCTTTCCAAACTTCAATTTGCCCTTGTACTTGGCATTTACAACAGACCACCAATTGGCACAATAATTGCTTCCACAAACTTGAACGAATCACTCGGATTTTTATGCCGAGTCCACTTCTTCCTTGCATCATGCCCGTCGATTGGGTAAGTACCCTCTAAGCTTGACGACGCGGCGGCGGCAGTCGTGATCGAGTAGCAATCTTCCGGCTTTTCACCGTCGTGTTGCTTGATGGCGTCATATATGGAAATCTTGAGCTCCTCATCGTTAACACGAAGCGTGAGATTACCTTCCGCACATCAATCAAAGCACAACCGGTTGCTAGAAAAGGTCCGCCCAGATTAGCGGTTGTTGTTTGAATTCGGAATATCTAAAATCACAAAATCGACGGGAAAAACAAAGTCCCGATTCTTACCAACACATCTTCGACGATACATTTAGGATATGTGGTGAATTGTCCACCATCATTAGTGAGATCTTCTTGACTTCATCTTTCCTAGGTGCGGCCGGTTGAATACGTTCAAAGGCATCGATTGATGCTCGCCCCAAGTCGCACAACACATTTGGAAAAGTATGCTCGGCGATCTCGCATTATAACGTAAAACCGCGGGATCCTTCTACTTTAGAGGGCTTCCTCCGCAAGACTAAGACCTGCATTCTTCGGATAGGTAATTTTTAAATTTCCAATTTCTTCTTGCTTGCAAGCTGCGTCTTTTAAAAATTTCATGTATCCCCGGCATGTTTCGTGACTTCAAAGAGAGGCAAATTGATCTCAACTTTTGAAAATCTCTTTGAAGCGAGCAAACTCCTCGTCATATTTTGACTTGACTAGTCGACTCGGAAATGGGACCGGAGGAGTGTACGTGCGAGAATTGGATTTTTGAGGCTCTTCGCGGTCGACCTCGCGACCGCTGGGCAGGTCGCGAGGTGTATGCTCGGCCGCAATCCTTCTTCACGCTCAAAATTGCGGGCGCGAGTTCGTGCGCTGACTCTTCGACAGAATACTTCGCGGTCGTGCTTTCGGGCGCTGGCTCGCTCGCGAACAAATCTGGGACGCGCACAATCTGATTGCTCGTGGTCAGGCTCGCGGGCGCGTGCTGGGTCGCGAGCTTCTGTGGGGAAAACTCGGGACTCCTCGCGATCGGGCTCATGGTCATGAGCTTCGATCGCATGAGTTTACGCTCGCTTAATTTCAGCCTCTTCTTCTTGGTGGGGCTCGGGTAAGCTTGTCCACTCCTCGTCTGGATGGCGAAACATTGATTTTTTGGGTTTACCTCCGTATTACTCGGAAATTGGCCCGTCTTTTGTAGTGCATTCAACTGTACGGCTACTTGACCAATCTGATTTTCCAACATCTTCATATGCTTTCCCATAGCCGTCACAGTGGACTCCAAATGAGTTATTTTCTGCCCGGTGTTTCTTATAAACGAATTCTGGTTCGTTGCCAATTGTTGGTTGCTTACAACCAACTGCTGCATCATATCCTCTAGACTTGGCTTCTTGGTTCTTGGATCATACCATTCATGCCGTGAAGCCCGCTTTGGAGGTTCTTGAAAATTATTCGGGTTGGCATCTGACGAGTTCGGATGATTTCTATTGTTTGGAGTGTATGCGGATTCTCCCCGACGGTTCCTTTGATTTATAGATTGTCGTCCTCCGTCTCAATCTGGCGCTCAACAGAGTGAATTGCTTCATCACTCGTCGTATCTCGAATCGTCTCGGCGATTCTTTGCTTAACCATCGGCGTTCTCTCCGTTGGCCATTGATAGCTGTTGGCGCCATCTCCTCTAAATACGGCTCGCCTCGTCTACTCGTCGGTTCAATAAACAGCCCCCGCCGACGTATTCACAATCTCCTCGTGCGAAATGTCACCACCGTAGAACTGTGTGATTTGTTGCTCCTTGGAGAATCCATCTTTGTGGACATCGCTCAATAGACCTCTGAATCTCTCCCATGCCTCGAATAGTGATTCGCCGTGGTTTTGGCAAAATGGGAGATTTCGCGATGATCTTCAGGCTTCGCCGGTGGAAAGTATTTCGAGAGAAACTTCGTAAAGTTTCTCCCAAGTGTCGATTCCGTTCGGTCCAAACTCTTGAACCAATCTTTCACCTGTCACAGCCGAGAAACGAAACATGATCCGGATCATGTCTTGTGGCACCCCATTTTGTTTGATGGTGTCACAAATATCGAAAGGTCTCGAGATGCGCATTCGGTCTTCGTGACTCTCCCCAAACCGCTTCTCCTCGACCATACCGATCGTGACGGTTTCAGCTCAAAATTGTTCGCATCCACGTGTGGGCCCCATCCGCCTCCTTGGAACTGTTCAGTAGGAGGTCGGTACATAAAATTCAGCGGTCGCGTCTCTGGGGTAGGGACAAGGAGTCCCATATTCGCCATTTGGCGTTGCATCTCTGCGAAATCAGCTAACATGCGTGCAGCTTGCTCGGGAGGAATGCCCCCGTTCTGTGGATTAGCTGCCATTGCAGCCCGTCTCTTCTCTCGTCCTCTTCTCCTTTGAGAGCTTTCGATCTCGGGATCTAGTAATATTTCAGGAGGTCCCTGAGATCTTGTACGCATAAACTACCTGAGAAAAGAGAGAATTTAGCTCTGGTAACAATAAATAAATAATATAATATATAACTTGAATTAATAAATCCAAATCGTCAAATTATTCCTATGCAATCTTAACAATCCCCGGCAACGGCGCCAAAATTTGATCGCTCACTTTTCTAACACGAAAATGTGCAAATATATCGGTAAGCAGAGTATCGTATCCACAGGGATTGTAATACGAAAACACAGAAGCTAGCTCAACGATAATTCATCATTATTCAAGCACAGAAAATGGGTGAAAGGTTTAAGGGCTTCGGAATTTAATCCAAAGCAGAGGTAACAAAACAGAAAATAAAATAAAGCAAACAAATACTCGGATGGTAAAAACAGATAAGGACGACTAACCCTAGGGATGCATTAATCTTATCCACAACGTATGTTTATCCTGTTCCTATTAGCCAATTTTAATCCAGACAAGATGGAAGATCACATATATAACCGACAATTTTTGTTACGATAATTGCGGCTGTAGATTACTAGTTTTCCCTATTACTGTTACGTCTCTAGGTGAAAACAAGCAACTCCAAACAGATCACAAAGAATATGCTTCCTACGAATATCCTATCTCGATTCACGACTCGAGGCTTATTCGTATCATTCATTCAAGATCGATTGACAATTAATACAGATTACGTAATTAACCGCAACTAGATATGCATCAAGATTGATCGAAATCAACACATATAAATAAGCACCAAGAATCATGAATCAATGCTCGGAAGGTAAATAGCGATAACAGAATCACAACATATAGGATCGGATCATGCAAACCCTAGGATTAGAACGAAAATCTAGCCAGACATAATAAACGGAATAAAATACGATTTAACCATAAAAATAGAAATTAAATGCATAAAACCCGTGGTGAAGCGTTGGATGAATAATGGTTGGTCTTGAATCCAATCCCAAGTGAAAGAACGGAAAACAACGGAAAACGATCGGACAAAACGTTCCGATCGATAACAAAGCGAAGAACTAAACTAGAACAATGCAAGAATTAAATCTAAAACTTAACGGAAGCTAAAGGAAAGCAAAAACTGAGGAAAAACTAAATAAATCTGTTCTGGGCGTGTCTGGGGTCTAAGGAGGCGCAAGGGGTGTGCTCCCCTATTTATAGATAAGGGTGGAAACCCTAATTTCTCTTCTGCCGCGCCGTCTCGCGATCGGTCCTCGCGATCGCTAGCTCGACCGCGAGGCATGTGTCGCGCGCACAATCTTCGCTCGCGGTCGCCTCCTTGCGCTCGCATGGTTTCCTCGCGGCCTGGCTAGCGACCGCTAGCCATGGTCGCGAGAAATCGTACAGTGAGTTCTCGGCGCTGGGCGTGTTTCTCTCGCGTGCACGAGGTCGCGGTCACGGCATCGCTTGGCTCTCGCGCGGGTTGCCTAGCGGCCAGCCAAACGGTCGCTAGGCTGGTCGCTAGAAACCAAGGCAGTTGTGCATTTTGGCTCGTGCCTCGTTCCTTGCTTCGATTTTCAACATATGGACCTACACAACACCAAAAGAACAACCAAGAGCAGTATCTTCTAGAAATAGATAAAACATTAAGAATCGATACATAAACGCACATTAAATGATCTAAACTCATCTTTAAATATCAACAATAAACGTATAAAATGCGCGTTTATCAACGCCTTCGCGTCGTGCGTCCGATTTCTCCGGCGTACTCCCGTCGTCTCGTTCTTCGTGCTTTCGTCTTCGTTCTTCATTTACAGATAAGATTTACAGAAAAATAAATCTAATCTAACCACGGATTTTCTCGTGGTGAAAAACAAAATCCGACAAAAATTAAAAACGAGCCACGATGAACGACATATCCAACAATTAATTAATTGCGCACGTAATAATCAAACGTGAATTAATCCAACAGAGCCAAGATACTGATCCCAGGCTCTGATACCAATTATAGGGAAAACTGATTTTGACCCTCTCCCGAGGATCTATCTTGGATGTTTAATTCACCATACATTGATTATATTCCTAGCATGCACCTATATAATTAATTGCAACACGTAGGGGTTTTCTCGTGTTTACCTTCAACTGCCGAGGCGGAATGGATCGAGACTCGTGCTTTGACCTTCTGGACTGTATTCGGTTGCCCAATCTCCAATATCGAGTGAGGATAATCTATGGAGAATGCTACAGAAAATCACCCTAATCCCTCTAGGAATTTTCGAGAATCCTCTCCTAAGAGCTATAGGAGATGCACGAAAATTGTGTAGGTTAATAGTGAGGATTAGCCTTGATCTTATCTCTTACCTTATATTTATAATGCATTACCATAATCCCATAAGGAAAGGATCCATGCATATCCCATAAATATAATAATATCCTTATAGGATAAAGAGAATAAAATCACATCCATAGAGGGGGGAATAGGCGCCGATTTTCTCCAAGCTACGGGCCTGGATGGGCCAGCTCAGGGATGAAATGCAAGGAATAAAGATGGGCCTCAAATAAATTAATTATCTTATGTTCAGCCCAGAACATAAATTAATTTATAAACATTCATTCATGCCACTAGAGAATAAATGCTGACTTACACCTTTATTACCGAAGGTGAGTCGGGCTTGCACTTAGACATTACGAATCCCCGTATTTAAGATATCGCACGTCCATTAATTATTTAGAGCATTCTGACTGCTTAAAATAATTAATATCTTTAATTCCTTAAGTAGTACCACTCAACCTTATTATTGTACTTGAGCTAACTCAACCGCGGGGTTTAGTACAATACACCTTTGAGCTCCTTAAGGGGCGTCATCATCCTTAACGGATATGGTGACTCGTCTGAGATAACTAGCATGACATACAAGCACCGCCACCACCCAAGATGCGGAGAATATGGGTTAGAACATATAACCCTCACCCATAACAAGTCAAAGTGATGGTCAAGAACTCATACTCACCTAATACCTTATCGAGGTTTAGATCATCGTAAGTCACCGAGATCTAGGTTCTTCACGACGGTCGAGATAGAAGAACTCATCTCACTATGATCCATCAATACGTCGAGACGCATCAAAGCATAGACAAGCAACCAAGTCAAGTCACTTATCTATACATGACTATACCGACAACTCGTCCTCAAGTTGTCTCACCGTGATTCTTTTATATCTCATTAAGCTTGACCAATCATACGAGACTTACGTGATCTTCTACACAATCGTATGATCTAACTTATATATGAGATAAGGGACACAGATATATGCAATCAAGTAATAAATTCAGATAGAAGATTGTAATAGTGGTAACAGAAACATTGTATACAAGCTCAACCAAAAGCGCCAAGATACAAACCAACAAGTTGCGTGTCTTTTTTTCGGCAGGTATCGGCGGCCCAAGAGGACGGGGCTAGGCGGGTCACACGGCAGCATCGGCGAGATCGGGCTGCACAGCTCGGCAGCCGGGCATGCGGTCTCCTTGCGGGCGTGCGCGCTCGGTGGGCTTCGGCAGTCTCGGACAGGACGCTCGGGCGGCCTCGGAAGGTCAGGCCAGGCAATGCCTCGACAGCATCAGGCGACGTGGGGCGTGCGACTCTCGTACAAAAGCCTCGGCGGCACTCGACAGCATGTCCCGTGGAAGCTTTCAACAGCTCTTGGCAGGTCGCCCTCGGCACCCCTCGGTGGCATCGGGTGACGCGGCTCGGCACGCCTCGGTGGGTCGGGCTTGGCAGCGCTCGGCAAGTCTCGGGCGGTATCGGGCGACGCCGCTCGACAGGCCTGGCGAGCGTTGGGCGATTGAGCGTGAGTCGTGCGCAGGTTTTCTCGACGGCTGCCGATACTGCGCGCAGATGGCTCGATAGCGTCCCTCGACTGCATGGCGAGGTAGGTCTCGACGAGTGGGCGATGGCGAACGCAGTGCCTCTCAGCCAGGATGTGCGACGCTGCTCGGCGCTCCTTGGCAGGACCTAGGTGAGATAGCGATGGGGCGCGCTTGATGTGCGCAGACCTGCGCACAATTCTCGGCAGTCCATCCGGATGGCTGGGCGATGTCTGCACGGGCGGAGCGGGTGGCTGGACACGCGAGCTTCTCGGCGGGCTCGGTGGTGTTTTCTCGACATGAGGGCAACGGTTGGGCGGCGGCTGTGCCCTAGCGCACACGGCCTAGTTCGCATTGGGCCGACCCAGCCCGTTTTCGGCCCAAACCCGAATTTTCGACCTAGAACCGAATTTTGACCCGGTTCTAGATTTTTGACCTGATCCGGCCCGATCCATTGTTTCGGCCCATTTTTTAAATTTTCAGCCCAAATCCAGTTTTGCCGAATCCGGTCCGTGCCTGTGCACCCGAGGCCCGTTTTTCGAGATTTTTGAAGATCTGTACTTTACAAATTTATGTAATAAATTGGGCAAGGAAGTACATGATCCACGAGTGGGACGCCATGAACGATTTTATTTTATTTTTATCGTTCAAAGCATGTCGTGGATGTTTAAATTATGCAGAAGCATGCTATGTATGTTTAATTACGTAGATAAAAATATTATATGTTTTCATGATTGGATGCGCATAGTAAGCATGCTAGGTTTATCGTGTTTTTCAAAGCTTGTTTTACAATTCTACGAGCATGTTTTACATGTTGAGTTCTATAGAAAAGCATGCTAGGATTACGTGATCTGCATGGAGATAACGATCTCCATGGGCAATGCGGCGAAAGTCGAGGCCGTTGCAGTCAAAGATGTTTCTTTATGTTTTGATAGAACAGTTTTAGTATTGAAAGACGTTTTATATGTGCCGGAGTTTCGGCGGAACCTTATTTCAGTTTCCAAACTATTTATTCATAGATATTCAAATTTTTTTTTAATAGTGGTGTTTCTATCATAAGAAATAACGAAGTTATCTGTGGTGGCACTTTATATAATTCGCTTTATACTATTTACGCCAAACATAATACCTTTAATTATGTCAGATCTACTTCAAACCTTAAAAGAGAAAGTTTTCTTCAGAAGATGACACCACATTTCTCGGCATCTTAGATTAGGTCACATCAATCTAAATAGGATCCAAAGGCGGCTAAGAATGGGCGTTGGGTGATATCACAATTACTGCTCCCATCTGCGAATCCTGTATAGAATGAAAGATGTCGACCGGACCCTTCAAAGCGAAGGGTTATAGAGCCAAAGAAGTGTTGGAGCTAGTCCATTCTGACCTGTGTGGATCTATGTCCACACAAGCTCGTGGAGGGTACGAGTATTTTATCACTTTCATTGACGATTACTCATGGTACGGATACATATACCTGCTTCACCGCAAGTCTGAATGCTTTGATAAATTCAAAGAATTTAAGGCGGAAAAGGAGACGAAGCTTGGTAAAAGTATCAAGTCACTGCGGTCTGATCGCGGTGGCGAATACCTCAGTAACGAGTTTATGGACTATTTGGTGAAGTGTGGGAATGGCGTGTCAGAGCGAAGAAATAGGACTCTTTTAGAAATGGTTAGATCGATGATGAGTTATGCAACGTTGCCTATTTCGTTCTGGGGGTATGCTTTAGAAACAACGACATACTTGCTAAATCTAGTACCATCCAAGTCAGTCGAAAACACCCCTTTCGAGTTGTGGTTTGGGCGCAAGCTCAGTTTAAACCATATAAGGATATGAAGCGATCCAAAGACGTGTCTTTGAAGAAGAAGGCGATAAGTTGGAGTCTAGATCCGATGCGTCGTTTATTGGCTATCCTAGGAAACGAATGGTGGTTATTTCTCTGATCCTAAAGATCGAAGGTCATTATTAGCACTAATGCTCGATTCTTAGAAGATGACTATATGAAAACCATAAACCAAAGTTGAAATCATTCTTCAAGAATTAGAAGATGATCGATTCCGCCACCGATTAAACCAAAGGTACGAGATGTCGTGTCTAGTGGGAAGGATCGACACTAGATACTGGGTCGAGTTCCACTGGAGATACCGACCGTACAAGTGGCACCTATCCAACAAGTTGTGCAAAATAGAGAACCATAAGTTACTGCACCCACCGTTGCTTATTGTGCGATGGCGCCGTCAGAGTGGGAGGATGTTCATCAACCCGAGCGATTTATGTTCGTGGGTGAATCTTCGGATTTAGTCCCAGGAAACAAGTAGGCAATAATAAACCCATGGACATACAGTGAGGCGATACAAGACACTGATGCAAGAACATGGCACACCGCTATGGACTTAGAAATTGAGTCAATAACAGCTATGGATGTATATGAAAAGACACCTCTACCAGATGGCAATGAATCCATAGGTAGTAAGTGGGTATACAAGAGGAAGAGAGATTCAGATGGAGAGGTTTCGGCTTTTAAAGCCAGGCTTGTGGCAAAAAGGTACTCTCAGATTGAGGGCATCGATTTCGATGAGACCTTTTCGCCTGTAGCAATGCTCAAGTCCATCAGAATTCTTCTGGCCATAGTAGCCCACTTAAACTTCGAGGTTTGACAAATGGATGTGAAAACCGCTATTCTAAACGGTTACCTTGAAGAAGGTAGAGACATCTATATGCAGCAACCCGAATGTTATGTGGTGAATGGTGAAGTGCATCTAGTTTGGAAGCTTAAGAAGTCCATTTATGGACTCAAGCAAGCTTCCCGATCATGGAACTTGCGCTTTGACGAGGTGGTAAAATCCTATGGATTTACCCAATTGCCTAGAGAAAGTTGCGTGTATCGTTTGGATGTCAACGGTGATGTGGTATTTCTTGCACTTTATCAGACATGCTTCTACTTGGCAACAATGTGAAGTTGTTATCAGACGTAAAGAGTTGGTTATCCGATCAGTTTCAAATGAAAGACTTAGGAGATGCAGCGTACATTCTTAGGATCAAGGTTTACCAAGATCGTAAGAGAAAAATGTCGAGCTTATCTCAGGCATCTTACATTGATATTGTGATTACTCGTTTTAGCATGCAAACCGCCAAGAAATGATTGCTACCTTTCAGGCTTGGTGTTCTTTATCTAAGGAGCAGTCACCTATGACTGCAAATGAGATAGAGAAAATGAGACAAGTTCCTTACGCTTCCGCCGTAGGAAGTCTCATGTATGCAATGCTATGTACGAGACCCGATATCTCGCTATGCGGTAGCATAGTAGCTATATATCGCCTAACCTCGGACAAGCTCTTTGGATCTGCGGTAAAGCATATACTGGCACGAAAAGGACTTGAGATTATAAACTAGTTTACCATGCAGATAGTCTAATGCCTTTGGGTTATTTGCACTCGGTTTTCTAAGTCGACCGTGATGAGAAAAAGTCTACCTCGGGCTATGTGTTTACCTTGGGAGGAGGAGCCGATCTGGCGGAATGCAAAGCAATGAGGCATTGCGGACTCTACTATGGAAGCGAATATGTAGCCGCGGAGGTCGCTAAAGAGGTGTATGGTTCAAGAACTACCTCATGGATTTAGACGTGGTACTGGTTTGCCCAAGAGTATCATAGTTTATTGTGATAACCGAGGTGCGATGGCAAACTCGAAGGAACCACAGACCCACAAGGCAACCAAACACATAGAGAGAAAGTGCCATGTCATACGAGAAATCGTTAGACGAGGAGACGTGCTGATTGAAAACATTGGTACTACGGATAACCTAGCTGACCCATTCATGAAGATCCTGCCGCAAAAAGTCTACGAAGAGCATATTCGAGGACTCGATTGCAAGAAGATGGCACCCACTTAGAAAGGAAACTTTTGTATAAGTGGGAGAAGCAAAGTGATGGTGTTGTTTGTAATAGCTAGTAGAGAGACACATTGTATACTAAAAGTTTGCTTTAGTATAAGTGGGAGATTGTTGGATTTGTATACTGGAAGCAGTTTTGGTTGAGCTTGTATACAATGTTTCCTGTTACCACTATTACAATCTCCTATCTGAATTGTTTACTTGATTACATATGTATGTCCTTTTATCTCATATATAAGTTAGATCATACAGTGTGTTGTAGATCACGTAAGTCCGTATGATTGGTCAAGCTTAATGAGATATAAAAGAATCACTGGTGAGACAACTTGAGGACGAGTTGTCGGCATAGTCATGTATATATAAGAAGTAACTTGACTTGGTTGCTTGTCTATCTTTGGTACGCCTCGACGATTGATGGATCACAATGAGATGAGTTCTTCTATCTCGCGGTTGTGAAGAACCTAGATCTCGATGACTTTACGTTGATCTAAATCTCGATAAGGTATTAGGTGAGTAAGAGTTGTTGACCATCACTTTGACTTGTTATGGGTGAGGTTACATGAGATAACCCAAGATTCTCTGCATCTTGGGTGGTGGCGATCTTGTATGTCATGCTAGTTACCCGACGAGTCACCGTATCCGCTAGGATGATGACGCCCCTTAAGGAGCTCAAAATGTTTATTGTACTAAACCCTGCAGGTTGAGTTATCTCAAGTACAATAATAAGGTTGAGTGGTAATACTTAAGGAATTAAAGATACTAATTATTTTAAGCAGTCAGAACGCTGTAAATAATTAATGGACGTACGATATCTTAAATATGAGGATTCGTGAAGTCTAAGTGCAAGCCCGACTCAACTTCGGAAATAAAGGGGTAAGCCAGCATTTATTCTCTAGTAGCATGAATAAATGTTTATGAATTAATTTATGTTCGGGCTGAACATAAGATAATTAATTTATTTGAAGCCCATATTTATTCCTTGCATTTGATCCTCGGGGTGACCCATTTGATAGGATTTAGGATCGCATTATAAATATATAGAGTCTCATTGGGACTCGCCTCGATCTCTCTATCTTAAGTGATATTATTATATTTATTAGATATGCATAAATTCTATCTTGATAGGATATAAGGTAAGTATAGATGTAAGAGTATCGTATCCACGAGATTGTATCGAAAACATAGAAGCTAGCTCAGCGACAATTCATCATTATCGAGCACGAATTTGGGTGAGAGGTTTAAGGGCTTGAAATTAATCCAAGCAAAGGTAACCAGCGAAATATAAATAAAGCAATAAAATCACGAAAGATAATTATGAAGAAAGACTAACCACAGGGATGCCAATCCTATCCACAGCGTATGTTTATCTGTTCTATTAGCAATTTTAATCCGAGACAAGATGGAAGATCACATATAACCAACAACTTGATTCACGACAATTGCGGTAGTAGATTACGAGTTTTCCCTACCATTCTAGGTGAAAACAAGTAACTCCAAAATGATCACTAAGAATATGCTTCCTACGAATATCTATCTACATTTCGACTCGAGGCATTCTTATCATGCATTCAAGATCGATTGACAATTAATACAATTACGTAATTAACCGACAACTAGATATGCATCAAGATTGATCGAAATCAACACATATAAATAAGCACCAAGAATCATGAATCAATACGGAAGGTAAATAACACGATAGGAATCACAACATATAGGATCGAATCATGCAAACCCTAGGATTAGAGCGAGAAAACTAGCGGACATAATCAGCGGAATGAAATACGATTTAGCCATAAAAGCGGAAATTAAATATATAAAACCCGTAGGAAGCGTTGGATGAACAATGGTTGGTCTTGAATCAATCAAGCGAGCGAATGGAAAACAACGAGCGAGCGATCGGACAAAGCGTTACGATCGATAGCGAAACGATAAACTAAACTAGAACAACGGAAAAACAATACTAGAATTAAACTAAATGAAGACTAAAGCTAAAGAATGGAAAAGCGAGAAAAAGCAAGCGAGTGCGGGGCGTATGGGGTTCGATGGAGGCAAGCAAGGCTCTTGCCTATTTATAGAAAAGGTGGAAACCTAATTTGCGCCCCGCCGGCGCCTCGCGACCGGTCCTCGCGATCGCTAGTGCGATCGCTAGGTATATCTCGCAGCGTTCTTCTCGCTTCTTTTCGCCTCCTTGCGCTCGCTTTGTACCTCGCGACCCGGCTAGCGGTCGCTAGTAATATGAAATGGTCGCGAGAAATCGTCAGTGAGTTCTCGGCGCTGCGCCAGCTTCGCGAGCACGAGGTTGCGCGCGGCTCTTACGGGCGCGCATGTTTTGCCTCACGACCAGCCTGGCGACCGCTAGGCTGGTCGCTAAGCTACTAAATTGCTCATTTGCTAGTGCGTGGTTCCTTGCTTCGATTATCAAGAGAGAAAATCAAACCCTAATCCAAGAGAAGAATTTTCGAGAATTACTATTCCAAAATAGAGAGAATTTTTGAAAATCTCTAGGGAGGAAGAAGACGAATTTCTATAGCACTCTCCATAGATTGTCCTCACTCGACATTGGAGTTTAGGCAATAGGTACACAGTTCAGAAGATCAAAGCACGAGTCTTGATCCAATCATTGCCTGGCAAATTCGCAGGTAAACACGAGAAAACACCAACGTGTTGCAATTAATTATATAGATGCATGCTAGGTATATAATCAATGTATGGTGAATTAAACATCCAAGATAGATCCTCGGGAGGGTTAAAATAAGATTTCCCTACATAAACATGAAATTTATTTTCGTGATTAGATGCGTATAGCAAGCATGCAAGGTTTATTACGTTTTGAAGCATGTTTTAGAATTCTGTGAGCATGTTTTACATGTTGAGTTTTATAGAAAGCATGCTAGGATTATGTGATCTGCATGGACAAACCCTTTGAAACAAAAGACTAAGCCAGAAAACCGACATATTAATTTGTTTAAATTAAAGATGTCAAGACCTCCACTTTTTGATCTCTAAACAAAGTGGTACGCACTATGAGTAAACGTCCACACGCGTGGCTTGCTTGCACTGTTTATCATAAGTTTGTTAGATGAGATTTCTAAATAAAACATTTTAATCTATTGAGAAGTGGGAGTTTCATGTGTAAACGTCCACACGCATGGCTTGCATATGCGATTTTCATAAGTTCTCTAGAGATAGATTTAAAATGAGATGACAAAAGATTTTGAATTGGAAGCGGTATAGTCCGAGTGAGTATGCCAATTCTAAGAATTCATTATCTGCTGTCAAAATTGTGGTCATTGCTTAGACATCACCTCAAGTACAACTTCCCGCGAAGTCTCTTCTTGCGATAGTGATGTGGTCTAGTAAGGTCCAATCATTAATTTCATTTGTCATAAGGATAAGTTGACATGGATTGAAATTAAATGACTAAAAGGTATATTTTAGTCTGATCGAGGGGTTCATGTGTGAACGTCCACACGCATGGCTTGCATGTGGAATTCCTTAGGCGATTGGAGGTTTCAATTAATATTGTTTTATCAAAAGGTTACAATATTATTGTTACGAATTATGTGCGATCGTATGATTTTGTGTTTGCATTACTTTTCAGATATGTCTCTTACCCCGATTATCAATATGCTCACACAAAATCCTCTATCCAGTCCAAATTTTATCGAGTGGAATCGAAACATGGAATATGTTCTTATCGCAAAAGAACACATGTTTGTTCTCACTACTCCCAAACCCGATGCCCTTACTGACGCATCGACAAATGAGCAGCGAGAGTAAGCAGACTTGGCATAAGTCAAATAATATGGCCAAATGCTATATGATGACAACTATGTCGAAGGCTTGCTTGCACCGCAAAGATCGATCGATGGTAGACGCGACGAAATATGGTCAAGTCTCGAGAGTAAGTTTGGGCAATCGGATCGACGATCCGCCCACACAATGAGAGAAATCTTGGCGTGTAGGATGGAAGAAGGAAGTTCGGTCCATGAACATGTCTCCCACATGATTCATCTCATGGATAGTCTTGATTAGTTGGGAGGAGGTATCAACGGCGAAGCCAAGGTCGATATCATCCTCAACACACTGCCCAAGTCTTTTGAGAATTTTCGCGTGAATGCGATCATGAGCAAGACCGAGTATACACTTAGTCAGTTGCTAAATGATCTCGTGGCCGCAGAAGGTGTCATGGGAAAATGAGCACATGCCCTTGCTAGCACATCTAAGGGCCAAAAATTTTCATTGAAAAGTGGAAGAAGAAAAAGGGGTACCAAATGTGGTAGCGGTAAGGGAATCAGTGGGAGCAAGAACATGGATGCCACCGGAGGCTTGAAAAGCCAAAGGAGAGGGGCAGGTGCTTCAAGTGGGGCAAGATTGGGCATTGGAAGGCTAAGTGCCCCATGCTCAAGGCTCAAGGTACGTCATTTAATTTAGTAACGAAAACAAGTTTAGCAACTTGTTCTACTCATTCATGGGTAGTAGATACGGGTGCGACTGATCATGTTTGTTACACCTTGTAGGGGTTCCTGCGAACAAGGGAGTTGTTTAATGGCGAGATAACGATCTCCATGGGCAACGCGGTGAAAGTCGAGGCCATTGCAGTCGGAGATGTTTTTTTATGTTTTGATAGAACAATTTTAATATTAAAAGACGTTTTTATATGTGCCGGAGTTTCGGCGAAACCTTATTTCGGTTTCCAAACTATTTATACATGGATATTCTGATATTTTTGATAGTGGTGTTTCTATCATAAGAAATGACGAAGTTATCTGTGGTGGCACTTTATATAATTCGCTTTATACTATTTCTGCTAAACATAATACCTTTAATTATGTTGCATCTACATCAAACCTTAAGAAGATGAAGTTTTCTTCACTAGATGATACCACGTTTCTTTGGCTTCTTAGATTAGGTCACATCAATCTAAATAGGATCCAAAGACTGGCTAAGAATGGAGTGTTGGGTGAAATCACAATCACTCCGTTCCTAGTCTGCGAATCCTGTATAGAAGGAAAGATATCGACTAGACCCTTCAAAGCGAAGGGGTATAGAGCCAAGGAAGTGTTGAAGCTAGTCCATTATGACCTGTATGGACCAATGTCCACACAAGCTCATGGAAGGTACGAGTATTTTGTCACTTTCATTGACGATTACTCAAGGTAATACGTATACCTACTTCACCGCAAGTCTGAATGCTTTGAGAAATTCAAAGAATTTAAGGCAGAAGTGGAGACAAAGCTAGGTAGAGTATCAAGTCACTGTGATCGCGGTGGCGAATACCTCAGTAACGAGTTCATGGACTATTTGGTGCAGTGTGGGATTACCTCCCAGCTCACTAAACCGGCACACCACAGCAAAATGGTGTATTAGAGTGAAGAAATAGGACTCTCTTATAAATGATTAGATCGATGATAAGTTATGCAACATTGCTTATTTTGTTTTGGGGGTATGCCTTAGAAACAGCGACATATTTGCTCAATCTAGTACCGCCCAAGTCAGTCGACAAGACCCTTTCGAAGTTATGGTTTGGGCGCAAGCCTAGTTTAAGACATATAAGGATATGGGGCACTCCAGCACATGTGCTGAACAAGAAAGCTGAAAAGTTGGAGCCTAGATCTGAAGCAAGACAGTTTATTGGTTATCCTAGATGAACGAAAGGTGGTTATTTCTATAGTCCTAAGGATCAGAAGGTCGTTATTAGCACTAACGCCCGATTCTTAGAAGAGGACTATATGAAAAACCACAAATCCAAAGTTGAAATCATACTTCAAGAATTAGAAGACGATCGTATTCCGCCACCGTTTAGACCAAAGGTACGAGATGTCGTGTCTAATGAGAGAGATCGACACCAGATACTTCAAGAAATTGAAGTGGGTCGAGTTCCAGGGAGATACCGACCGTACAAGTGGTTCCTACCCAACAAGTTGTGCAAGATAGAAAACCACAGGTTACTGCACCTACAGTTGCCATTATGCCAGTAGCTCCTTATCGTAGTGGGAGGGTTGTTCGTCAACCCGAGCGATTTATGTTTGTGGGAGAATCTTCGGATTTAGTCCCATGAAACGAGCATGCTCTAATCGATCCATGGACATACAGCGAGGCGATACAAGACATAGATGAAAAATCATGGCACGTCGCTATGGACTTAGAAATTGAGTCCATAACAACTATGGATGTATATGAGAAAACACCTCTATCAGATGACAATGAAGTCATAGGTAGTAAGTGGGTATACAAGAGGAAGAGAGATTCATATGGAAAGGTTTCAGCTTTTAAAGCTAGGCTTGTGGCGAAAGGGTACACTCAAATTGAGGGCATCGATTTCGATGAGACCTTTTCGCCTGTAGCAATGCTTTCAAGTCCATCAGAATTATTCTGGCCAAAGCAGCTCACCGAAACCTTGAGGTTTGACAAATGGATGTTAAAACCACTTTTCTAAACGGCTACCTTGAAGAAGGTAGAGACATCTATATGTAGAAACCCGAAGGTTATGTGGTGAAGGAGAAGAGCATCTAGTATGGAAGCTTAAGAAGTCCTTTACGGACTCAAGCAAGCTTTCCGATCATGGAACTTAAGTTTTGACGAGGTGGTAAAGTCCTATTGATTTACCCAGTTGCCTAGCAAAAAGTTGTGTGTATCGTTTCGATGTCAACGGTGACGTGGTATTTCTTGCACTTTACATAGATGACATCCTTCTACTTGGCAACAATGTGAAGCTGTTATCAGACGTAAAAGTTGGTTATCCGATCAGTTTCAAATGAAAGACTTAGGAGATGCAGCGTATATTCTTGGGATCAAAGTTTACCGAGATCGCAAGAGAAAAATGTTGAGCTTATATCAGGCGTCTTACGTTGATACTGTGATTACTCGTTTTAGTATTCAGACCGCCAAGAAGGGATTGCTACCCTTCAGACATGGTGTTCATTTATCTAAGGAGCAGTCCCCTAAGACTACAAAGGAGATAGAGAAAATGAGACAAGTTCCTTACGCTTCCGCCGTAGGAAGTCTCATGTATGCAATGCTATGTACGAGACCCGATATCATCTATGCGTTAGGCATAGTAGCTAGATATCAGTATAACCCTGGACAAGCACATTGGACTGCGGTAAAGCATATACTCAAGTACCTGAAAATGACTCGATATTATAGGCTAGTTTACCAAACAGATAGTCTAATGCCTTTGGGTTATTCAGACTCGGATTTCCAAGTTGACCGTGATGAGAAAAAGTCTACCTCAGGTTATGTGTTTACCTTGGGAGGATGAGCCGTATCTTGACGGAGTGCAAAGCAGCGATGCATTGCGGACTCTACCATGGAAGCCGAATATGTAGCCACTTCGGAGGCTGCTAAGGAGGCGGTATGGTTCAAGAACTACCTCATTGATCTAGATGTGGTACCTCGTTACCCAAGAGTATCATAGTGTACTGTGATAACTCATGTGCAGTGGCAAACTCGAAGGAACCACGGACCCACAAGGCGACAAAACACATAGAGAGAAGGTACCATATCATACGAGAAATCGTAAGAGGATGAGATGTGTTGATTGAGAAGATTGGTACTGCAGATAACCTAGCTGACCCATTCACGAAAAGCCTGCCGCAAAAAGTCTACGATGAGCATGTTCGAGGACTTGGATTGTGCAAGATGGCCCCTACTTAGAAATGAAACTTTTGTAGAAGTGGGATAAGCAAAGTGATGGTTGTTTGTAATAGCTAGTAGAGAGACACATTGTATACTAAAAGTTTGCTTTAGTATAAGTGGAAGATTGTTGGATTTGTATACTGGAAGCAGTTTTGGTTAGGGGTGAGCATTCGGTCGGTTCGGTTGAAAACTGAACCGAAAAACCAAAACCGAAAAAACCGAAGCATTCAAAAATTTTAACCGAATCGAACCGAATTTTTACTCAAACCGAACCAAACCGAACCGAATTTTAAACTTCGATTTCGGTTCGGTTTTTGGTTAACCGAACTTTTAATAATTTTAATAATTTAATTTAACATATATATATATTTTATGTATATATATATATATTAATTTAATAGGGTTTAATATTTATATATATATATATATAATTTAATTTAATAGGGTTTAATATTTTAGTAATTTAATTTATATATATATATATAAACTTTTGTTCGGTTCGGTCCGAACCGAAAAAATTTCGGTTTTCATTTTTTGGATCCAAACCGAACCGAAGTTGTTAAAAACCGATCCAAATCGACCAAATTGCTACGGTTCGGTTCGGTTATTCGGTTTGAATTCGGTTGTGCTCACCCCTAGTTTTTGTTGAGCTTGTATACAATGATTCTTATTAACACTATTACAATCTTCTATCTGAATTGTTTACTTGATTGCATATGTATGTCTCTTTATCTCGTATATAAGTTAGATCATACAGTGTGTAGAAGATCACAGAAGTCTGTATGATTGGTCAAGCTTAATGAGATATAAAAAGGATCACATCTGAGACAACTTTAGGATGAGTTGTCGGTATAGGCTTTAATACCCTGGATTTCCATAGCATTAATCATGCACTAATTACGTGATTAATTAGAGATTAATTACGTAATTAACTAGGGACAATGCATCGTCAGATAAGATAACATAAAGTTCTAACTCAAAGATTATTTTAGAATTCTAAAGTTGGTTGATTTAACAATAAATTTTAATTTATTGTCTTATTTCAACGTTTATTTTAGAAAGAAAGATTTATGAAAATTTCAACTTACTAACAATTTCTAATCTCTATTTGATTTATTAATTTCAAAGGATACATTATATCTTTATTTTTCGAATATATATATATATATATATATATATATATTCGGATGAGGACATAACGTCCCTAATAAATTGGGCCTAGCACCACTATGTAGTAATAGGCCCAAATCGCAATCAAAGCTTATGAGATAAGTTAAAGAATTTTCTAGAAATTGATGGAAAGTTAATGGCTTCTTATGGAAGAATGAAATAGTGATATATATGCTTTTGCTTCCAAAGCACCCCATTATTTACCATCTTCATCCTTCTCACTCTCAAATTTTCGAAACACACACACACACTCACACACTTGATTCTTCTTCTATCAAGCTCAAGATTCAAGCTTCCATTTCATCTCAAGATAGTAGATTAACATCTCCAAGATGTAACTTACTAACTTTAGCTAAGCTTTGAAGTGAAAATCTCAAGATAAAACCCTCTCCAACATTCCAAAATTTTCGGCCATTATGGGCCTTTTTCTTACAAGTTTTGTTCTTCGATCTTTAGTTCATTTATGCATAGATATACCCTTTAGGAGTGATTTTGTGTTGAGAAAATAAAGAAAAACCTCCTCTATGAACCCTATAGTTTTCGCCCCTTTTGGGCTTAAATTGGGGAAAACTTTGATCTTTGATGTTATGGATCAATTGATGCTAAATCAAGTTTAAACAAGTGTTTTATGCTTGGTTTATGGTTTAACTTGATTATCTTCAAAAACCCCCAACTTTGCTAGAACCCTAATTCTTATCTTGAGTAATTGTTGTTGATTGTTTAAATTGAGTTTATATCTATGTAATTGGAGGTGTTTAAACATGTTTAGAGTCGATTGTTGAATCGAAAATCGAACCCCTCGTTTTTCCTATTATGACCGAAAATTAGGGCTTCAATTTCAAGGTGATTTTGTTCTTGTTTGTTTAAAATAAGTTAGTAGTTATGTAATTAAGTGTATTAGATCTTGTTTTGTGAAAGAATTTGGAGTCAATTCCAACTCCTTTGAAAACCCCTAAATTGATATGATTATGGAGTCTCAAGAAGTTATTGTTTGGATTTTATTTGATTAGCTTGATTTCATAATTGTGATCTAGTATATGAAATTAGCTTATTTTGATTTATTGAGATTTTTCTATACTAGTATGTAAAAGTTGGATTTTGTTAGTTTGTATAATTACAAAGGACATTATGATTATGGTTTGATATTTGGGATTTGATTTCAAAATATGGATTTTCATGAGGTTGTAGCTTGATCAAGACTAACTTGATCAAAGTTTCTAATTGAAAAGATTAATAAGCTAAATTATCTTCTATCTTTAAAGGTATTTCTTATATATATATATATATATATATATATATATATATATATATATATATATATATATATAAGAAAGTGAAAGACTAAAGTTTTACTAAATTACTTTTCATAATAATATGATATGAATAATTGAGTTATGGATGCATTGACCTAGCATGGTATAGCCGACCTTAGTATACCAAGAGACTTTAGTAGAGGCTCAAGAGTTAGAAACTCTTAATTTTCTCTTTCCCGTGTTAATTCTTCTTATTTAATTTAAGGAGCTAGTGGGAGCGGGATAGAGATCAAGAAAGGAAAAGTCGAGAGTCTCGAATAAGCAAGATATCCAGGTGGGCTTTCTAAACTAAAATGTGTGTGCACAAGTTTATGATAATGAGCATATGCTTCTTTTGCAAAAGTTAATTGACTTGCCTGTTTTTGAGCACATTGCATATTGCCTATCTACGAGAGAATGACGATATCGGCCCTATGCTAGACGAGCTGCTAGTAAGGGTATGTGTACACAGGTGGCCTTTGGCCAAGGTGTTGAGGAGGAGGCCTACTTCTCAACACGTTTGTGCGTAGATATGGTGTTTATTGATGATTGTCTGCAGACATATTATAACTAGAATTGTTAGCACGTGCATTAATCATGAAGTAAGTGATTTCATAAAGTTAGATTCATAGGATTTTTCTTAAAACCCCTGTGAATCTAGTAAGTGGCAAGTCGATTGTATAGCTCTAAGAGCATGTTTTTAGTTGCTTTCGGCAAATGCCCACTGAGTGCAGTAAGTACTCACGCCCTGCATGTATTTCTAAATGTGCAGGTTTTGTAGGAGCTGATGACGGGAATTGAATGCTGAGTGAAGACTTGTCTCGTCATATAATATGTTTTTCCCCGTGTAATAACCCGTAGTTTTTAAAAGCCTAATTACGGTCTTTAAAACCCGTAAAATAAAATTTTGCCGTGAAATCAAATCACATATGAAATCAAGTAAGATTTCAATTGTTTACAAAGGAATAATTTCCTGTTACACACTCACCAAAGTTAGTGAATGAAAGAATCGAAAGTTTTAACTTTATCGAAGACATTTTTAACGTCGAATGCGATCGATTATTGAAATGTCACGATATTTCTTAAGCAATCAAGCTTGGAATTATATTCCATTATTAATGGAATATCTTTATAATGAGATTAAGAGTATTTACGACCATTTTAAAAATGAGTCGACACGTAACGCTTTGAGACGTTTTCAAACGCCAACGCTAGAGATAAGATGAACGATGGTTTTAATGATCAAGAAACTTTAGGAATTATTTCTTATGATATTTTTATGATATTACAGTACCAATAAGCATTTAATTAATGCTTGAACATTAGAATGAATAAAAGCTCAACCTTAGTTTGAAAACCCTAATATTATGAAATTAGGTTTTCCTTCAAAATTTATGCTCTTTTAATTATCCTATGCTATAATTATTAGCTAGATCATATATCATGGTGTATATACCTAATTATGACATGAAATAAAATTTTTAACCTATGTTTTAATGCTGTACGAAAGCCCTATATAATTGCATATGTTGGTACCGAAAATTTAAGTGTGCTATCCTTCCAATTTCTTTTTATATATCTCTCATGTATTATATTTTTATATATAAACTCAGCCATTAGTGGAATATATTAGCTATTTTCAAGGTATATTTTGTGTGTAAGACACTCATGATTAGTATCCACTATCTACATAAAATATTATGGAAATATGAGAGTCTCTCTGTAAGAGAGAGAGAGCTGGGACGTGAGGTATAGAGAGGAGAAGGTCAGATTTTGTTCATTCCATTCACTTACACACTCAACACTTAATCACATCCTCCTCTCTCTCAACTCTCCACAATTCTCTCTCAAAACTCTCTCCTTCTTCCCCATTTTTTGCACAGCCGAGACCTCCCTCTTCCATAGCCAAGCTTGAATTCTCTTCACATTTTCTATACAACACCCTACTATCTTATATATTGCACCATTAATCTATATATCCAAGGTAGGAGTCGATTCTACCATACTTGTTTTCTTTTGAAAAACTGCCGAAAATGTACAAACACATTTCATGTGTTCTTGAGTTCTTGTTGTGAAAGATTTTGTGTATGCATGTTGTTGGTGGAAGAAAAATGTGTAGATGTTAGTGTTCTTATTTTTCTAAGTCTTGCATGTATGATCTAGAATAAGAATCTTATGAATCTATGGTTATGTATGATTCTAAGAATATGTAGCAAGATAAATCAAGGTTGAAACATTTTTTTTAAAATTTTCGAAACATATGTGAAATAAGTTGTTGATGATCGAAGCATGAAGAAATGATTTAGAGCATGAATTATAAATCTATGAGATTATATGTGTTCATAGTGTTATTTTAAAATTTTAGAAAAAAATCCATGCCCAACCTCTCATTAGAACCGAGAGCATATAAAAATTATATGTAGGTGTATGATTTTAGTTTGAACATGCAAGATCATATTCTTGATTTATGAGGTATTGAGAGTGCTTATAAGTTATTTGGGAATTTTTAGAAAACTCATGTTTTTTTTTTTAAATAAACGAGACATATATGTATGTGTATATTGATGAATGAGTTTTATTTAAGGCATGCAATTACATGTAATGAATCTATGATATTATGTGAGTCCATAACCATTTATTTGAAATTTTTGAAAAAATCCTACCTTTTCCTTTTCAAATTACCGTGAGCTATGTATATATATATGTGTTAGTGTGTAATTTTAATTTATGACATGCAATAGTATATTATTGATCTAGGATGTAAATCATACACTATATGTTTTATTTAGAATTTTTGGGAAAATCCTATATGAAATTTTACCAAGGACCGAGAGCTACATGGAATTTTATGTGGATGTATGATTTAAATTTGTAACATGCATTTGTGTTTTAATGCTCTTGGATATGTTTTATGATCCTATGATTTTGTTAGAATTTTTTCAAATCAATTACCCATTGAATTAAAAAGCCGTGAGCTTTGTGCTCAAAAATGGTGATGATTCAAGTGGTCTTTGATGCATTTTATGATGTTACATTGTTACACTATAGTTTATAAGCATGATATATATATGTTGGAAATTTTATAAAATTGTTTGATATGCTTAGTGAAAAGTTTAAAGCTAATATACCATTTATATGGTATATTAATGTTATATCATGACTTATATGACATACATATGTCATGGACTAATATACGGACCTTATGATAATTTATTAGAATTTTAGAAAATTATTAAGCATTTATTTTATAAATGCCGAGACCTCAGATTAATAATAAGGTGATGATCGACAATGTTTGGTTGATATCATGACATATTAATGACCATAGTGTATAATAATACACTATATAAAATTAGAAAAAATTTTAGACACCAATTGGTAATTTTTAATAATTACCGAGGAGTTTTAAAGATTTTTAAATCCTTTTTAAATTAAGGTTGTTAATAAAATTATATGTCTAATATTATTTTAGACATATTTGGAAATTATGGACAATTTTCGAAAATAATTGGTTGTCAAAATTCAAAATAGCCGTGAGCTATTTTAAAAATAGAAATAAGGATTTTAAATCCTTAAATTCATTATTTATAATGAATTATATGTTTAAAAATTATTTTTAAACATATTAAAACAGTTTATAAAAAGAAATCAATTAGAAATTGATTTTCGAAAGAATTTAATATTAAAATAAGACTTAGTAATTAAATTACTAAGGAAAAGTCAAAATTGTTGACTTTGAAATCAACGCACGAAAGACGCTCGATAAATACGCTTAAAATGCGTAAGACGATCATATGCTAATGATATCATATTATTATGAAAAGATTTCATGTTTAAGGACATGAAATCGAAAAAAAAAACATGAAAACATCGACCATTTACCAAGAAGGGTAAATTGGTCATTTATAACACATATCTCGCTTCTATCAAAGAACGAGAAATGTTATTTTGATACGCTGTTGAGAAACTAATTAAATTCATTAAGGAATTCAATTCACGCCGATATGAAATATCGAATTTGATTATAGACTTTATAAGTCTCGAACCACGTAAACGACGCACTAAAGCATCCTTTTATATAAAGGCGTGACGCCGACGCACCACCTGGACGCCGACGAATCACGGAAAACGTTAAAGACGATCAATAATTCCTGTGTGGGCTTTATTACCAAAATAGAACAACTTTGTCGCTCTTTTCAACCTGCCTTTGTTTACGGTACTTTTCAACTAATGCTAAAATTTTTAAATGATTACCGCCAAAATGTTTACGCTTTGTATGTCGATCCTATCCATGAATGATGTGATGTTGATGGGTTATTCCCAACTTTTGAATAAAAATCGATATCGGATCCTATGGGAAGCGCTTATACCGGCTAGATTAACGTGTACACCGATGGTGATTTGTGTCGTAAGGACAATTCACGGCCAACACGGGTCGTAGAAGAGGCCTCCTTCACGACTTTCGACTATGATAACATGATGGAATGATAATAAGGGATATGGATCACGACACCAAGAAAATGCTCGCCAAGCAACTTTTATAAACTCATGAAAATATTTTAGTAAGACAAGGCATTTTCAAATAAAACCTCTGGTCTTACCACTATATCGGGCAGAGTAATTAAACGAAAATGAAATATTTTCAGATAAGTCCACCGGGTACAAATTTTGTACTTAGCCCCGCATGTTTGTTTTAAATGTGCAGTTGAGCTCGTTGTCGATGATGGAGGAATGTTGAGAAAGCCATATGTCCTCGATGTTCGTTAGAATGGATAACCTGAATACATATCGTCATATATGTATTCACACACTTTCCGCTGCAACTCTGAACTATTTTATTTTCATGTTGGATATTATAACAAAGTGAACTATGAAGTCTTTCAGATCGTTATATCCTTTAGATCTGTTGGCTAAACCCTTTTGAACTGAAATGTTATAAGTGTTTGTTTAATCTTAAGGTCTATATTCTCATATGATATGTCCTATCGTGACAGTCGTCCGTATCCCTGAATACTATTCCTAGTATTAGTCCGCCCACTCCGGGTTATCCTGAGTGGGGTCGTGACAGAGTGGTATCAGAGCAGTTGCTCTTTGAAACCCCATTTCCTTCTAAAACTAAGTCCAGAATTGAGTCACTAGACTTCTAGAAAATCCACTGGCTATTCTCAACACTCCATCACATCGAGCTCAACGGGGAAAAGGTAACTAGTTTCATTTGAGCATATGAAATGAAAATTTTTATATGCTGACCAAATTTGAAAAGATTTTTGAAGAAAAGGGAAAAGGAAAGTTGTAATGTGATGATGATTGAAATGATGAGTTATGAGTGAAAAATTTTCAAAAATCGTAAATTTTGAAATTTAATAGTAATGATATGAAGTAATTATGTTGAAATGTATGTTTGAAATGAATCATGATGATTAAAGATGAATGTATGAAAACAAGATGATATGTACAGATATGAATGAACGAAGTATGATGATGTTTGGATGTTATGTTTATGAAATATGAAATCTATGTTGATAACAAAGTATGCTATGCTCTTGAGAAGAACGTAGAAGATATAGGAAGTATGTTCCCATAATAAAAGAAAACAAAAGAATGATAGGAAGCATGAATGTGTTTTAATTTCGGTTTTGAACGGCGAGAATGGAGCGTAAAGATGATCGAGAATGACGCTGACTATGAAGAATGAAGAAGGTGGATGTCAGATCACACCAAAGTGAGCGATCATAACCATAATTTTCAACTTATGGATCGAGGACCGAGATTTCGAAGGGCAAGCCTCAATTTGAAGACGTGGACGTAATAGTTATACTAAGTCGGCAACAGCCATAACGCGTATGATGTCATTATTGGCACCTTCTCGAAACGTCGTTATAATCACGAAAATTTTCTGCACCGCGCAGTAAATTTATTTTTAACCGTACTCCTCGATGGGACTCCGCTTACGCATGGTTTTCGCCTGCGTATTCCTAACATTCTGAACTTCATTTTCTATGAAGGACAGAATCTCTTTTTCCATCTCCCAAACCCAGTAGAGTCTGGGTAAAGTTCAGCTTGAGTTTAGATAGAACCGAGGAACCTATAATACCTCGTATAGTTTAACATAGCAATAGGAGTTTTGTTTACTAGACGGGTTAAGAATGTTTGGTTATAGGTTGAATAGTTTATCCTAGTTGATTAATCGAAGTATTAAGCTACCCTATCTGCTATCAGGTATTAGTAGTGTTTAACGTTAGTTTTGGTCGTGATGGATGGATGAGATGCTACATTGCGAGGAGAAGGATAGGACCCAACCCGACTCGAGGAGACTATTCGTATTCATCGGAAAGCTGGATGTGTGCCGCTAAGATTTAGGAGAGTTCCTGATGTATTACTTTAGGTTGTGGAAGAATGCAAGAGCATACGGCGTGACGGACTCACGACGGCATTAAGCGCCTTCTTACTATACTTCCATGCGATTGGGAAGATTATGCTCGTGAGGTTTCTGGGGATTACATTTATCGTGCGATCGGGGATATGACTTGATAGGTGATTTACCCAGTTCATCACCACTGACGATGTATATAGATCTACGGCGCAGCACCGAGAGGACCTTATCTCCTCCACGGAGTATACATGGCGTGATGAGTCACCGAGTGGTTATACACCGAGGTTCCACGGATTGTTGACCCGGTGGTACCACGATATCGGATCGACGAGGGCGACTTGTTCAAAGTGACGGAGCAGCCGCACCTAGAGCTTTGGGAGTCCCCTGCTTTCCCACCTTGATATTCGGACATCCGTGCGCTCACCACTTCCGCCTCTACCACCGATGACAAGACCCTTACCGCCAGCTGAGAGTTTCCGTCGACAAAGACGGATTAGCGTGACAGTACTCTTGATGGGTATAATCCCATCCATGACAGCTACATCCGATTCGTGTGGATTATGGTCCATCGCGTGACATCCCGATGGTAGAGAGTAATGGAGCCGGACCTCTAGAGCATATGGCCGTGGTGATGATTCGGACGAGGAGGAGGAGGATCCCGAGGAAGATGAGGAAGATTCGAGGAGTTGATGTAGATAGTGATGTTGATGTAAAATCAAGGATTATGTTATCTATTTTATGTATGTTTTATTTATGTTTTGAAAAACTGAACAGTGGGGAAACTGAATTTTGTAAGGCTATAAAGCCGCCAGCATGACTGAATTTTTGTAAAGCCTTAAGGCCGATATGTGCATGGCCTTTTCTTTTGAAATATTTTGGAAGCAAGTATGTGAGTAATCCTTGATGTAAGGACTTGTGTTTGCAAAGTACGTTATCTATGGTGCTTTGCAATTGTATGTATATGTGATCCAAGAGGGCTTTTGCAACAAATTTATGTATGACAAGAATAAAATGTTTTATTTAAGTTATCATTTCTAAAAAGGCGAAGAAATGAAATTTATACATATTCAAGTTATAAAAATGATACATGATGCTAATGATATATTTTACACAATGTAACGCCTCTAGACAAGATCCCGAACGAGAAATAAGAGGCAGAGGCACCTAGGAGACGAGGTAGAACTCGGGAACAGAGGAACAGTTGCACTCAACCACCTCCACCTCAACCCGACCGCAGGACGGAGGAATTGTTCTTAAGACAAAACCTCCTACTTTCAATGGGAAAGGTAGTCCGAAGATGCTGAGCAGTGGATGAGAACCATCGAGAGAATTTTCACTTTTCTAAGGTGCACAACACAAGAAAGATTATCATGTGTAGCCTTCCAATTAAATGGGCCTCGCTGATTTCGGTGGGAAGCTAGAAAGAAAACATTTACAAGCAGAGCGTATGGAAGAATTGACTTGGGAAGATTTTAAAAGGAAGTGTATGATAAATATGTACCGAAGAGTTATAAGAAGAAGAAGGAACACGAATTTTTCTTGTTAAAGCAGAAAAGATGTCAGAATCGATTACGATCGCACTTTTTGCGAAATGTCTAGATATGCACTGGATCAAGTGGACACGGATTTAAAGATGGCCGAGAAATTTAGATCAGGGTTAAGGCCAGAAATAAGAATGTCTCTTGCTGGTCTTGGAGACATGACTTATACTGAGGCTCTTACACGAGCTTTGGACATTGAGGCAAAGAATGCCGATGATAAGTGGGATCACCGGATGCGTAATACTATGGACAGAGGAAAGAGAAAATGGGATGCTAGCTTTGGTAATAGCAGCAGAGGAAGCTTTGAAAACAAAGGTAACAAACAGCAGTGGCAAGGGAACTCAGCAAATCAAGGGCAAGGATGGAGGAAGCCAACCTTTATTCCTCCAACAAGGGGACCACAAGAGCAGCGAAGGGCTCTTCCGTGCCCAAATGCCGAAAGATGCACACAGAATGTGCATGGCGGGCGCGGAAACTGTTTTAGTGTGGTATGAAAGGACATTACGAAACTTCTGTCCGGGATACGCTCGAAACAATTGTAAGGCCGAACCAACCCGGTAATGTCCAACCACCGAGGGCTATTCAATTTCAGCCCCAACCTCAACAAAGAACTACCGCAACAATGGCAACAACCTCCACAACAAATGCAATACCACAACAACAAATACCACAACAAAGAAGTGGCAACCACCTCAAAGAACGAAGACAACAACCACTAAGGCAACGTCACGACAACAAGAAATTTCGCATAACAAAGAATACCTCAAGAAAGGCAAGCGCCACGCCACCCGCAGCTACCTCGTTAGGGCGTATGCTTTGCACCGCAACAAAACGAACAGACCAGGAAACCCGCGTGTATGGGAATCCTTCTCAACATGCTGTTATATAGATTGTTCGACACGGGTGCTTCGCACTCTTTCATAGCAAAATCATGCGTAGATCTATTGGGACTTAGTGCAATAAAGGCAAATCAGATATGAGAATCTCTTCACCTATAGGAGGGATTATGATCGTTACATATTATCGTCGAACCAGAGTTGAACTTAGGATCACTAAGGGTTCTAGCAAATAATTTGAACATAATGTCCATGGGTGACGAGATATAATCCTAGAATGGATCGTTAGCTGCAAACCACTCCACGATTCTTTGCAAGGAAAGGAAATATCATTTCATTTTCCCGGCAAGAAGCAACGATTTCCATGGAATCGCATGGGAAGAGAGTCCCAATTGTGTCCGCATTGAAGGCGAGGAAAATGATGAATAAGAAGGATACCATGCTTTTCTCGCTTACCGAACGGAGAAGAAAAGCCGAATCAAGATAGAAGACATAGAAATTGTTAAGGAATTTCCGGATGTATTTCTAAGGACCTACCAGATTACCTCCGATAGACAATTGAATTTACCATCGACTTGGAACCGGGATCGGCCCAGTGTCAAAAGCACCCTACGAATGGCCCCAAAGGAATTGGAAGAACTCGAAAATCCAAATCCAAGAATTGTTGGATCTAGGTTTCATCGCACCTAGTGTTTCACCTTGGGGAGCCAGATTGTTCGTCAAGAAAAGGATGGATCCTTAAGGATGTGTATAGACTATCGAGAGTCGAACAAGACGACGCCAAGAACAAATATCCTTTACCAAGAATCGACGATTTGTTCGATCAATTGAGAGGAGCAGGCATATTTTCAAAAATTGATCTCAAGTCAGGATACCATCAACTCAAGGTACGACCTGAAGACATAGCTAAAACTGCATTCCGAACAAGATATGGCCATTATGAATTTGTAGTTATGCCATTCGGATTAACTAATGCACCAGCGGTGTTTATGGACCTCATGAACCGAGTGTTTCATCCGTATTTAGACAAGTTTGTACTTGTTTTCATAGATGACATTCTCATCTATTCAAAATGAGGAAGACCATAAGGAACATCTAAGAATGGTGTTACAAACTTTGAGGAATGAAAGATTGTTTGCTAAGTTCAAGAAATGCGACTCGTTAAAGGAAGTAATGTTCCTAGGACACATCGTGTCGCCGATGGAATCAAAGTGATCCACCAAAGTGGAAGACGCAAGAATGGAAGTCACCGCGAACTCGAATGAGATCCGAGTTTTCTAGGTTAGTGGTTATTATAGGAGATTCATTGAGGATTCTCCAAAATAGCAAGACCAATGACCCAATTACTTGAAAAGGAGTTAAGTACACTTGACCGAGGAATGTGAGGCGATTTTTCAAGAACTCAAAGAAAAGTTAACAAGTGCACCGGTATGGCGATTCCTAATCGATAAAGAGTATGTGGTTTATACCGACGCCTCAAAGAACGGACTAGGATGCGTTTTGATGCAAGAAGGAAAAGTAATAGCATACGATCACGACAACTTAGACCACATGAGCTAAACTACCCAACTCATGACTTGGAGTTAGCAAGAAGGGTTCATGCATCAAAATATGGAGACACCATCTCTACGGAGTGAGATGCTAAATCTATACTGATCATAAGAGTTTGAAATACTTTTCGAGCAGAGAGATCTAAACATGAGGCAAAGAAGATGGCTCGAACTAGTAAAAGATTACGATTGTGGTATTAACTATCACCCAGGTAAAGCGAATGTGGTAGCTGACGCCTTGAGTCGTAAAAATCAAACTCATTTGGGATATCTCTTGACACAAGAAGATAAACTTGTCAAAGAATTCAGCAAATTAAGAATCGAATTGGTTGAACAGCCAGAGACGATTAGGAATTGTATTGCTACACTCACCATGACACCTGATCTAAGAAAAAGGATCATTGAGAGACAAAGGATTGAGGAAAAGTTGGAAAAGGTAAGAGGAAGAGTGAGAACTGGCGAATTGAAAATTTCGTGAAGCATCGATAATGCTTTAATGTTCAAAGGAAGGATATGTGTTCCAGATGATGCTGAGATTCGGAACAACATAATGAGTGAGGCTCATGATACACCTTATACCGCCCACCCAGGCAGTACGAAGATGTACCAAGACCTAAAAGAGAAGTTCTGGTGGGAAGGCATGAAACGAGACATAGCTTCTTTTGTAGAACGTTGCCTTGTTTGCCAATGTAAAAGCTTTACACCAACGTCCTACGGAAGTTACAACCGCTGGGTATACCGAATGGAAGTGGGACGAAATAACGATGGATTTCATTACGGATTTACCCAGGTCTAGAAAAGGAAACACTACCATATGGGTAATAGTGGATAGACTCACCAAGTGCGCTCACTTTGTACCAATTCAAAATACATATGGAGCTGATAAACTAGCCCAAATATATGTAAAAGAAGTGATACGGCTACATGGAGTACCAAAATCCATTACATCGGATAGAGACTCCAAGTTTACATCAAAATTTTGGATGAGCCTACAAAAAGAGTTGGGAACAAAGTTAAACTTCAAGACAAAGATTTCACCCACAAACCGACGGGCGTATGTAGCGACAATCCAAACTCGGAAGATATGCCGAGAACCGTAGTATTAGATCGAGGTGCTAAATGGGAAGACATTTTACCTCTTATCGAGTTTGCCACAATAATAGTTATCGTTTACTATTGATATGGCCCCATATGAAGCCTCAGACGGCAAGAAGTGTAGATCACCACTTTATTGGGATGAGGTAGGTGAAAGGAAAATAGTAGGGCGTAAGTGATAAATGAAATGATTGAAATCGTCTGCCGATTAGACAAAGAATCGAGGAAGCTCAAGATAGACAAAAATCCTACCGATACGCGAGATCGGAGCTGCATTTTGAAGTTGGAGACAAAGTATTTCTCAAAGTCTCCATCGAAGGGATCACGAGATTTGGTGTGAAAGGAAAACTAAGACCCGCTTCATAGGACCATACGAGATCCTAGAAAGAATAGGCTCAAGAGCTCATAAGTCGCTCTTCCGCCCAACTGGGAAATGTGCATAATGTTTTTCACGATCTCAACTAAGGAAATATGTATACGATCCAAAACACGTGATCCGTCAAGACGACGTAATTCTCAATCCGGACATGAGTTATGAAGAAGAGCCTATCGCAATAATAGACCATAAAGTTCAACAATTGAGGAACAAATCAATTTCATGTCAAAGTCATGGAATCACCACGACGAGAAGAAGCCACGTGGGAGCTAGAAGATACGGTGAAGGAACGATACCCCGATTATTCTTTTAAGGTATACAAATTTCGGACTAAATTTCTTTTAAGGGGTAGGATGTAATAACCCGTAGTTTTTAAAAGCCTAATTACGGCCTTTAAAACCCGTGAAATAAAATTTTGCCGTGAAATCAAATCACATATGAAATCAAGTAAGATTTCAATTGTTTACAAAGGAATAATTTCTGTTACACACTCACCAAAGTTAGTGAATGAAAGAATCGAAAGTTTTAACTTTTATCTAAAGACATTTTAACGCCGAACGCGATCGATTATTGAAATGTCACGATATTTCTTAAGCAATCAAGCTTGGAATTATATTCCATTGTTAATGGAATATCTTTATAATGAGATTAAGAGTATTTACGACCATTTTAAAAATGAGTCGATACGTAACGTTTTGAGACGTTTTCAAACGTCAACGTTTAGAGATAAGATGAACGATGGTTTTAATGATCAAGAAACTTTAGGAATTATTTCTTATGATATTTTATGATATTACAGTACCAATAAGCATTTAATTAATGCTTGAACATTAGAATGAATAAAAAGCTCAACCTTAGTTTCGAAAACCCTAATATTATGAAATTAGGGTTTTCCTTCGAAAAATTATGCTCTTTTAATTATCCTATGCTATAATTATTAGCTAGATCATATATCATGGTGTATATACCTAATTATGACATGAAATAAAAATTTTAACCTATGTTTTAATGCACGGCCGAAAGCCCTATATAATTGCATATGTTGGTACCGAAAATTTAAGTGTGCTATCCTTCCAATTTCTTTTATATATCTCTCATGTATTATATTTTTATATATAAACTCAGCCATTAGTGGAATATATTAGCTATTTTCAAGGTATATTTTGTGTAAGACACTCATGATTAGTATCCACTATCTACATAAAATATTATGGAATATATGAGTCTCTCTGTAAGAGAGAGAGAGGGACGTGAGGTATAGAGAGGAGAAGGTCAGATTTTTGTTCATTCCATTCACTTACACACTCAACACTTAATCACATCCTCCTCTCTCTCAACTCTCCACAATTCTCTCTCAAACTCTCCTTCTTCCCCATTTTTGCACACCGAGACCTCCTCTTCCATAGCCAAGCTTGAATTTCTTCACATTTTCTATACAACACCCTACTATCTTATATATTGCACCATTAATCTATATATCCAAGGTAGAGTCGATTCTACCATACTTGTTTTCTTTTGAAAACTCGCCGAATGTACAAACACATTTCATGTGTTCTCGAGTTCTTGTTAGAAAGATTTTGTGTATGCATGTTGTTGGTGGAAGAAAATGTGTAGATGTTAGTGTTCTTATTTTTCTAAGTCTTGCATGTATGATCTAGAATAAGAATCTTATGAATCTATGGTTATGTATGATTCTAAGAATATGTAGCAAGATAAATCAAGGTTGAAACATTTTTTTAAAATTTTCAAACATATGTGAAATAAGTTGTTGATGATCAAGCATGAAGAAATGATTTAGAGCATGAATTATAAATCTATGAGATTATATGTGTTCATAGTGTTATTTTAAAATTTTAGAAAAATCCATGCCCAACCTCTCATTAGAACCGAGACATATAAAAATTATATGTAGGTGTATGATTTTAGTTTGAACATGCAAGATCATATTCTTGATTTATGAGGTATTGAGAGTGCTTATAAGTTATTTGGGAATTTTTGGAAAACTCATGTTTTTTTTTAAAAAAAATAAACGAGACATATATGTATGTGTATATTGATGAATGAGTTTTATTTAAGGCATGCAATTACATGTAATGAATCTATGATATTATGTGAGTCCATAACCATTTATTTGAAATTTTTGGAAAAATCCTACCTTTTCCTTTTGAAATTACCGTGAGCTATGTATATATATATGTGTTAGTGTGTAATTTTAATTTATGACATGCAATAGTATATTATTGATCTAGGATGTAAATCATACACTATATGTTTTATTTAGAATTTTTGGGAAAATCCTATGTGAAATTTTACCAAGGACCGAGAGCTACATGGAATTTTATGTGGATGTATGATTTAAATTTGTAACATGCATTTGTGTTTTAATGCTCTTGGATATGTTTTATGCATCCTATGATTTTGTTAGAATTTTTTTCAAATCAATTACCCATTGAATTCAAAAAAGCCGTGAGCTTTGTGCTCAAAAATGGTGATGATTCAAGTGGTCTTTGATGCATTTTATGATGTTACATTGTTACACTATAGTTTATGAGCATGATATATATATGTTGGAAATTTTATAAAATTGTTTGATATGCTTAGTGAAAAAGCCGAAAGCTAATATACCATTTATATGGTATATTAATGTTATATCATGACTTATATGACATACATATGTCATGGACTAATATATGGACCTTATGATAATTTATTAGAATTTTAGAAAAATTATTAGGCATTTATTTTAAAATGCCGAGACCTCAGATTAATAATAAGGTGATGATTGGACAATGTTTGGTTGATATCATGACATATTAATGACCATAGTGTATAATAATACACTATATAAAATTAGAAAAATTTTAGACACCAATTGGTAATTTTAATAATTACCGAGGAGTTTTAAAGATTTTAAATCCTTTTAAATTAAGGTTGTTAATAAAATTATATGTCTAATATTATTTTAGACATATTTGGAAATTATGGATAATTTTCAAAATAATTGGTTGTCAAAATTCAAAATAGCGTGAGCTATTTTAAAATAGAAATAAGGATTTTAAATCCTTAAATTCATTATTTATAATGAATTATATGTTTAAAAATTATTTTTAAACATATTAAACAGTTTATAAAAAGAAATCAATTAGAAATTGATTTTCAAAGAATTTAATATTAAAATAAGACTTAGTAATTAAATTACTAAGGAAAAGTCAAAATTGTTGACTTTGAAATCAACGCACGAAAGACGCTCGATAAATACGCTAAAATGCGTAAGACGTATCATATGCTAATGATATCATATTAATATGAAAAGATTTCATGTTTAAGGACATGAAATCGAAAAAAAAAAAACATGAAAAAAAACATTGGACCATTTACCAAGAAGGGTAAATTGGTCATTTATAACACATATCTCGTTTCTATCAAAGAACGAGAAATGTTATTTTGATACGCGGTTGAGAAACGAATTAAATTCATTAAGGAATTAATTCACGCCGATATGAAATATCGAATTTGATTATAGACTTTATAAGTCTCGAACCACGAAACGACGTACTAAAGCATCCTTTTATATAAAGGTGGACGCCGACGCACCACCGGACGCCGACGAATACGAAAACGTTAAAGACGATCAATAATTCCTGTGGGCTTTATTACCAAAATAGAACAACTTTGTCGCTTTTTCAACCTGCCTTGTTTACGGTACTTTTCAACTAATGCTAAAATTTTAAATGATTACCGCCAAAATGTTTACGCTTGTATGTCGATCCTATCCATGAATGATGTGATGTTGATGGGTTATTCTAACTTTTGAATAAAAATCGATATCGGATCCTATGCCGGAAGGCTTATACCTGCCAGATTAACGGTACACCGATGGTATTGTGTCTTTGTAAGGACAATTCACGGTCGGTCACGGGTCGTAGAAGCGAGGCCTCCTTCACGACTTTCGACTATGATAACATGATGGAATGATAATAAGGGATATGGATCACGACACCAAGAAAATGTCGCAAGCAACTTTATAAACTCATGAAAATATTTTAGTAAGACAAGGCATTTTCAAATAAAACCCTCGTGTCTTACCACTATATCAAGAGTAATTAAACGAAAATGAAATGTTTTCTGCGAAGTCCACCGGGTACAAATTTTGTACTTGCCCCGCATGTTTGTTTTAAATGTGCAAGTTGAGCTCGATTGTCGATGATGGAGGAATGTTGAGAAAGCCATATGTCCTCGATGTTCGTTAGAATGGATAACCTCAATACATATCGCCATATATGTATTCACACACTTTCCTCCGCAACTCGAACTATTTTATTTTCATGTTGGATATTATAACAAAGTGAACTATGAAGTCTTTCGATCGTTATATCCTTTAGATCATTGGCACAAACCCTTTTGAATCGAAATGTTATGTTGTTGTTTAATCTTAAGGTCTATATTCTCATATGATACGTCCTATCGCGATACCGTCCGTATCCCCGAATACTATTCCTAGTATTAGTCCGCCCACCCGGTTATCCCGAGGGGTCGTGACACCCCGGGTTTATGTCTTCACACTTAAACTCAACTACTCTTTTACTGCCAACCCTTTTTATGGTTTGTAGTATGTTATGTGTTCAGAGTCTTAATGGGTTAGACAATTGATAAAGAAGTATAAACTCAAGTCGAGGATTGTTGCATCAACTTCCTAAATAGTGATTAATTAATATTCGACTTTTGATTATTATTTAATCACAAGTTCAATGACTTGTCTTTCTTTGGAATGATAATTGTTTATTCCTACGAGCCTCTGAAACTAGTTAGTTATCTTATTTCTTTCCTCCAGTCGCAACCCAGATAGTTAGTAAATGCATAATTAATTAGCCAGGCTGTGACAGAATGGTATCAGAGCAGTTGTTCGCTCTGGTCCTGTGAGTCTTCCTTGAGTCTAACCCAGTTGTCCTAAACTATTCAAGCTCAGCATATCAAGTCCGTCATCTCCAACACAACCTGGTACAAGTAGTTGATTTTTGCATAAAGAGTTAAGAATTATTTGAGCATTGCTTATGGTTTCAAGTGATCTTTATATGCTTAGTATTGTATGTTGTATAAGATGGTTATGCATACAATTTGATTAGTATCTTAAGTTGGGAAGTGGGACGTAACGATGTTATTGTCCTAATATCTAAGTTACGATTATTATTCTAGGATACCGAGGATGTGGACTACGCCGCGTAAGAGCACTAGAGTTAGACCGCCGATTGGGGCTGATGATAGATTTTACGAGCTTAGTCCGGAGCAGTATACGGACTTGTCAGGTTTTCTCGAGCAGTTCCGTTGGACCTGGTTTTTGGTTAGGCAGCATGGGGTTAATGATTTCGATGCGATACTCCGATTGGTTCAGGTCTTGCCAGCACACTGGCAAGGGTGGGCTTCTACTCATGCACTTAATTATATTGATTATACCAGAGAGCCTGAGGAGTCGGGGAATTTTCTTGGATTTCATGCATTCGTTCGGACACATTACCGGGATCATCAAGGTCCGTCCCCAGGTGACTATCCTCCTCTTGAGCGTTTTCATCCTTTTATTCATCAGCTCTTTACGAGCATCGTGTGAGGCATGATGATCCTCCTCCCCAGCCTGTCGTTGTTGTACCACCCCTTGATATTCCAGCTCCGAGATTTGATGAGCCCATGATGATTGATCGTGCTCCCTTAGCCCCAGTTTTTGCTGAGTCTGTTGATCCTCACCTATTGATGGACGTAGATGTTCATCAGGGGTCTGATGACTATTATGCACACCCTAAGTTAGATCCACTGTTTGATGATATGTTCCTTGCTGAGGAAATTCCTTTTCCCGATCCGTATCCAGCGATACCGGAGATTGATGCATATCTGTATGAGCAGCCATTTACTCTTGATTCACCTTCTCATCGGGCTGATCCTGCCGACCCAGTTTCTTCTCAGATTGATCCTACTGTCTCTGTTTCAGAGATAGTTCCTGGTTCTTACCCAGTTCATGCAGTTTCTTATGACTCTCTCCCAGTTGTAGCTCTTGAGTCTCAGCTATTCTCGGCTGATCTTCCTAGCCATCTCCGTGAAGTTCATCTATTTCAAGAGTCACCTCCTCCTGCCGATGAGGGGATCAGCTCCTCTAGGCCATCAGGTATTTCCAGATCCTATCGATATGAGCCTGAGCATGTTGAGTCTATTGGTGAGTGCAAAATCAAGTACCTTCCGGTCAGTGAGATGTCTTTCGTTACTTACCCATATATTCTACACCCCGAGTTGATAGTGATCTCGCACGACAACAACCCCCATGCGCCTAGACCGCCAGTGCCAGATTACAATGAGGAAGAGATTGAGCCCTTACAGTTTGTGGCTCGAGGCACGGTAGCCCTGATTGGGAAGAGGAGATTGATAGATACTTTGACGAGAAAGCAGCGACCAGTGGAGCTGACATAGAGACAGACATCGCCAGGAACGATGAGCCTGGTTCGAGTGGTAGCCATTAGTAGTGGATCTTGTGTGGTATAGCAGATATAACGTTGTAAAGTAGTGATGCATATATAGTAGTTTTAGTAGTGATCTGTCGGTGTTTATAGTAATGGGTAGTTTTGGCATATATGTAAGTGGTATGTATGTAAAATAGGATAGTTCATTGGGATGCCGTATAGATAGAGCATCACCATATCCCAAACCCACTTGTGGCAAATTTTACCCTTTGTTTAAAAGTCCTCAAAAAGGTAATTTTCCCGATATATATAAATCAGATATTATAGTATATGAACTTTGCAACTCCTTTATTCGTGATGTGCAACCTATCAACAAACTGATTTGTTTAAATTCTGTGAACACCTTAACCTGTTATGTGATAAGAAATGTTTCCCTTGATTTGAAATTTAAATTCTCAAATCCGTTTAGTATGCCGAGAGGACGTCGAAACCCAACACCTGAAGAAGGGACTCAAGAGAGTCAACCTACACCTCAGAACTCACCTAACCAATCACCTCCTCGCCCTGATCGCAAAATTGCTAAACTTTTTCTTCGCCAAAATCCACCAACTTTTACTGGATCTAGTGATCCATCCGAAGCTGAAGAGTGGGTTAGGGCTATGGACCGTGTTTTTCGATTTCTGGAATGCACCGATCGAGAGTGTATGCTATGTATCTCTTCCGCCTAAAGGGATCTCAGATTATCGCGGGAGTCTCGCCGAAAACCTTCACGCCGTAACAGCCTAGACATTTTCACGTGGGATCATTTCAAGGGAGAACTCCTGGCAAAGTACGCCCCACGAAGCTATCGCAGACAGAAAGAGATTGAGTTTGCTAATATTAAGCTAGGGAAGAAGACTGTAGCTGAGTACGATAGAGAGTTCTGCAAATTGGCTCGGTACGCACCTTATAAGGTCGACACCGATGAGAAAATGGCTGAGTTATTTCACTCTGGATTACGCCAAGAAATGAGGATAGTACTGGCAAGTCAACCTCCGATGTCTTATGTAGAGACTCTGAACCGGGCACTTGATATGGAAATGGAGATGCGTCCTGAAAAGATTACGCTTGATCCGACCCCAACACCCACCCATAATCCTAATCCATCAAGGTTAATGCTGACTGTTCAGAAGAGTGGAAATAAGAGTGTAACAGCCCTCTAATCCTAAGGACGGATTAACGAGGACTAATACTTGGAACAGAAATCAAGGAATATGAAAGAGAGTTATTCAAAGACTTGTGGAATAAACATCAAGTGAACTAAGAAGTTTTAACCATTATGTACAAGGCACACATAATTTACATGTAGAAAGAGACCTACAGATCCTTAACAAAAGATTCAAATGATCTGAAGGAATTCAACTGTCAATATCAAAACATAAACATAATGTTCTATCGCAGCGGAAAAGCATGTGAATACACATATGACGATGTGTATTCAAGGTTTCTAACAAACATTGTCAACAACAAAAAGAGCCCGGCTACTCAACACGCCTCCATCCACCATCTGCTCAACCTGCACATTTAAAAACAAACATGCATGGCTGAGTACAAGAACGCACTCAGTGAACTCATGCCAAAACATTTTATCAAATTTAAATTACACTGCCCCATCACAGTAACACACGAGGTTTTTATTTGAAATACTCGTGCTTACTAAATATTTTCTGTCATTTTTCATAAATATTCGTCTGGCCAGACATATTTTCCTTTTATGTATGATCCATATCCATTTCCATTCATCACAACAGTTCCATTATCTCATCTCATAAATTCATCTTGCGCCGTAGAAGGAGGCCTCCTCCCACGGACGCCGTGACCGGCCGAGAACCCTTTCAAAGACACAAATACCAAATAGTGCACAAAATCCTTGCCACTCCTAAGACAGATACTAATTCTCAATCATCCTTCATGGTACTAACAAGGATACGAATTCAAACATTTCATAAGTCGAGCTACCCAACAATATGCATCATTCGATCATGGATAGGATACATACATAAAACATAAATATTTTGGGCAGTGTAATTAAATAAATCATTTCATCATTATTTCTTGCAAAATAAGCATCGTAAATAAATCATTTGATACACATTTATCATTTTGAGTATAGTAAAGCCCACCTGGACTGTAGTTTTTCTTAGTTCGGTTTCTTGCTTCGTCAATTCGTCACGTCCGCGTCCAACCTTTACGTAAAAACTACTTTAGTACGTTGGTCGCAGTTTTCGAGATTTTCAAAGTTTAATAAACTTTGATAACTTTATAATATAATAATTCGAATCCCATAACTAATTTAATACGTCGTTTCATCGAGTATCTTAACTAAATATTTCTCGTACTTCGATAGAGACGAGATATGATCTACAGTCTCATATCAACCATTTAGGTTAAACATTGAACTTATACCAACGTCTTTTGATAAAATGATTTCAATTATGAAATATTTTCTCACCAATGAGATATTCTTATAACTTTAATACGTTTTACACGTATTAGTGTATTTGCAACATATTTCATACGTTTAGACTTAAGTCAACGTTTTTGACTTTTCTTAACATATTTTTCGAATTATTAGCATATTTTATAACCAATTTCATATGAATCGATTTTCAATCGATTTCTTTTCATAAAATCCTAATTCTCGATTTTTCACGTAAATCAATAAACTTGATTAATATTTTACTTTAATATCATTTAACTTATTCATTACATACTTTTTCATATCCAACGTTATTTAATATAACGTTTCACCGTAAACATAGTATACTATGTTTATAAAATCCCATAAATTCTTAGTAGGTCTAAAATATTTTCTAAGGACATAATGTATTATTTTTCTTGATAAAGAGAAATTAAAACTCTTAATTCCTCACCTCAAGCTCTCGGTTCTCAATCAATAATTTTCAAATTTCTTCCAAAAATTCTCCTAAATTCATATAGTACACTATATTATTTAAGGATCATTTATATGTATTAACATTAGCTATAAAAAAATTTGGACATCACCTATCCTATACTATAGCTCACGGTTTTTCTTCCAAAAATTAGCTAACATTTTCTAAAATTCTAATTAAATTACACAATGCTTAAACATCATCCTATATCATTTATCTAACATAATATCCAACAAAATCAATTCACACATCATGTACCCATACATTAAGCCTCTCGAAAATTTTAAAACATGAACATACATTCTTTTTAAATTCTAGTAAATTCACATAGCACTTAATTTATGCTCTAGATCAATAATATGCTAAGATATCACTTAAATATAATTTGTACACTAGCATATAAATTCCACATAATTTTCGATATTTATCAAACATATAGCATATGATTTCTAAAAATTCCCAAATAATCACAATGAGTTCTATTACAACATATAACATTAATCCATCATCATATCAACACTAACAATTTTTGGTCATTGATATATAAAAATTATAACATGCTTAACTTACAATTAAAACATTATATGTGAAGCTTATACATCATACTAAGCATTATTAATGAACACAATACAAGCTAGCATGATTTCTCATAATTGAAGCACTAAGAACATAAGTTTAAATATTAAAATCGAACGGTTGGAAATTGAAAATTTTAACGTATAATCGAAGCTTGTTCGATTCCTAACCTCTTGTCCGACTTTGATTTATTGTGCAAAGGATTTAGTATCAAGGATTTTGGCTAGTAAATGAAGAACACTCAAGGTTTTTCTCTCAAGAATGCTTACGGCACTTTGCAGGTTTTGGAACAGAAATGATGTTTGAATGTAATAACCTATCACTTATGAAAAATGAATAAATACTCACTCACAAACAAGTTGCAAGCCTTTTAAATTTTGTGATTCATCAATATAATACATCATCACTTACACTATATTAAATGCACATCTTACACAACATTGAACAAAACAATTTAATTCCTTTGCTTTGAATAAAAAGGGACGGCACCCTCATTTCAAAAAGGGAAGGGATGTGATTATTTTTTTTGTCTTATACCATGATACATAATATCTACACTCTTACAAATGCAAATACATCATCAACAGAGTTTTGACAATTCTTCCAACCTCAAAATTGGTCAAAATATACGGCTCCCTCACAATACAAATTGCCTCCACTTGATTCATCATTTAATGTCTTGGTTAGTGTGTAATTATCTCACACTAATATGTAACATATTGGAAGATAGCAAGAATTTGTTCATGTTAACCCATTGTAACATAGTTCACGGCACTTTTGAAAATTAAGTGCTAACATTTGATTTTTCTTGCAATTTATAGATATATAACATAATATATGTCTTAGATGATAAATTATATCATAGGAAAAATAATTAAGATGATTCATGTGTGAAAAGCATAATTTTCGAAATTAGGGTTTTCGAAAATTATACATTTTATTCCATAATTATTCCTTAATTCTCTAGCATTGTTTTAATGCTAATTAATACTCTAATTACATAAAATAATCATAGGAATTTAAATATTATAATTCATTGATCATTAAAGTTAATTTTCTAATCGTCTCAAAATGTTGACGTTTGAAACGTTTCAAAACGTTCATAATCGACCCATCTCAAAATGGTCGTAATAAAATCGTAATCATTTTATTAAATCATTCCATTAATAAGGGAATCTAATTCTAAGCTTCGTCACTTAGAAAAATTAACGTAATATTAACTATTGATATTCAATCGACGTTAAAAATTTACTACCGAAAGAAATTATATAAACTATATCCCTTAATTCACAATTATTAGTGAATATGATATAGGAATTCATTATCTCATAATTAGTCGAATTCAATATTCGATAAATTACTAATTCAATTATCGCGCTAAACCCTAATTTACGAATTTTAATTATCGTAATTAGGCTTTAAATCTTCGGGATATTACAAAGAGAAAGTGGGAGAATAAAAATTTCCCGAACAAGAAGCAGTGGCAGAAATCGGGACAATTTTCCTGAGGTCAATCTCGACCACCATTTCAAGGTCAATCTCAGTTATTCCCAAATCAAGCTAAGCCTGTATGTCAGAAATGCAATCGGGCATACTTTGGAGTGTGTAAATGGGAAGTAACAGTTGTTACAGCTGTGGTCAAGTGGGCCACTATGCTAACAGCTGTCCAAACAAAGATAAGGCATCAGGAAGTGGATCTAGACCAAATCCTCCCCGTAAAACTCAATCTATGAAAGCTATGGCCGCTTACCCTCAGTTGCCATTTCCGATGTTCCCTCGGTTTCTGATATCTCAATTTCCAATGGCCCCACAGAACCACCTCGACTCACCAAGACAACAAGTTCACCACAAACCCAAAGATCGAGAGCCTTTGCCCTAAACTAGAAATCGCTTGATAAGAAAGGTGACAATGATGTGTATGGAACTTTGAGAGATGCACTGTAATAATTTTTTTCGACATCGAGTCAGATTCCTTTATTTCTTCAAGATGTGTAGATACTTGAGCTTCCAAGAAACGATCTAATCCTCGATACAAGAGTCCTTACCCCACTAGGTGGAAGTGATAGAATCACGCACGAGTGTCCTAACTTAGAATTTGAGGTAGGTCCTCTCAAGTTGAGAGCGTAATCCTCGTCTTTTCGCCAATGTGGGATGTGGATATAATCTTGGGAATGGACCTGTTAACCCAAAACTTTGTGACGATTCGCTATAGAGTCGTGAGATTTCATTCCAAACACCAGGGAAAGAACCAACCTGTTTTTACGGGATAAATGAAAGACATAAGAGAGTACCCATTATTTCAGCCTTACAAGTGGAAAAGTTGCTAAGACAAGATGAAGCATGCGCTTACCTAGTATATTTGGTAGGAAAAAATGAGGTTGAAAGGAAAGTAGAGGATGTCCCAGTTGTGAGAGAATTCCCAGATGTTTTCCTGGAATCCTTACCTGGATTACCATCTGATAGGCAATTAGAGTTCTCCATTGATTTAGAACCTCGGTCAGCCCCAATTTCAAAGGCATCATATCGAATGGTGCCAAGGGAACTTCAGGAATTAAAGATCCAATTGCAAGAACTATTGGATTTAGGATTTATCCGACCAAGTGTATCTCCGTGGGGACCACCAGTATTGTTTGTTAAGAAGAAGGATGGCACTTTGAGAATGTGCATCGACTATAGAGAATTAAATAAGTTGACCCCGAAGAATAAATACCCATTACCGCTGATTGATGATCCGCTTGATCGCTTGAAGGAGCAGAGTTTTCTCAAAATCGATTTGAGATCGTGGATATCATCGCTAAAGATTAAAAAAGATATACCAAAGATCGTTGAACTCGCACGGTCACTATGTTTACCGTAATGCCCTTTGTTCTGACCAATGCTCCAACTGTGTTCATGGATCTAATGAACCGTGTTTTCTATGAATACCTCGATAAATTTGTTCTGGTCTTTATTGATGACATTCTTGTGTATTCGAAGACAAAGAAAGAACACGAAACCCATTTGGGAACCGTCTTGAATACATTGAGAATCGAAAAGTTATACGCCAAATTCAGCAAGTGCGAGTTTTGGCTACAAGAAGTGAACTTCCTTGGTCATATTGTCTCAGCAGAAGGAATTAAAGTTGATCCTGCGAAAGTGCAAGCTGTGCGCGAATGGAAATCACCCACAACACCGAATGAAATTCGGAGTTTTCTTAGTCTAGCTGGTTATTACCGAAGATTCATCGAGGGATTCTAGAAGATTGCTAGACCGATGACGCAATTACTTCGGAAGGGAGTAAAATTCCAATGGACCAATGAGTGCGAGAGAAGTTTTTAAGAATTGAAGGATAGATTGACTGCAGCTCCAGTATTAACGGTACCTGAGCCCGATAAAGAATATACCCTTTATACTGATGCCTCAAGAAACGGGCTAGGGTGTGTACTCATGCAAGAAGGTAAGGTAATTGCCTATGCTTCAAGACAGCTAAGACCGCATGAGCTTAATTACCCTACCCATGACCTAGAACTAGCAGTTGTGGTCCATGCGTTGAAGATATGGAAACATTATCTGTATGGGTCAAAATGTGAAATCTTTACCGACCACAAGAGCCTGAAATATTTCTTTGAGCAAAAGGATCTTAATGTGCGTCAGAGAAGATGGCTAGAGCTAGTTAAAGATTACGATTGCGAAATCAAGTATCACCCGGGAAGAGCGAATGTGGTCGCCGATGCGTTAAGTAGGAAGAGCCAGACTCAACTAGCATCCGTTCTTACCCATAATGAAGAGCTAGTTAAGGAGTTCGAGAAGATGAAACTAGAAGTGGTGTTACCACCTGAGACCACTCAAGGTATCATCGCAACCCTTGTTCTCGAACCTGACCTAAGAAATCGAATTGTTCAAGCCCAACGCCAAGATGAACAATTAGAAAAGTTAAGGATGAAGGTGAGAACCGAAGGATCAACAGAGTACCACGAAGAAAAAGATAACGCCCTTATGCTTGGGAATAGGATATGTGTACCCAATGATAAGAAATTGAAGGAAGAGATTCTGAATGAGGCGCATAACGCACCTTATACCGCATACCCGGAAGCAAAAATGTACCAAGATCCGAAACGAAAGTTCGTGTGGGTAGGTATGAAACAAGAGATATCATCGTTTGTCGAGAAGTGTTTGGTGTGTCAGCAAGTTAAATCGCTACACCAAAGACCACATGGAAAACTGCAATCTCTCGACAATCCTGAATGGAAATGGGGCCATGTAGCCATGGATTTCGTCACCAGATTACCCAAGTCCACGCGTGGAAATACGGCTATTTGGGATATTATTAAGCAAGAGCGCTCATTTTATTCCAATTCCTGTGACGACGGAGCCGATAAGCTAGCTCAGATTTATGTGCATGAGATCGTACGACTACATGGAGTCCCCGTTTCGATCACCTCAGATAGAGATTCCAAGTTCACCTCGCGATTTTGGACAAGATTCTAAAAGGAAATGGACACCCAACTGAATTTCAGTACAACCTTTCATTCACAGACCGATGGACATACAGAAAGAACCATTCAGACACTAGAAGATATGATCACAAGCATCGTCTTAGATCAAGGGAACAATGGGAGCAAGCATTGCCTTTGATCGAATTTGCTTATAATAACAGCTACCAAGCAACCATCAACATGGCGCCATACGAAGCACTGTACGACAAGAAATATCGATCTCCATTATATTGGGACGAAGTTGGAGAGAAAAGAATTCTCGGCACATAAGCAGTCAAGGAAATGATTGATATCATACATCAGATTAAGAAGATGATTCAAGAAGCTCAGGATCGCCAAAAGTCTTATGCGGATACGCGACGAATAGAGTTGAATTTCGAAATCGAAGACAAAGTATTCCTGAAGGTTTCACCTACAAAAGGAGTGTATAGATTCGGGATCAAAGGAAAACTCAAGCCGAGATTCATCGGACCGTACGAGATTTTAGAGAAGATTGACTCATATGCATAAACCGGCCGCCACCCAATTTTGGTAACGTTCATAACGTGTTTCATGTATCTCAGTTACGGAAATACGTTTATGACCCGAACCATATTTTCAACCAAGAAAACATAGTTCCTGAGTCTGACCTAAGCTATGAAGAGAGGCCAGAACGTATTCTAGATCGAAAGAAGCAACAACTAAGGAATAAGTCGATTCCTTTAGTTAATGTATTATGGAGACATCATGGCTTAGAAGAAGCAACTTGTGAATTAGAAGAGAAGATGAGAGAGAAGTATCCCGAGCTATTTACTGGGGTATTAAATTTCGGGACGAAATTTCTTTAAGGAGGAGGGAATGTAATACCCCGGATTTCCATAGCATAAATTAGGCAATAATTACGTGATTAATTAGAGATTAATTACGTAATTGACTAGGGACAATGCATCCTCAAATAAGATAACATAAAGTTCTAACTCAAAGATTTATTTTAGAATTCTAAAGTTGGTTGATTTAACAATAAATTTTAATTTATTGTCTTATTTCAACGTTTAATTTAGAAAGAAAGATTTATGAAAATTTCAACTTACTAACAATTTCTATATCTCTTTTTGATTTATTAATTTCAAAGGATACATTATATCTTTATTTTTCAATATATATATATATATATATATATAGGGTTGGGCACCAGAAAGTACCCTTGTCCCCGTGATAAGATGTAGTACTCAATCTATACCACAAATTTTGAACACGTGGTCGCACCACGTCGACACGTGGCGCTCCTTTCTTTTCATTTTCTTTTAATTTTCGCAAGGGCAAAATGAGAACAAATCAAATCAACCTTCTTCTTCTCCTCCTGGTGGCAACGGGCGAGACGAGACGACGGCAAGAACGGCAATGACGATGATGGCGGCGGCGGCGCAAGCACCGTGAACATAAGCAATATAAACAAACAACAACAAACAATAGATTTTGAAAGAAAGAAAAGAAGAAAAAAAAATTGAGAACAAAATTGATGGATTTTGAGAAAAAAATAGAAGATAAATTTGATAGATGATTGAAGAATCGAGAAATATGATGGCTATGGCGATGTTTCACGGTGAATTCACCGGTAATCAACGAAAGAGACGACGGAATTGACATAGAAGGATGAATGAGAGATTTTCTGTCGAAACCATAAAAATGCATTGAACAAAACATGAAACTACATTGAACAAAACATGACAATGCATTGAACAAAGCATAAAACTGCATTTGCTACAAAACACAAACATGCATCAACAAAGCATGTCCATACATCGAACAAAGCACATCCATGCATTGATCAAAACATGTCAATGCATTTAACAAAACGAAAATGCAGCTAACGGCCAAAGACGAAAGCACGAAAGCGCACGCCTGGCGTGAGCTTCAACCGCATGCATTATTATGTTCAAATGCATGCATTTTTTATTCATTGAATGCATTATTATGTTCAAATGCATGCATTTTTGTTTTCGCAATCACATAACAAATCAAATTACTAATCTACCCTTACTTTTACGAAAATCAACAAATTAAGCTTAAAAGTCCAAAAATCTCAACCATAGGATCTATGAGATGAGTGGATGAGATTGAGTACTACATACTATCCTGGGGCTGTGTATTATTTGATCCTCCTATATATATATATATATATATATATGAGGACATAACGTCCCTAATAAATTGGGCCTAGCACCAATATGTAGTAATATGCCCAAATGACAATCAAAGCTTATGAGATAAGCTAAAGAATTTTCTAGAAATTGATGGAAAGTTAATGCCTTCTTATGGAAGAATGAAATAATGAGAAATGATATATATATATATATAAAGGATTTATTATTACTTGAGGTAAATCATATTTTAAACAATAATTACCGGCAAAATTTAAAAATTGTATTCCAGACGGTTCTAAACAATGTGTAATTTTCATAATTCTGTTTTCAACTGTTCTAGTTTCATTTTATAATTTAATAATTTATGAAACTTAGGATCTACTAAACTATATCCTATTAAACTTTTAGTACTTCCAATGTCTAATATAGCATTTAAATCAACATGATTTTCATTATCTATCCATAATCTGCATTGAATATTTATTAGAGTTGCAGTAGCTGGATTTTTTGTATTATTACTATTATTTATTAATATTTTTTCTTCTTCCTCTATTTGTTCTGCCATTTGATTTAATTCAATATTTTCAAATTTCTTATAATCATTTAATGTATATTCTATAACTTCTATTCTTTTTTGGAGTTCATTGTATTTATTTTCTAATTTTAAATATTTATGATTATATAATTCTAACATTACTTCATGTTTTTCCAATTTTTCTTTATAAATATCAGTATTTTTATTTTCTTCAATTTTAGCCTTTCCTTTTAATTCAGTTTTTATTCCAAATAATTTTTCTAAACATAAGAAGCATATTTCTTCAAAACATTTATTACATTGATATCTTCTTGTTATTTCATGATATAATTTACAATTAGTACATGGAATATGGTTATTTCCTTTTTCTTTAATCCAATCATGTAAATAATTATTTAGTGTATTCATATATGTATATGTTACTACTGTAGGATCTATTTCTTTTTCATTTTCATATTCTGTATAAATACTAATATATATATATATATATATATATATATATATATGAGTGATCAACGAGAATCACATCTATTTTATAACCATGATAAGACGTTGAGATGATGACAAAGCGGTATAAAGTTAGTATAACCAAAACTTTCTAAAATTATTTTGTTGTTCAACAATTTTAGAAAGTTTTCGTTATGCACAACTTTATACTGTTTTGTGCATCATCTTCAACGTCTTATGCATGGTTCTCAAGTTCTCAAAAAAGATGAGTTCTCACTGGATCCAACCCCTATATATATATATATATATATATGCTTTAACTTCCAAAGCACTCCATTATTCACCATTTTCATCATTCTCTTTCTCAAATTTTCGAAACACACACGCTCACACACTTGATTCTTCTTCTATCAAGCTCAAGATTCAAGCTTCAATTGCATCTCAAGATAGTAGATTAACATATCTAAGAGGTAATTTACTAACTTTAGCTAAGCTTTGAAGTGAAAATCTCAAGATAAAACCCTCTCCAACACTCCAAAATTTTCGGCCATTATAGGTCTTTTTTCTTACAAGTTTTGTTCTTCGATCTTTAGTTCATTTATGCATAAATCTACCCTTTAGGAGTGATTTTGTGTTGATAAAATAAAGAAAAACCTCCTCTATGAACCCTATAGTTTTCGCCCCTTTTGGGCTTAAATTGGGGAAAAACTTTGGTCTTTGATGTTATGGATCAATTGATGCTAAATCAAGTTTAAACAAGTGTTTTATGCTTGGATTATGGTTTAACTTGATTATCTTCAAAAACCCCGCAACTTTGCTAGAACTCTAATTCTTATCTTGAGTAATTGTTATTGATTGTTTAAATTGAGTTTATATATATGTAATTGGAGGTGTTTAAACATGTTTAGAGTCGATTGTTGAAACGAAAATCGAACCCCTCGTTTTTCCTGTTATGACCGAAAATTAGGGCTTCAATTTCAAGGTGATTTTGTTCTTGTTTGTTAAAAATAAGTTAGTAGTTATGTAATTAAGTGCATTAGATCTTGTTTTGTGAAAGAATTTGGAGTCAATTCCAACTCCTTTGAAAACCCCTAAATTGATATGATTATGGAGTCATAAGAAGTTATTGTTTTGATTTTATTTGATTAGCTTGATTTCATAATTGTGATCTAGTATATGAAATTAGCTTATTTTGATTTATTGAGATTTTTCTATACTAGTATGTAAAAGTTGGATTTTGTTAGTTTGTATAATTACAAAGGACATTATGATTATGGTTTGATATTTGGGATTTGATTTCAAAATATGGATTTTCATGAGGTTGTAGCTTGATCAAGACTAACTTGATCAAAGTTTCTAATTGAAAAGATTAATAAGCTAAATTATCTTCTATCTTTAAAGGTATTTCTTATATATATATATATATATATATATATATATATATATATAAGAAAGTGAAAGACTAAAGTTTCTACTAAATTACTTTTCATAATAATATGATATGAATAGTTAAGTTATGGATGCATTGACCTAGCATGGTATATCCGACCTTAGTATACCAAGAGACTTTAGTAGAGGCTCAAGAGTTAGAAACTCTTAATTTTCTCTTTCCCGTGTTAATTCTTCTTATTTAATTTATGGAGCTAGTGGGAGCGGGATAGAGATCAAGAAAGGAAAAGTCGAGAGTCTCGAATAAGCAAGATATCCAGGTGGGCTTTCTAAACTAAAATGTGTGTGCACAAGTTTATGATAATGAGCATATGTTTCTTTTGAAAAGTTAATCGACTTGCTGTTTTTTGAGCACATTGCATATTATCTACGAGAGAATGACGATATCGGTCCTATGCTAGACGAGCTGCTAGTAAGGGTATGTGTACACAGGTGGCCTTTGGCCAAGGTGTTGAGGAGGAGGCCTACTTCTCAACATGTTTGTGCGTAGATATGGTGTTTATTGATGATTGTCTGCAGACATATTATAACTAGAATTGTTAGCACGTGCATTCATCATGAAGTAAGTGATTTCATAAAGTTAGATTCATAGGATTTTTCTTAAAACCCCTGTGAATCTAGTAAGTGGCAAGTCGATTGTATAGCTCTAAGAGCATGTTTTTAGCTGCTTTCGGCAAATACCCACTGAGTGCATTAAGTTCTCACGCCCTGCATGTATTTCTAAATGTGCAGGTTGTGTAGGAGCTGATGACGGGAATTGAATGTTGAGCGAAGACTTGTCTCGTCATATAATATGTTTTGCCCCGGGTTTATGTCTTCACACATAAACTCAACTACACTTTTGCTGCCAACCCTTTTTATGGTTTGTAAAATGTTATGCGTTCAGAGTCTTAATGGGTTAGACAATTGATAAAGAAGTATAAACTCAAGTCCAGGATTATTGCATCAACTTCCTAAATAGTGATTAATTAATATTCGACTTTTGATTATTAGTTAATCACAAGTTCAATGACTTGTCTTTATTTGGAATGATAATTGTTTATTCCTACGAGCCACTGAAACTAGTTAATTATCTTATTTCTTTCCTTCAGTCGCAACCCGGTTAGTTAGGGAATCCATAATTAATTAGCCGGGCTGTGACAAGGCTGCTGTATATATAAGAAGTGACTTGACTCGATTGCTTGTCTATACTGGTATGTCTCTGACGTATTGATGGATCACAGTGAGATGAGTTCTTCTATCTGACAGTTGTGAAGAACCTAGATCCCGTGACTTTACGTTGTTTTAAACCTCGATAAAGTATTAGGTGAGTATGAGTTACTGACCATCACTTTGACTTGTCATGTGTGATGGTTACATGATATAACCCAATATTCTCTGCATCTTGGGTGGTGGCAGTGCTTGTATGTCATGCTAGTTACCTGTATCGAGTCACCGTATCTGTTTAGGATGATGACGTCCCCTTCAGGAACTCAAAAGGTTTATTGTACTAAACCCTGCAGGTTGAGATATCTCAAGTACAATAATAAGGTTGGGTGGTACTACTTAAGGAATTAAAGAGATTAATTATTTTAAGCAGTCAGAACGCTATAAATAATTAATGGACGTGCGATATCTTAAATATGGGGTTCGTGAAGTCTAAGTGCAAGCCCGACTCAACTTCGGAAATAAAGGGGTAAGTCAGCATTTATTCTCTAGTGGCATGAATAAATGTTTATGAATTAATTTATGTTCTGGGCTGAACATAAGATAATTAATTTATTTGAGGCCCATCTTTATTTCTTGCATTTGATCCCTGGGCTGGCCCATCAAGGCCTGGTAACTGCTAGAAATCGTCCACCTCCATAAGAGTCCCACTGGGACTATGTTCTGATTCTCTCTATCTGAAATGATATTATTATATTTATTGGATGCAGAGATCCTATCCTAATAGGATTTTAGGGTTGCATTATAAATATAAGGTGGGAGAAAATCAGGTTATCCTAATATCATTATGATTTTCGAAAATTACAAGAAGCATTATTGTGATTCTCGAAAATTCCAAGTGTGAGGAAGAAAGCGAATTTCTGCAGTACTCTCCACAAATTGCTCTCACTCGGCATTGGAGTTTTGGCAAATGGGATACAGTCCAGAAGATCAAAGCACGAGTCTTGATCCAATTCCTTGTCAGACAAATTCGCAGGTGAACACGAGAAAATACCTATGTGTTGCAATTAATTATATAGATGCATGCTAGGTAAATAATCAATGTATGGTGAATTAAACATCCAAGATAGATCCCCGGGAGAGGGTTAAAATCAGATTTTCCTACAGTTGCTACTATTTCGATCTCATATTTGAATTGTTTACTTGATTGCATGTATTGTCCCATTATCTCATAAAAAAGTTAGATCATATAGTGTGTAGACGATCACAGAAGTTTGTATGATTGATTAAGCTAGTTGAGATATAAAAAAGATCATGGTCGAGACAACTTGAGGACGAGTTTTCGGTATAGATTGCAGTATATATAAGAAGTAAATTGACTTAGTTGCTTTTTAGTACGTCTTGACGTATTGGTGGATCACAATGAGATGAGTTCTTCTATCTGACCGTCGTGAAGAACCTAGATCTCTATGACTTTAGGTTGATCTAAACCTCGATAATGTTTCAGGTGAGTATGAGTTACTATCCATCACTTTGACTTGTTATGGGTTTGGGTTATATGAGATAACCCAAAATTCTCTACATCTTAGGTGGTGACAATGATTATATGTCATGTGGATTACCTGTATCGAGTCATCGTATCCGTTTAGGATGATGACATCCCCTTTAGGAGCTCAAAAAGTTTATTGTACTAAACCCTGCGGATTAAGTTAGCTCAAGTACAATAATAAGGTTGAGTGATACTACTTAAGAAATTAAAGAGATTAATTATTTTAAGCAGTCAGAGTGTTATAAATAATTAATGGACTTGCAATATCTTAAATACGGAGATTCTTAAGTCTAAGTACAAGCTTGAATCAACTTCAGAAATAAATGGATAAGTCAGCATTTATTCTCTAGTGAAATGATTAAATGTTTATGAATTAATTTATGTTCTGGGTTGAATATAAGATAATTAATTTATTTTAGATCGATCTTTATTCCTTGTATTTGATTCCTGGGTTGACGCATCAAGACCTATTATTACAAATATTTTCGACCACCCTCTAGATCCCACAGATATACTGTTTTGATTAATGTATTATTTATTTAATACATCTCCTAGTTTATATAGATATTATCTAATATTATTAGATATCAAGTGATAATTATTTTAGATAGGAATTATCTTTAGGGAATAAGATAATTATTGTATTTATTAGATGATTCAGAATCATATCTTATTAAGATTCTAAGGAGGGCACTATAAATACAAGATAGGAGAAAATCAAATCATCTCAAGCATTATAGTGATTTTTGAAATCATTATTCATCATCATATGGGGTGAAAATTTGTAGTGTTCTTCATAGATTGCTTTCATTCAGTATTGGAGATCAAACATCTGAGTCACAATCTAGAAGATCAAAGCCAGAGTCTGCTATTGATCAACTGTGTCAGAAATTCGCAGGTAAACACAAGAAAAACCATATGTGTTGTAATTAATTATACAAGAAATCAAAGTATTTTGGTCCTTTTTCATAAAGAAATTCGAAGTTTTGCTTTTGAATTGGAAACTTGCTCAAATTGGATACTTTCGATTTTCCATAAAGGCGTAAAATAGTAATTTCAAAATTGTTTCAAGCAAATGTGCATTCCCCTCTTTTTTTGACAGAAAAAGATTGCAATCCGTTTGATAATGATCGAGCCACTGAAAGACTCTACTGAGACAAAGACGGGTCGTACTGTAAAAATTGGATAGGTTCGATCTATAGTCATTTGATTAGGGCCTCCTAAAATGATCTTTTTGTTTCTTTCATCACACCAAATAGAACTATTATCAGGGTAATGATCCATCAACCTGCTAGTTTTTTTATGAAGCACAAACGGGAGAATTTATCCTCCAACCCAAGATATGGTGTCCTAGACGTAGAGGAACCACACCAATCCATCCATGCTAGAAATATAATCAATATACGGTGAATTAAACATCCAATCATCAGGAGCACGTGTAAATTAAGATTTCTCATCATAAGTCCATGGCGGCGTGCCATTCTCCTGCGTCTATGTTTTGTATCATATAAATTGAAATATATAATTCAAAATTTAGTATTCCATCCGTCCACAAAAAGTATCATATATTTTACCGACACATGTTTTAAGAAAATAGTTGGTAGATGCTTTTTGAGTTGATAAAGTGAGAACTTTAAGGGTAAAATCGAAAAAGATAAAGTAGAATAATGTACTAAAATGAAACATGAGATACTTTTTGTAGATGTTCAAAATAAAAATTATGAAATACTTTTCGTGGACGGATAAAGTATCTCTTACTCAAACAAAGGCTATGAATCCATCATTCCAAGCTTGCCCACCTCAAGCATTTGGGATGCACATTCATATTAACATACGTCCCAACTATCCTTAACAAGTTCGATATGATCTCAAGTGGATAAACATCTAACGTCCAGACTGGTCCGTAGAAATGGTACTTAATTTTTTTTTTTGGAAATTCGTTGTATAATATCTCAAATATGATAAGTATATATGCCCTACACAAATCATCCAAACATATCTAGATCATTAACCAACACCTAAACCCAATCAACCACCACATTCAGACACCTCGTGCACAAATAAAAATCCATAAAATACTAAAACGTGGACCATACACAAGTATAATTACCATCTGAATCATGAATGTGACCGAAAGATATGACGTATCTACTAAATTACTCATGGTAATCCGCTTTCCACGATAAAAACTCATAAACATCTCTACTGAAAGGAATAAACAATAATCCCATAATCCTCGACCAGGATCCTAAAATTCTCGATCGAAATTCATGATTCTCTACTGAAATGAATAAAATATGTAGTTCGATGATGATCCCGACTCCTACCAAGTTTCCGGTAGAATCCTCTTTCTGAATGCGAGTTTTCTTCTCTTTTTAGTCGATTGGAATAGTTCTGGGAGGGAGTAATTTAATACTCTCTCTGTCCCATTTAAAATGTTTCATTTTCCTTTTTGGTTTATCACATTACAAATGTCTCATTCCATTTTAGGAAGTAATTATCCCTTCAAAAAGTATGGATCCTATTAATTTTTTATCACTTTAACTATTTTATATATTTCTTTTAAATATCCATATAAAAAAATGAGATATTTTAAATGGAATGTAGAGAGTATGTATGTGGATAATTTATTTAAAAAATCAAATGTGAAGTAAATAGAGTCCCTTTCATGTGAACCGTGTGTTGGCCTAGTGGTAGAGTGGTTAATGTCTGAGGCCAAAGGTCTCGGGTTCGAGTCCACCGTGACGCGACCTTTAAATTTCTGTATTAAATTAAGCAAAAAAAAAGACAAATCTCTGGAAAATTGGAAGATTCACTCTTGGTTCAAAAAATACTAAACTCACCGGACAGCATAAGGCTCACACCATCTTTGTCCCTCAAAAACTATTTAAATAATATAATGGGTACGAAGTTTAGTATTTAAAAATAAATAAATATGAGGTGTACATATACTTTTTCAAGTCTTTGCCCTTGTTTTTTTATCAGATGAAACTCTCAGTCATTACTTATGAATGGTGCCATGAATACATTTTGTTTTCTAATAATAACTCGCAAACTACATAAAAATGACAAAGTGAACGACTGAGAAAACAAAATTCTTATAGTCATGCAGATCTAAAAGGGGCCATATCCAAATGGAAGTTTGATGATTTATCATCCACGAGGACAAAAAAAAAATTATATTCGAGAATAGTAAAAAAAAATACTGTTTCTATCATGATGGGGAGTTTGCTATATGTAATAAGAGGGTGGATGGTGTTCGATATTTATTAAAACTCCAAGTTAGTAAGAAAAGAAAAGGATTAAGTCGAGATTCAATATACAAGCATGCTTGATTTGACATCACATGTCAAAGATATGATATACAATCTAAATATAATTGTCAAATATAATAATTTAGTACATACAACCAAATAATGTACTCCCTCCTCATTTTGTTGTTGTTGTCCGTTATTGTTGGTTCATTCAAAAAAAAAAAGAAATAATTTTACATTAAAAAATACCTCTAATTTCATGTCACATTGTTTTATATATAAAATTTAACTTTCCTTAATCTACATATAAAAGAAATGAGTCAATAATACTGTGACGAAGAGAGTATTATACGTCTATGCAAGTTTAGATATTTTAACAAACATAACATTGATGTACAAAAATAACATATAGTCAAACATAACAAACTTTAAACCATCAAATACAGCAAACGAGCCCTCACTTCCTATTAGTAAATGTAATAACATAAAGCAAAGAATAATAGTAAAGAAAATGGCACTAACAAAAGTAATGACATGTTTATTTTTATTTTATATATCGAAATCGTAAAAAATGTAATAGATAAGTAATACATTAAAATATAATTATCAATATACGGGCTAAAAGTAGTTAGGCCCAAAGTTTTACAGGTATTTTGCTTTTATAATTAAAGTAATATACATGTTATCAATATAAAGATTTTTTTTTCTTTTTAGTTAAATTGTAACTAAAGTGACAAAGTTGCCAAAATATTGTTACTTCTTTGTGTAGTGTGTACTAATCAAACTCCACTAAAACAAGGGTGAATTTAAATTGAGTATGTTTTAAAACAAATTTTTATATTCTAGAAAATATAATTATGCAAATAGATGTTTTTCCAATTAGAAAAAGGAAAAACAGAAGGAGAAGATAGAATATTTATATTTAAAAAGATTTTGTGTCCCTTTTTTCAGATAACAAATCGATCTCATCTTATTATTAATTGTTGTAATATTTATAATTCATATCCCTTTAGTACTAGCAAATAAAGTTTCATCTCCAAAATATCTAATAAAAAAAGAAATAAAGTTGATACATGAAAAGGTTGTTGACCTCAAAATATACAAAATCAAACATTGGCAAAGTCAAATATTAAAAATAAAAAAGTAAAATAAAATCAGTATTATGACGTCATATTTATCATTCACGCACATCATAAGTAGCTACACCACTATAAATAATCCATCACACCCTCTCTCATGTCTCTCTCGAACTAGAACCACAAAACCCACTACAATTCGTTCCCAATTTCGGATTTTTCCTGCAACCCTTCTCCGTTTTCTGAAAAAAATTCGAAGAATTCATTGCGGATCGGCGAGTGTTTGTAGAAGTTTGATTGGGAGTACTCTCGTAGTTGCAGAATTCAAATCTCGACTGCCGTTCGTTTCTGGGTAACTCTTTTCATTTTCTTCTCCGATTTTGGGGGGTTTTGATCGTTCGCTAGATTTGGGAAGACGCATGAGCGGGTTGGTCAAGCTGGGTATTTCGTCGAATTCCAACCATTTTATCACTTCAATTCTCCTTTTCTCCAAAACCATTTTTTTACTGTTCCTCCTGTTGTTAAGATTACCCAAGCTTTTATCGAGGTTAAGATCGATCTATTTCTCGAGTAATTTTAGTAGCAGTAGTAAAACTGTTTCCGTTATACCGATCGCGGCCTCCATTCTTTGTTGAATTATGGATTCGAGCGACAACAAGTGTAATCGCCAATTGCGACCCAGTAAGTGTGTGTGCGTGTTGCTTCCTTTTATACTCGCTTATTATTTGCTTGATTATTTAATTGTTGTTGTTTCGGTTTGTTTAGCTCGTTCTTGGAGTACTTTAGCTGGGTTTATACAAGACTATTCCTTTTTTAATTCATAAAGTCGTCTAATTTGTGTAATTTTGTCTAATTTTCCTTGGCCGAGGAGGAATCTTGCTGGTGACATATGCTTGTATTTGTTTTCTACTTTATGTAAACTGTATTTGAGAAAATTGTAAAACATGTGGATTACTGATTGGTCTGAAATTCACATGTAAAGGAAAATATACAATTATATCTCAACATCACAGCACCTTAATTATCTTTAACTGGTGCAAAGGATCCAGTATAGAATGTGGATGGAGCAGAAGTTATTCGAGCCATTTGTTAGAATCGAGACAAATGCAGTCTTATATAGTAACAAAAAGAAATCTATTTAGATGTTATGAACTCTTTCAAAAGTTTTTACTTAGTGATTTTTTACTCTCTAGATCTTTGTGATTCAAGCTTGGAGAGGAGATCAACAACCTCTCCATCAGTTATCGTCATAGGTGCTGGTTTTGCCGGCATTACAGCTGCACGGACTCTTCATGATGCCTCTTTTCAGGTATATATATACTTAATGCAGAGCTTCATTTACTGCATTCATGACCAAGGATATGGGTCCTGAAGAAAGTGATTTTGCAGGTTACATTATTGGAGTCACGGAATAGAATTGGTGGTCGTGTTCGTACTGATTATTCATTTGGTTTCCCTATTGATTTGGGTGCATCATGGTAATTGATCTTTTTTTGTACAGAGAAACATATTATTATGCTGTAGTGGCTGTGTGCCACTTTTGTTGACTACTCTCTGCACATTCTTGTTCAGGTTACATGGTGTTGGCAATGAGAACCCACTGGCTTCACTCATTGGAAGATTGGGATTACCACTTTATCGGACCAGTGGGGACAACTCAGTTCTGTATGACCATGATTTAGAAAGGTTCCCCTTTGCCCCTCTCAACTTCAGTTTGCCCATTCAAGAATATATTTCATTAATATTCTTGACCTGTTTCTATTGAACTTGGAAAAGCATTGACTTCAGCATTTAATTGTCCATATGTCCTTCCTCTGTTACTTGAGAACTTGGAAAGGAGTAACAGACAATTCATAAGGGTTGCTTATTCAACAATAGTGCAAATTTTGTATTTTGATACAATAAAATAGGTATTGCATGACATATATTGAAGAGTTTACTGTGTGCCTTTTGTAGCCATTGGTTGTTTGTATTTTGTTGGCATATTTCCCTGTGTCAATTACTGTTAATATTCTTGGATTTAGACCAACTGAAATATTTCTTGCTTTTTTTTTCCATTCATGGTATAATTGGTGCACGTTTGCTCTCAGTTATGCCCTTTATGACAGAGATGGCAATCAAGTTCCTCAAGATTTAGTGTCAAAGGTTGGCGAAACATTCGAAGCCATCTTGAAAGAGGCATGTCCATCTTCTCTCTGACCCCTTTAAACGTCAAAGTACTATACCATAAATTGATTGGATGTTGTTGATTTTTTTTTGTTTTTACAATCCCTATTGCAAAGAGCCTTTTCCCTAGATATTGTTCTGATTTCTGATTTGGTTTGAATTTTTGTTTTTTCAGACTGATATTGTCAGACAGGAATTCAGAGAGGACATGTCCATTCAACGTGCTATCTCAATTGTTTTTGAGAGGAGGCCGGATTTGAGGTTCTACATGCGCAAAATTTTGCAACCATTTCTTTTATTTCAGATCTTGTGACATTTGTTAAGAAGCTGGGGGATTTGTAGGTTGGAAGGAATTGATCATAAGGTGTTACAGTGGTATCTCTGCAGAATGGAAGGCTGGTTTGCCGCTGATGCTGACACTATTTCACTTAGAGGCTGGGATCAGGTTACCCACACATGCTTAAAATTTTGATTCTCCATAAAAAACTTCAGGATTCTAGTACCCCATGCTTTACCTGTTCAAGTAGAAATGAAAAGAGTTCCTAAACAATTTATCTTCAATAAAATAAACTTTTCGCTTCAAATATATAAGAGGTGGCAAAACCAAGAGAGAGCTTGCAATTATAAGCTAGACTTAAGCTCGTTCTATCATCAGGTATCTTTTGAGTTTTTATTAACATTTGTTGTATTTGCTTTATAGGAAGAGTTGCTCCCTGGTGGGCACGGGCTCATGGTCCGGGGTTATCTTCCTGTTTTAAATACTCTGGCGAAAGGTCTTGACATCCGCTTGGGCCACAGGTAATAGACGATCCACTTATCTTCATTAGTCTTTCCTCTCTGATATACAGTCTGAATCTGAACCTGGTTTTATTGTTTTCGGGTTTTACTTTTAGAGTGACAAAAATCGTCAGAGGTCATAGTGGAGTAAAAGTCACAGTCGAAGATGGAAGAGTGCTTTTAGCAGATGCTGCTGTTATTGCCGTCCCTCTCGGTGTTCTGAAATCCAACAGCATCCAGTTTGAGCCGAGACTACCTTACTGGAAGGAAGAAGCCATTAAGGACATTGGAGTGGGCATCGAGAACAAGATAGTTTTGCACTTTGACAAGGTCTTTTGGCCCAACGTAGAGTTCTTGGGGATTGTTGCAGAAACTTCTTATGTGTGCAGTTACTTTCTCAATCTGCACAAGGCCACAGGACACCGAGTCCTCGTCTACATGCCTTCTGGGCAACTGGCCCGTGACATTGAGAAAATGCCAGATGAGGCTGCTGCTAAGTTTGCTTTTACACAACTTCAACGGATGCTTCCAAATGCTTCTGAACCGGTACGTTTTGGCTCACCTAATTCTGCATTAATGCTATTCTTGAATACTCTTAGGAGGTATTTGGTTCGAGTAATAAAATTATCTAACTTTGTCACATATGTTTGGTTTGAATCCATCGGCCGGTGATGGATAATTCGGCTCGTGCTCTAATCATCGAATTGGATGATAATTTATAATCCCATATTTGGGTTGCTTGTTAATAATCCTTCAATCCATAATGCAAAAGTCCAAAAAATACCGTCACCAAAATTATTTTTGGCCCTCTTTGCCTCAATTTTTTGTTTTTGTTTTGGCCCATCTATCAAAAGGAGGATCTGAGTATTATGCTACGTTCTAGTCATAATCCTTCAATTCATCCTACATCATAATCAATCAATCCAAATACAAATAAATTAAATAATCCAAGTACTCCAATCCTATTATATCCTATCTATATTATCTATCCCATGCACCAAACCAAACGCTACCTTATTGGTTGAGGAAACATGCAATTCGTTGAATTCTCACTACTTTATTGCATTGTATGAGTTATTACTCTATTCCAGTCCTCCCCTCTGATATTTGGATCATCTTGCTTGTAACACTAAATATTATATCGTTTCTCGAGTTTCTGACGAACTCTTGTCCTTACATAAATCGTGCAGATCCAATACCTTGTTTCCCATTGGGGTACGGATGCAAACACATTGGGCTCCTATAGCTACGATACAGTAGGGAAATCCCATGATCTGTATGAGAGGCTGAGGGTCCCTGTCGACAACCTGTTCTTTGCAGGGGAAGCGACAAGTATAGATTATCCAGGATCCGTCCACGGTGCATATTCCACTGGTTTAATGGCTGCTGAGGACTGCAGGATGCGCGTCTTGGAGCGTCATGGAGAGTTGGATCTCTTCCAGCCTGTCATGGGCGAGGATGTTCCGGTTTCAGTTCCACTGTTGATCTCACGTCTATAATTTCTGGGCGTTTACTTCTGTGAAACACCCGTGTCGATGTTTGCTGGGACAAGGTACTGATTGCTTTGTGAGAACTGTAGTAACTGCCTGTTCGAATGATCAGAGTATCAGTTGATGAACTCTTTTAGCCACTAGAAATCTCTCTAGATGTGTGGAATCTTGATTAAGACTTTTTTGAGATCTTATATATGATTATTTATGTTGCAAACTTGATATAATACAATATTGTGAAAACATTCATGGTTGTGCGAGTATTTGCTAATTAATAGGCTGTGGACTCTCTGCATCTTTCTTATTACATTTCTTGCAGACGTTCTCTCTGTCTCTCTCTCTCCCTCTCCCTCTGTGTGTGTGTGTGTGTGTGTGTTTTAATAAATAATAGAGGGTTCGAAATTCTTGGCCTTGTTCTTGCTTCTAGCAGTGACTACGTGAACGTCCGCTTAATATCTCATTTAACATGATGAGTTAATTGATATATTTTATAATTATTTTCTAAAAAAAATTAAAAAATAAGAGGGATGTAAAATATGTAATAGATAAGTGTAATATACTGTATTACATTATTATTTGTAAATAAAATATATGATAGAGATATAATAAAAAACCAAGTTTATAACTAAACACTTTTTATACACCGAAACTGCTGTGCGGCAATCAATAATTGAGTATTACTTAGTTATTAATAATTAGTTGATAGATTTCAATAAAGCGTTTATTTAGAACTATTACTTTGTTTACTAATTTTCAATGAGAATTTATTAATTAAATTAAGATTTAATCAGAAAGATGTATTGTGCATTGGATGCATAGGAGTGTGCCTCTCTCTTTTATATATAGGTATAATATCATATATAAAAAAGTACTCCAAGTTATTAATCATGTGTGTTTTAGATAGGAGTGTGCCTTCTTTATATGAGAACTACATTTTTTGTGATCCTGCGAACAATGCATAAGACGTTGAAGATGATGCAAAAAATAATATAAAAAATTATTTTGTTATGCAACAATTTTAGAAAGTTTTCGTTATGCAACTTTATATCTTGTTTTGTGTATCATCTTCAACGATTATGCATTGTTCTCAAGTTTTAAAGATAAGTTTCACCTGATCTAACCCTATATATATATATATATATATATATATATATATATATATATATATAGGATGGATCAAATGAGAACCACAAGTATTTTGATAAATGAGAACTAATACTAAGCGTAGATCTAGGTGTATCCGACAGTTTAGATTTAATGTTATTTTAGGATATTTTTTACAGATTTTATTAATAAAGTTATTATTGTATTTTTACTTTTTTAGTGTAACTAATTTATTCCTTAAATTGTGACATTCTTATAGTTATTTATGGTAGATGATTAATTATAAATATTTATTATCTTCATCTAGTTCAAATTTTATGATCTTTATGAAAGTATATTACATATTTTCGTGTAAATGTTCAACTTGCATAGTAGATTTTTCATGAGAATTTCATAGTAAAATTTCGTTTTTCATTTATTTTGATTTATGCATTTATTAAATAACCTTATGCGCAATTTAAATGTTTGTTATGCACGAAGCCAACCTGCATATTTTGAAAATATGTTTACGTAATTAACATAATGATTCACACACACAACGGTCACTATCGCATCTATATTGTATAGTAACCCATAATATAGTAAACATTGTTTTATGCATTATTTTATGATCCTTGTGCAATGTTCACTAATATGCTAACATGATACTGTTCATCCACATAATGGATGATGTGCGAGTCTGTCTTATGTTCAATGCACAACTACTATTTAGTTATGCATATTAGTTAAATCACAAAAATAATCATAATTGTATATCATTATTTTTTTCCACCACTAATTGCGGAATTTCGGTGCGAAATTTGTATTTGTGATATTTATTTTAATGTAAAAAAATTATTTTATATTAATTATTATTCAAATAAGGATTCTCAATTATGTAAGTTTGATTTTTAGTTATTATTTTATTTCGCATAAAAACATACAATCATATGCACAACCATTAATATCGTATGCACAATTATTAATTTCAGAGAGAGAATGTGAATTGACGAAAAATCGGGAATTGCATGAAAAATTAGGGCTGGACGAATCTTTATATTGACCTTTATGCCCCTAACACGTTTTAAATCATAAAAATAGTATAGAAAATAGTCAAACTTGTTTTAAAGCATGAATTAAATATGATCCATTAGATTAGATGAAATCAAGGGTGATGATAAGTTCTTATTTCTTATCTTAGAGGGAGTTCTCCCTATAACCAACACCTATATATATATATATATATATATGGAGTGGTTATTATAAAAAATACTCATAAAACGTATAAGGTACGAACTCATGAAGTCGTATGAATTCGATGTGTAAGTGTTTGAATTTTGAAAAATAAAAATTAGTTTCTCATGTGATTCAAACTTAGGTGTTTGAATTCATCAAGTAAAGTAATGAATAGAGCTGCCCACGGAACTGGCGGTTCCGGTTCCTTCATGGCCGAACCAAAATCGAACCGTGAAATATACGATTCCGGTTCCGGTTTCGGTTTCAGAACCGACGGTTCCGGTTCTATTCCAGTTCCGGTTCCGGTTCTAACCGAAAAAGAACCGCACCTTTTTTTTTAGTTTTTTCGTTCGATTATGATTCATGCTTCGTTGATTATTGATACAAGTTTAATCGTAAGACAATTCAAACTTCAAAGTGTAAAATATAAAAAAATACTTGAGAAAGTGAGAATGAGATTGTTTAATTTTTATTTTATTTATAAATCCTAAACCCTTGGATATCACAAATCGATTCTAAGGACCGAGCCTCTTTAAAACCTCTGTGAGGAAAAAGAGTACTCGTCTAAGCATTTTCGAGACGACTACATGTTGTCAAAATCGAAATCGTCATCGAACTCATCCGTTTCTTCAGAGGCATCGGTGTCGGTTTCGACTTCGGTGGTGCTGATTGGAGGATGCTCAAAGACATCATCCCATTTGTTCTCTTGCTCACGGGCCTCGGCTAGAGTGTAGTCCTTATATTCCAAAACATCTATATGCAATTCACTAAAATGACATCTTTATCTCTTTAAGCTCTATTATGTAATGTAGTTATTTTACTTATGTACTTTAATTCTTCATTATCATGTGACATTGTTTATTATTGTCATATATAATATTTGGTTTTTTAATTTAATATTTAATTTAGGTAGTTTAACTTTGAAATTTCCAATTTATAAGTTAAAAAACAAAATTTACTCATCATCTCCACGACACATTCACTCAAATAATTAGTATACAATTTACATTACAATTTACAAGTATAATATTGAAACACAAAATTAAATTAATTTTTTTTTTTAAAATATACGGTTCCATACTGTTCCCGAATCGAACCGCGGTTCCTAGATTTTGAACAGAACCGAACCTTGATTCCACGGTTCCTCAAACGGTTCGAATCGCCTGCCTGTTCTGTTCGGTCCGAACCACCGGTTCGGTTCAAACCGCGGTTCCGGTTCGTTCCGTTCGATGGACACCTCTAGTAATGAATTCACCGTAAATCTTCACGAATTGAAAATGATTCTTATTTTATACTTTAAAATTGATTTGTATTTAATCTAATTTCTAGGCATATATTACATGTAAAAAAAGTACTCCAAGTTGTTAATCATTTGTGTGTTTTAGGTAGTTCGATTTAGTTGCAAATTATATTCAATAAATTTTCTAGTAATTTAGGTGTTTCTATAATTTGGTTCACTTTCAATAATTTGGTCTACTTATCTAAAGGTATAGCATGGAAAAGATCATAACAAATGGATGAAATGAAATAAAGAAAGAAAGCATCATTTCACTATCATATTTGAACAATTGCCCCCCTCAAAATAGAATCCCTACGTTCTCTCCTTCAGCTTTTGAAAAAGGGGAAAAATATGCAATTTTTACATTATGTGATTGCAACACTTTTTCTTACATTTTGCAAGAAGATTATGAAAATATCACATATCTAAAGTTGGATTTTCTAAGTTAAAAACGTAAGCTCATCTTCCATTACTAAAACATCTTGGCTAACCATATTTACCTAAAATGATAATTGTGATACAATTACATACAATTTTAAGTGTGTGTGGTATGAGAGATCTAAATCACACGATCAAAATCTTGATAACTTCTCCATAAGTTAGATATGCTATTGCTGCATATGAGCTGCACGAAAGATCGACGGAACTGTCGATCCGACACTGCCGTTCTCCATGAGCATCTAGTGTCGTAGATATCTTTGAAACACCCATCTGAACAACCTTAGACTGCGTAGATATTGACAAAACAACGTTGATTGGCATTCTGATTAGAGGATTTCATCTCGTCTAAAGATAGCACGCCTCATCCAACTGAAGTATTTCCGTTGCCCTGTGGTGGATTCTGCTCAGCCGGATGGAAGCCGAAGTTGATCATGTTCGTTGTCTGCAAAACCGTCGGGCAACGGTTTAGAAAAGAGTAGATGAAGGCTAAGTCTTGTGTAAAATGGTCTGATGTGTAAGAATCCGTCAAGTCAAGACCCAAACCCAAAGACTATAAACCGCCAGCAAAATTATAAATATGCTATTGGATGAGTCCGAATCCACCTATCAGACTGTCTTACACAAGTTTTGATAGTGCAAGAATTCTCGAATCTGCATTGCCATATGATCTCTGATATCTGTTCTAACAAGACCTAATCTGGTCAGGCCTCGTCAGATCAGATATTTGGGATCACAGCAACTGCGAAAAGCACACCTGAGGCGAAGCATGTTGCATCGAGAGGAAGTTCACGTAGTTAGCATAATGCTCTTGAAAACTTGAGCTCTGCATCTGGTTCGGATAATTAACCGGATTCAACATCGGGTTAGCATCGACCGGAGCTTGATTTGGTGCGCTCATAGCTTGATTCACGAGAGGGAAGCGCGACAGACGCATGAGGTTGTGGATCCCGGGCAGCATTGTCGGCCCAATCCCCATCCCAACACGCGACATGTAGTGCTGCATGCCCGGAAGCATCATCGGTGCCATCCCCCTCCCCATCCACATCAACTACAACAAACACACCCACAGATTGAAACAAACACTCATAATTTCTTGAAAATGGACTCAATTTCACATCCTTTTTCTTCTACACTAGATCAGTCACCTGAATCTGCAGCTGCAAGGATTTTATATACTCGATCGCCTCGTCTAACATCGATGCTTTGTCCGACTGCATGAAAGAAAGCTCAAATGATGAAACCAATAGCATAGTTTCTTTTCTTTCTAGAATCTTGAATTTTGATTCTACCTTGTTGGCATGAGGGATGAGCTCCTGCAACGCCTTCATCTTCTCATTGATCCGCTCCCTTCGTCTCTGCAAGAAAACACAAAGGATACAGATGAATGGGTTGATGCAAGAAACACGAACACGATCATCAGTATCATTCACTCTTATGTCTAAATTTTGAACATGCTCACTCTCTCAGACATGTTATGCACTTCAGCTACACGGCTCCTACGAGCCGTTCCATTCTTCGCCTTGTTCCCTGCAGCCGACTCCGATTCAGTCGCCTATATAACAACCTTTGTACCTCAAATCCATGCCCTAAAATTAAACAGCTAAGAACTAAGTGAAAAAACACGAAAAAAACGAGCATACATCACTCGGGCATTCTGATTCATCCTCGTCGCGGCTCTTCCTCTTGTGCCTGCTTGTATCATTAGACATGCTGCTCGTCTTCCGCAAGCTACTACTACCAGATCCATCGGAGCAAGACGTTCTAGCCTGCCCAAGCGCCTCTCTCTCCGCTCCCTTGCTTATTCTCCCAGCATACGCCTCCCGGGCCCCTGCAATCCCACAGCTAGAAGCCCAACTCATATCCACCTCATTCACAACTTGGTTGCTCGCGCAATGGCTCGACCCAACGGTCATGCCAGAACACTCACGGCTCTTTATGGCCACGGCCTCAACTGCCTGAAATCTTGGAGGTGGAGGTGGAGGTGGAGGCGGAGGAGGAGCAAAATCTTGGTGGTTAGCCTCGGACGCAGCGAATTTGAACCCCTTTTCTCCGTCTAGCTTCTTGTTTGATTCATCGAAGGATGGAGGGATCTCGGACAAGAAATTGGCACAGAAATCGCGCTCAAAGGATTCATCAATAGGGCAATCAATCCATGAAACAGTCTCACCATTATCATCTTGGATCAAAGTACTTGGATTTGCATCTCTAATTTGCTTCGATTCTTTCCTATTGGTTTGGCTATGCAACACAATCTCCCCATTTTGCCACAACAGTTCAACCAACTCATTCTCTAACCTGTAGGCATATATTATAAAACACAAACCAAGATAAGTTCTAAGTTCTAGCAACGAATCGCGTGGAGAGGGCGAGGTCTAGGGATCACGTGCAGAATACTGTTCGAACACGAAAAAAAACTTACTCAAGAGGTTTTCTCTGAAGAGGGAAAGGGAATTCACCTCCAACATCAGTGTTCCAATCAGGAAGGCAAGAATCCATACCTCAAAATTCTGCCTGTAAAAAAGGTTGTAAGAATTTAATAATCATTATTATGTAGTTTGAAAAGAAACATTAGAAAATGGCTAATCATCAATAGTGAACTGCCTGATCATCTATAGTAGTAGTTTATTCTGCTTTACTAAAAACGGAAACAGATGAGATTGCCAACCACCACACTATTAACTTAATCAATCAGTTATTTCTTAAAATATTTCTCTCTCTCTCCCTCTCTCTCAAATAGATAACTGTGTATATGAACGTTTACCTGAGGAAAGAATAGAAATCAAGAAATCAAGAAACTGTGAAAAGACAGCTCAATTGACTAAGACAACACCGGCAAGGCAAAATGAACCAAAACCTGAGTTCAAGAATCAAACAAGAAGAGAGAGAGAGCGCTTACCAAGACCTACAAAAAACTAGCACATTTCACAGAGAAAACAACATCTGCAAGAAGCTTTCAGTTCAAGAATCAGACAAACAATCCCAGAAAATCCTCATGACGAGAAAAGGAAAACATTTGCTAGAAAACAAAACATCTTCAACGATCACTATAAGCAACGAAAAAACAAGCAGCTCAGTTGCTTATTGCGTACTTCAATTGATTAAGATCTAATATTTAATTAAGAATTATTAGATTTGAAACAAGGAAAACACAAAAGGGAAAAAAAAGAATCTTGATACTTAGCCACAAATAAAACAGAAGGATAAAAAAAGGAACACCACCTCAAAAAATACTCTAAACTTGCAACAAAAACATCAAATTCCCACTCACACACACACTAACACGCACTAATAGGAAATAGGCGCTGCTCCGCTACAGTGGCTCTGGAACAGTCCTTTGAAGTTACCCGACTGAGTCAGCATCAGCCCTCCACGTTTCCAGTTCTGATTGGTTGGGTTGGATAGCGTGGGCCCGGGTGCAAAGAATGAACAGCTGTGTGTGAGATCTACATCTTTGCTCTTGATAGAGGTGTCAATGTGATCAAGAAACGAGCGCCCAACTTGCCACGTGGATTTGTCCATTATTGTTTTCGCAGAGATTCGCTGCCTTTATTTATTGTTATTGTTATTGTTATTATTATTTTATAACTCATCTCTTTGGCTTGTTTAAAAGATAGATATAGTTATAGCAAGAATTTTGCTTACTTTTGCAAAGGTAGCAACATGCAGAGATTGGATGAGAATACCTTTTGTTGTGGGATGATTGAGGTACGATTAGATTCACCATCACCAGTTTTTTGGGGCGAATTGAAGGGATAAAGAAAAAGAAAAGAGGAAAAGGAGATTCTTAATATGGAAGAAATAACTCATACATATGTATTAATAGATAAATAGATATAATTTTATCACATTTTGAAACAATTAAAAACTAAATAGTAATATAATCAATTACAAAATTATTCTTTCAATTAAAATAAATGAGTATATAATATATAAATGAAAATTTATAACAATATATATACTTCTATAATCATAATGGATAATTCAATATCAATTATTTGATGAGTTTAGTTGCTTTCAACATAGTTAGTATGTAATTTGTTTGTTAGACTATAAACGTGTTAATTATATATTTTGTAAATGAGGCATATTAAGAAAGAAGAATTATAACCAAAATAAATTATATATTATATATATTCATGTAACTATATACTATAAGAATGTCTTATTGCTTGGAAGTCGGCTACTTTCATTTACTATTTTTTTCCTTCCTTTTTCGATTCTTTTATTTATTTCCTCTGGTCCTTCGAAATCTTTAGCATTTTCTCTTTTTATTTTATTCCTCTTTTGATTGGCTAAATAGCATTCCACTGCAATATTAAAATTTATTGTGTGTTCATTTTATATGACCTTTTCGCCTTCTAAGGTTGTTTTATCATCTTTTTCATCATACATTAATAAAATGAGATATTATACAAATATAAACTCTTCGAAATAATTGGTGCATGCGATTATGCGAGAGTTGACAGTTCTTAAATTAAACCGAATAATTTGTACCTAGTAGCTTAGACTTCGGCTTGCCCCTTTTTCTTTTCTCTTATTACATTTCCAATTTTTTTGCCTTTTTATCTTGCTTATACACCATTTTTTTGACATTCCAACTAAAGCACTACGTCTTAGAATCAAAATAAAATCAATTAAATAATATTTGACATATTGAATAACTCTTTAGCTTAGATTTTTTTTTTTGGCAAATTGAATAATTCTTTAGCTTAAAAAAATAATCTTGTCTAAGACCATAGATCACAAAAAAGATATTGACAAAAATAATTGCACCAAAAATATATATACGTTTCAATTTGTATATAAAAACAATGCTGAGAAATTATGGCAGCCGCCGTTGTGGACTGTGCCATAATATTTCTTATCTGCTAAATTTAAAAGATTCTATAATCACAACCTCAATCTTGTTCTTGATTGAATATGATTGATTTATTTTCCATTTCATTTTCTAACTTATTTCTTGTTAAATAATTCAATGTCAAGTCATGAATTTTTTCACAAAAATGTCAAATCATTATTATGATGATAGCAAGTTGCACAGCTGTCTTTTAAGAAAAAGAAAAAGTTTAACAGCTGATTAATTAACACTATTTCAATTTTCCCTATTTGAATAAGCAAAAAAGAAAAAGAAAAAGGAATTACTCTGATATTTAATATAGTGAGATTATTCAAGTAGGAAATGATAATTTGATAGGAAATGAAAATGAATTTGGACCTTTGATTTTTGGATTTGGATCAATGATTGAGATTTAATTTACTGAAAGGATGAAATATGTGCCAAACGCTAGTTTATGTCTTTGAAAGATATGATATTATTCTATTTTTACGGATTCACCTATATATATATATATATATATATATATAGAGGATAGCAAGATGATCCTCATCATTCATCTCATAAATCTTATGGTTGAGATGAAAGATATCATTAAGGGTAATTAATATATTTATGCATATATGAATAATATTCAAATGAACAAAAATGCATGCGGATAAAATATGTGCTGCAATCCAGCGCCCGTTGGCTGCACTAATGTTTTGATCAATGCATGGACGTGCAACATGCGGTTTATGTTTTATTCAATGCATTGTCATGTTTTGTTCAATGCGGCTTCATGTTTTGTTGATGCATTTTATGGTTTAGACGGAAAATCTCTCATTCATCCTTCGATTCGTTGCCTCACAAATATGAAAGATATGATATTATTCCTATTTTTACATTCAAAATCTATTGTTTGTTGTTGTTTGTTTATATTGTTGAGTTCGTCGGTCTTGTTTTCGTCACTATAACTCATCTCCGTGCGCCATGCGTTGCGACCAGGAGGAGGAGAAGAAGGTTGATTTGATTTCTTCCCATTTGCCCTTGCGAAAATTAAAAAGAAAAGAAAGAAAAGGGCTGCCATGTATCACGAACATGGTGCGCCACGTGTTATATATATATATATATATATATATATATATATAGAAGGCATCAAATGATAAATCTAATATTTTTGAAAACTAAGTACTAAGGATACCTCCAATGATAGATATTTTCATTCTTAAAAAGTTGAGAGTCAACTTCTTTATTATAGGAATGAAGATTATATGACAAATTTGAAAGCCAACTTTTCTAAATTAGTTTTTGTTTTTATTTTTATTTTATTTTTAAGTTGAAGAAACTATTTTTTTACCATTGTAGAAATGCTAAATAGATATTTTCTATAAAACTAACTTCTTAAGAAAAAAGGTGATTTTTTAATTTTTCTAAGTCCCGCAATAGACTTTCTTATTTTTCTTAATCCCACAATAGTCTTATAGATATAGTTATGCATATGTTATAACGAGACTCGTGTAAAAGTTGATGTTGTATACAAATGATTGAAGAGAAATATAAGAAGAAGAAGATAAATTTTTAAAAACTGATGAGACATCAAAAAAGCTGGAAGTTAACTTTACCATTGAAGGCACCCTAATGTGGTTCATCGATTTTTATAATCTAACGTTGCACTGATTCTTCTATTAGTAGTGCTATATTGATTCTTCTATGAGTATGATTGGCTTCAGTACTGCTCTTATACTCATTCAATATTGAATAATCATACTAATGGTTCTTCTATTGAAACTTGTAAAAATAAAAAGCTCGTTCCTAACATATGAGCAACACTATGTTACATCATCAGGACAATCATGTAATAACCCGAAAATTTTAAAACTTTTATTAGTGATGCTTAGACCAATTATTTGTGGTGCTTAGACCTTAATTATGTTTAAGGTAACCAACGAAATGAATTAGAATCGATTCGGAGATCGAAAACTAGAGAAATCAAAAACTAGTGACTAGTCCTACGGATTAGGGTCTTCTAAATAGCGTGAACATGGAATGAAAGATCGAGAATGAATCTCAACAAAATGATTTCATTTATAGAATCCTCTCACGAAAACATGTGAGAAACCAAAGAATGAGAATTTTCGGGCATACTCGCCCGGTCAGTCTCAAAAGTACTATTCACAAGCCGGATCAATTTTCAGTCCGTGCTAATCATGAAAATTAGTGATAACAATCAAAATCATGAAGTAATATATAATTATGAATTTAGAAATTATAAGAATCAATTTCTGAAAGAAATTCCTGATGAACTTAATCGACACCGAGAAAATATATCGGGAAAACCCTAAATTGTTCCGAACGACCCGAAACTCGAACCAAGGGTCTAAATCAATAATATATGATTTATAAGAATCAAATTAATTATGAAAGCTCAAGGATTCAATAGAATTTTGAATGATCATAATTTAATCGTCGGACGCTGTTTTTCCGCGATAACTTAGAATTGACTTATCGGATGCCATCTGAATTTCATGAAATTATTATAAACTATAGAATAAATATTTTTAAGGCTATTTAAGAAAATAAAATCTTAAGGTTCCGAGAAATCAATCGAAAGCGCGTTAAAACTTAAAGAGTCGGTATGAACATGCTAAATCGGATAATTTGACTAGTCTTCTCCCAACCACCACAAAGGGGTCTCCATATAGGCTGAAAAACAGAACATTGGGCAGAATACTTCAGCAAAAAAACAAGCCCTCCCTTTCTCTCTCTAATTTTGAATTTTCTCTCTTTGTTCTTCAAGCTTTTCAAGCTTTAATCATCCTTTCCAACCCATTACAAACCCCAAATTAAATTTCTAAGACCATACTAAGGTAGTATTCATCATTCTTTTCATTTATAATGGAGTAGAATTTTTTGAATTTATTTCATAAAGAACCCTAGTTTTGTTCTTCATTTGTTTCATGGATTTTGAGCCATCAAATGCTCTCAAGCCGTGAATGAAATATACTTAGAAATATATTCTAAGGCTGTAGTTAAAATTTGGAAATTTTTGGAGCATGTTTAATATTTTTTTATTTATGTTATATTTCTTTTTATATGTGATAAAGCATGCTTTTGTGAATATTATTTGATATTGTTGTTTGTTGATGTATTAGGAGCATGTATAATAAATATGGTAATTTTTAGAATATTTTTGAATTTTCTTGTATTTTGTTTGATTTTATTTGTTGAGAAATAGTTGAGATATAGTGTTTAATATATGATATGAACATCATATATTAATCTTGAAATTTATGAAGCACTACTCCTATTTTTCAAAAATGGACATAATTTATTTAAGTATTTTTAAGCCATTGTTTGATTTTATTTGTTGAGAAATAGTTGAGATATAGTGTTTAATATATGATATGAACATCATATATTAATCTTGAAATTTTTGAGATACTACTCCTATTTTTATGAAAAGGCCGAAACTTTATATATATATTTTAGGATTTATTTGATTTTTAATTGTTGAGAATAATATGATATGTGATATTATAAATATTGGTTGATGTTTAATATTAATATTATATGTTTATTGCATATTATAAACATATGGTGAAGTGAATGGAATTTATTGAATATATATGTATATATATTATAATTATCGAAAATATACATGTAGTAAAAAGCATGTGTTTTAATTTTAATGTATGATATGAGATGATATTTCATGCTTAGTATATGATATAAGCATGATATAAATTTTGTGAAATATATTGAACACCAATGCTCATTAAATCATGAATACTGAAAACTATATGCTAAATTAACCTATAGTTTAAAATTTTATATGATGATATTGAATTGGAAATTAAATTCTATAGTATGATAGGAGTATATCATGATTTTATTGAATTTATTGGATACATATGCTAATTATTGCTAATTATCGAAAACATAGCAAAATGGTTAAGCATGAGTTTAATTTTAATGGTAAATGATGCTATGATGGATAAACTATAATCATGGAATGAATGGTTGTGATTATGATGAATGAATGGAACACTTATGCACACATACACAATGGTTTTGCATTATGTTAGAAATTAGGGTTTTCTAATGCCTTAGTATAGTTTATGTTATGTATGGTATTGTATGGTGTAGAATGGTTATGTTTATGTTGTGCCGACAAACAAAACCCCAAACGTAAAGAACATAGTACTTTATGTACGAGAATCCAAAAGAAATCAATAAAATATTTCGATAACTTAAGAAGGAATTAATGAGAATCGAAGTTAGACACAAATTAGGGTTTTCTATGTACGGAAAAACTAGGTTTAGCCCTCGCCCCGAGGATCTATCTTGGATGTTTAATTCACCATACATTGATTATATACCTAGCATGCACCTATATAATTAATTGCAACACGTAGGGGTTTTCTCGTGTTTACCTTTGAATCTGTCGAGGTGGATCGGGAAGAACGGATCGAGACTCGTGCTTTGACCTTCTGGACTATATCCCGGTTGCCCAATCTCCAACGTCGAGTGAGGACGATCTATGGAGAATGCTTCGGAAAATCACCCTCAAGCTCTCAAGAATTTTCGAAAAACTCTCAAAGGATGAACCCTCAAATTCTAGAAAATAATGATGATGATTATTAATTATTGACCTAGATTTAATCTCTTACCTCATATTTATAATGCATTACCATAATCCTATATGGAAATTACCATAATCCTTTATGGAAATTACCATAATCCCATATGGAAAGGATTATTACCATAATCCTATATGGAAAGGATCTATGCATATCCCATAAATATAATAATATCCTTTTAGGATAAAGAGAATCAAATCATTACCTTGTATAGAGAGAGGCCGATTTCCATACTTAGCTACGGGCCTGGATGGGCCACCTGTGGATCAAATGCGAGGAATAAAGATGGGCCTCAAATAAATTAATTATCTTATGTTCAGCCCAGAACATAAATTAATTTATAAACATTTATTCATGCCACTAGAGAATAAATGCTGACTTACCCCTTTATTACCGAAGTTGAGTCGGGCTTGCATTTAGACATTACGAATCCCGTATTTAAGATATCGAGCGTCCATTAATTATTTATAGCATTCTCGATCGCTTAAAATAATTAATATCTTTAATTCCTTAAGTAGTACCACTCAACCTTATTATTGTACTTGAGCTAACTCAACCTGCGGGGTTTAGTACAATAAACCTTTGAGCTCCTTAGGGGACGCCATCATCCTTAACGGATACGGTGACTCGATACTGATAACTAGCATAACATACAAGCACCGCCACCACCCAAGACGCGAGAATATTGGGTTAGAACATATAACCTCACCCATAACAAGTCAAAGTGATGGTCAAGAACTCATACTCATCTAATACCTTATCGAGATTTAGATCATCGTAAGTCACCGAGATCTAGGTTCTTCACTACGGTCGGATAGAAGAACTCATCTCACCGTGATCCTTCAATACGTGAGACAAGCAACTAAGTCAAGTCACTTCTTATCTATATCGCAGCCTCACACCGACAACTCGTCCTCAAGTTGTCTCGGTTGTGAAACTTTTATATCTCATTAAGCTTGACCAATCATACGGACTTACGTGATCTTCTACACAATGTATGATCTAACTTATATATGAGATAAGGGACACGATATATGCAATCAAGTATTCAATTCAGATAGGAGATTGTAATAGTGGTAACAGAAACATTGTATACAAGCTCAACCAAAACTGCTTTCAGTATACAAATCCAACAATCTCCTACTTATAGTAAAGCAAACTTTTAGTATACAATGTGTCTCTCTACTAGCTATTACAAACAAAGCCATAACTTTGCTTCTCCCACTTATACAAAAGTTTCCTTTCTAAGTGGGTGCCATCAAGCGCAATTCAAGTCCTCTAACATCCCCGACGTAGACTTATTGCGGCAGACTTTAGAGGGTGCCATCTAGCGCAATTCAAGTCCTCTAACGTGCCCAACGTAGACTTTTTGCGGCAGGCTTTAGTGAATGGATCCGCTAGGTTATCCGTCGTATCAATCTTTTCATTCAGCACGTCCCCTCGTCTAACGATTTCTCGTATGACATGGTACTTTCTCTCTATGTGTTTGGTTGCCTAGTGGATCCGTGGTTCCTTCGAGTTTGCCACTGCACCTGAGTTATCACAGTAAACTATGATACTCTTGGGTAAACCAGGTACCACACCTAGATCCATGAGGTAGTTCATGAACCATCTGACCTCCTTAGCGACCTCCGGCGGCTACATATTAGGCTTCCATGGTAGAGTCCGCAATGCATCGCTGCTTTGCACTCCGCCAGGATACGGATCCACCTCCCAAGATAAACACATAGTCTGAGGTAGACTTATTCTTATCACGGTCGACTTGAAAATCCGAGACCGAATAACCCAAATGCATTAGACTATCTCGCATAGTAAATTAGCCTATAATCTCAAGTCTTTTCGGGGACTTGAATATATGCTTTACCGATCCAATGAGCTTGTCGAGGTTAGATCGATATCTAGCAACTATGCCCACGCATGCGCGATATCGGGCCTCGTGCATAACATTGCATGCATGAGACTTCCTACGCGAAACGTAGGAAACTTGTCTCATTTCTCTATCTTCTTTGCGATCATAGGTGATCGCCTTTAGATAAAGGAACGCCATGTCGGAAAGGTAGCAATCCTTTCTTGACGGTCTGCATACTAAAATGAGTAATCACAAGATCAATGTAAGGCGCCCGAGATAAGCTCAACATTTTCCTCTTGCGATCTCGGAAACCTTGATCCCAAGAATGTACGCGCATCTCCTAAGTCTTTCATTTGAAAGCGATCGGATAACCAACTCTTTACGTCGATAACAACTTCACATTGTTGCGAATAGAAGAATGTCATCTACGTAAAGTGCAAGAAATACCACATTCCGTTGACATCTAAACGATACACACAACTCTCGCTAGGCAACTGGGTAAATCCATAGGACTTTACCACCGCCCAAACGTAAGTTCCATGATCTTGCATCATTGTCTCAGTATCGCCTCATTGACGTCCATGGGTCGATTATTGCTCGCTCGTTTTCGGGACTAAATCAAGATTCACCCACGAACATACATCGCTCGGGTTGACGAACAACCCTCCCACTACGACGAGGCACTACGGGCACAATGGCAGCGGTGGGTGTAGTAACTTGTAGTTCTCATCTTGCACAACTTGTTTGGTAGGTACCAACATGCGGTCGGTATCTCGGTGGAACTGGACCCACTTCAATTTCTTGAAGTATCGGTGTCGATCCTCCCACTAGACTCGACATCTCGCACCTTTGGTCTAATCGGTGGTGGAATACGATCATCTTCTAATTCTTGAAGAATGATTTCAACTTTGGATTTATGATTTTTCATGTAGTACTCTTCTAAGAATCGGGCATTAGTACTAATAATGACCTTCTGATCCTTAGGACTATAGAATAAACTGAAGGGAAACCATATGTTAAGCCCTCGCCCCGAGGATCTATCTTGGATATTTAATTCACCATACATTGATTATAATCCTAGCATGCGTCTATATAATAAATTGCAACACGTTGGGGTTTTTCTCGTGTTTACCTTTGGATCCGTCGAGGTGAATCGAGCGGGATGAGCGGATCGGTCGGGCGGAATGATCGACTCGTGCTTTGACCTTACGGATCGTATCCCGTTGCCCAAACTCCAACGTCGAGTGAGGACGATCTATGGAGAATGCTTGGGAAAATCACCCAATACACTCTATGAAAATTTCGAGAATCCTCACAAGAGCTATGTGATGCTCGAAAATTGTGCTCTCAATTATGAAGCATTAACCTTGATTCTATCTCTTACCTTATATTTATAATGCACTACCTTAATCCCATATGGAAATTACCATAATCCTATATGGAAAATACCATAATACTTTATGGAAATTACCATACTTCGAATTATTACCATACTTCCGTGATTATTACCATAATCTTATATGGAAAGGATCTATGCATATACCATAATAATAATATCCTTGTAGGATAAAGAGAATCAAATCCTTGCCTTAGAGGATAGGGCGCCGATTTCATCGAGAGCTACGGCCCGGATGGGCCGACCAGGATCAAATGCAAGGAATAAAGATGGGCCTCAAATAAATTAATTATCTTATGTTCACCCGAACATAAATTAATTTATAAACATTTATTATGCCACTAGAGAATAAATGCTTGACTTACCCTTTATTATCGAAGTTGAGTCGGGCTTGCACTTAGACATTACGAATCCCGTATTTAAGATATCGAACGTCCATTAATTATTTATAGATTTCGATCGCTTAAAATAATTAATAACTTCATTCCTTAAGTAGTACCACTCAACCTTATTATTGTACTTGAGCTAACTCAACTGCGGGGTTTAGTACAATAAACCTTTTGAGCTCCTTAAGGGACGCCATCATCCTAAACGGATACGGTGACTCGTCATGATAACTAGCGTGACATACAAGACCGCCACCACCCAAAATGCGGAGAATCTTGGGTTAGAACATATAACCCTCACCCATAACAAGTCAAAGTGATGGATGACAACTCATACTCACCTAATACCTTATCGAGGTTTAGATCATCGTAAGTCACCGAGATCTTGGTTCTTCACGACGGTCGAGAAAGAAGAACACATCTCATCGTGATCCTTCAATACGTCGAGACGCGGCATAGACAAGCAACTAAGTCAAGTCTTCTTATCTATATCTGCGGCTAAACCGACAACTCGTCCTTAAGTTGTCTCGGTGTGAAACTTTTATATCTCATTAAGCTTGACCAATCATACGGACTTCGTGATCTTCTACACATCGTATGATCTAACTTATATATGAGATAAGGGACACGATATATGCAATCAAGTATTCAAATCGGATAGGAGATTGTAATAGTGGTAATAGGAAACATTGTATACAAGCTCAACCAAACCGCTTTCAAGATACAAACCAACAATCTCCCATTTATACTAAAGCAAACTTTTAGTATACAATGTGTCTCTACTAGCTATTACAAACAACCATCACTTTGTTTCTCCCACTTATACAAAAGTTTCCTTTCTAAGTGGGTGTCATCAAGCGCAATCCAAGTCCTCTAACGTGTCCATCGTAGACTTTTGCGGCAGCTCTTCGTGAATGGATCCGCTAGATTTTCCGTCGTATCAATCTTTTCAATCAAGACGTCACCTCGCCTCATGATTTCTTGTATGACATGGTACTTTCTCTATGTGTTTGGTCGCTTGTGGGTCCGTGGTTCCTTCGAGTTTGCCATCGCACCGAGTTATCACGATGAAACTATGATACTCTTGGGCAAACCAGTACCACATCTAGATCCATGAGGTAGTTCGGAACCATACAGCCTCCTTAGAAGCCTCAAGGCGGCTACATATTCGACTTCCATGGTAGAGTCCGCAATGCATCGCCGCTTTGCACTCCGCCAGATACGGCTCCACCTCCCAAGGTAAACACATAGCCCGAGGTTGACTTTTTCTCATCACGGTCGACATGGAAATCCAGTGCAGATAACCCAAAGGCATTAGACTATCTCGCATGGTAAACCAGCCTATAATCTCGAGTCCTTTTCGTGTACTTGAGTATATGCTTTATCGCAGATCAATGAGCTTGTCGAGGTTAGGCGATATCTAGCTACTATGCTACCGTGCAGAGATATCGAACCTCGTGCATAGCATTGTGTACATGAGACTTCCTACGGCGGAAGCGTAAGGAACTGTCTCATTTCCTCTATCTCCTTTGCGGTCATAGGTATTGCGTCTTAGATAAAGGAACGCCATGTCCGAAGGTAGCAATCCTTTCTTGGCGGTCGCATACTAAAGCGAGTAATCACAAGTATCAATGTAAGGCGCCCGAGATAAGCTCAACATTTTCTTCTTGCGATCTCGGTAAACCTCGATCCCAAGAATGTACTGTGCATCTCCTAGGTCTTTCATTTGAAGGCGATAGGATAACCAACTCTTTACGTCGATATGACTTCACGTTGTTGCCAACTAGAAGAATGTCATCTACATAAAGTGCAAGAAATACCACATCACCGTTGACATCTAACCGATACACACAACTCTCGCTAAGCAACTGGGTAAATCCATAGGACTTTACTACCTCGTCAAAGCGTAAGTTCCATGATCGGAGGCTTGCTTAAGTCCATAAATGGACTTCTTAAGCTTCCATACTAGATGCTCTTCACCCTTTACCACATAACCTTTAGGTTACTGCATATAGATGTCTCTACCTTCCTCAAGGTAACCGTTTAAAAGCGATTTTAACATCCATTTGCCAAACCTCTAGGTCAAGTGGGCTGCTATGGCTAGAAGAATTACGATGGACTTGAGCATTGCTACGGTGAAAAGGTCTCATTGAAATCGATGCCCTCAATCGAGTGTACCCTTCGCCACAAGCACGGCTTTGAAAGTCGAAACCTCTCCATCGGAATCTCTCTTTCTCTTGATATCCACTTACTACCTATGGCTTCCTTGCCATCTGGTAGAGGTGTCTTTTCATATACATCCATAGCCGTTATGGACTCCATTTCTATGTCCATAGCGGTGTGCCATGATCTTGCATCAATATCTTGTATCGCCTCCTTGTATGTCCATGGGTCGATTATTGCTTGTTCGTCTCACGGGACTAAATCCAAGATTCACCCACGAACATAAATCGCTCGGGTCGACGAACAACCCTCCCACTCTGACGAGGTTCTACAGCACAATGGCAACAATGGGTGCGAGAAACTTGTGGTTCTCTATCTTGCACAACTCTGTCGGGTAGGTACCACTTGACGGTCGGTATCTCTAGTGGAACTCGACCCACTTCAATTTCTAGAAGTATCGGTGTCGATCCTCCCACTAGACTCGACATCTCGCACCTTTGGCCTAGCGGTGGTGGAATACGATCATCTTCTAATTCTTGAAGAATGATTTCAACTTTGGACTTATGATTTTCATATAATCCTCTTCTAAGAATCGGGCATTAGTGCTAATAATGACCTTGATCCTTAGGACTATAGAATAAACCACCTTCGTTCCTCTAGGATAGCCGATAAACGACCTTGCGTCGGATCTAGCCTCCAACTTGTCGACTTTCTTGTTCAAGACATGTGATGGGTCGCCCATATCCTTATGTGGCTTAAACTAGGCTCACACCCAAACCACAACTCGAAAGGGTCTTTTCGATCGACTTGGACGGTATTAGATTTAGCAAGTATGCCATTGCTCTCAAGGCATACCCCGAGGCTAAATAGGCAATGTTGCATAGCTCGTCATTGATCTAACCATTTCTAAAAGAGTCTTATTTCTTCGCTCGACACACCATTTTTTTGTGGTGTGCCCGGTGAAAGTCTTGTTTGGAGGTAATCCACACTTCACTAGATAGTCCATAAACTCGTTCTCGAGGTATTCACCACCGCGATCGAGCAGGTGACTTGATACTTTACCTAGCCGTCTCCACTTCCGCCTTAAACTCTTTGAATTTCTCAAAGCATTCGGACTGCGGTGAAGCGGTATACGTATCCGCACTTGAGTAATCGTCAATGAAAGTGACAAAATACTCGTACCCTCCACGAGCTTGTGGACATCGGTCCACACAGTCGAAATGGACTAACTCCAACATTTCTTTGGCTCTATAACCCTTCGCTTTGAAGGGTCAGGTCGACATCTTACCTTCTATACGATTCGCAGACCGGGAAGCAGTAACCGTGAGATTACCCAACGCCCATTCTTAGCGGTCTTTGGATCCTATTTAGATTGATGTGACCTAATCTAAGATGCCGAGAGAAAAGTAGTGTCATCTTCTAAGAAAACTTTCTTTTAGGATTTGATGAAGATGCGACAAAGTTATAGGTATTATGTTTGGCGAAATAGTATAAAGCGAATTATATAACGTACAACACGTATAATAACCGTCATTTCTTATGATAGAAACACCACTATCAAAAATAATGAATATCCATGAGTAAATAATTTCAAAGCAAACAAGGTTCCTCCAGAAAATCCGCACATATAAAACGTCTTTTAAAACTAAAGCTGTTTTCTCAAACATAAAGTAACATCTCCAACCGCAACGGCCTCGAATTTCGCGCGTTGCCTATGGAGATCGTTATCTCGCCATCAAACAGCCTCCTTGTCGCGCAGAACCCCGCAAGGTGTAACAAACATGATCGATCGCACTCGTGTCTACTACCCAAAATGGGTAGAACAAGTTGCTAAACATGTTTCAAGCATTAAAGCAAGCGACGTACCTTGAGCTTTGAGCATAGGGCACTTAGCCTTCCAATGCCCAGTCTTACCGCACTGAAGCACTTTCCTTCTCCTTGGCTTCTTCAAGCCTCCGGTGGCAACCACGTTCTTGTTCCCATTACTCCCACTATTTGACTTGCTCTTCCACCTTTGGTACCCTTTTTTTCCATTTTGCAACGAAAATTTTGGGCCCTTAGATGTGCTAGCAAGAGCATGTGCTCCTTTTCCCATAACTCCTTCCGCAAAGAACGAGATCATTAAGCAACCGACTAAGTGTAAACTCGGTCTTGCTCATGATCGCATTCTACGAAAGTTCTCAAAGACTTGGGCGGTGTATTGAGGATGATATCGACCTTGGCTTGCCGTCAATACCTCCTCCCAACCGACAAGACTATCCATGAGATGAGTCATGTGGGAGACATGTTCATGGACCGAACTTCCTTCTTCCATCTTACACGCCAAGATTTCTCTCATTGTGTGGAAGCGATTGTCCGATCCGGCGCCCAAACTTACTCGAGACTTGACCAAATATCAGTCGCGTCTACCATCGACTGATGCTGCAGTTGCAAGCCTTTGGACATAGTAGTCATCATATAGCATTTAGCCATATTGTTTGACTTATTCCAAAGTCTGCTTGACTCTCGCTGCTCATTAGTCGATCGTCGAGAAGGCATCGGGTTAGGGAGTAGTGAGAACAAACATGTGTTCTTTGATAAGAACATATTCCATGTTTCGTTTCCACTCGATAAAATTTGGACCGGATAACGGATTTTGTGCGAGCATATTGATTATCGGCGTAAGAGACATATCTGAAACGATAATGTAAACACATAAGCATACGATCGCATATAATTCGTAACAATAATATTGTAACCTTTTGATAAAACAATATTAATTGAAACCTCCAATCGCCCAAGGAATCCCACATGCAAGCCACGCGTGTGGGCGTTATACATGAACCCCCACTGCACTAAAATATACTTTTTAGTCGCTTAATTTCAATCCATGTCAACTTATCCTTATGACAAATGAAATTAACGATTGGACCTTACTGTAACCACATCACTATCGCAGAAGGGACTTCACGGGAAGTTGTACTCGAGGTGATGTCTAAGTAATGACCACATTTTTAACAAAGAATGAATTCTTAGAATTAGCATACTCACTAGGACCATACCGCCCAATTCAAATTCTTTTGTTATCTTATTTTATATCTATCTCTAGAGAACTTATGAAAATCGCACACGCAAGCCACGCGTGTGGACGTTTACACATGAAACTCCCACTTCTCAATAGATTTAAAATATTTTATTTAGAAATCTCATCTAACAAACTTATGATAAACAATGCAAGCAAGCCACGCGGGTGGACGTTTACTCACAGTGCGTCTCACTTTGTTTAGAGATCAAAAGGTGGAGGTCTTGACATTTTAATTTGAAAAATTAATTTGTCGGGTTGCTTGCTTAGTCTTTTATTCAAAGGTTTGTCCATGCAGATCACGTAATCCTAGCATGCTTTTCTATAGAACTCAACATGTAAAACATGCTCAGTAATTCTAAAATATGCTTGATAAACGCGATAAACCTAGCATGCTTACTATGCGCATCCAATTACGTAAAACACTTAAAGGTTTGTCAACGTAATATAAACATACATAACATGCTACTTGCATAATATAAACATCCACGACATGCATATGAACGATAAAATAAAATAAACGCTCATCGCGCCCAATCGTGAAACACGCACATTCATGTCTAATCTATTACATAGATTTACAAAGTACATAATTAAACTCAAACGGGCCTCGCGTGCACCCGCACGGACCGGATTCAACAATGGGCCTCGCGTGCGGGCACGAACCGGAAAACTGGGTTGGGGTGGAAAACGGTTCAGGCGGGTCGGCCCAACTGGGGCCGGGGCGTGTTGGATTTGTATAACGAAAGCGGTTTGGTTGAGCTTGTATACAATGTTTCTGTTACCACTATTACAATCTCCTATCTCGATTTGAATACTTGATTGCATATATCGTGTCCCCTTATCTCATATATAAGTTAGATCATACGGTGTGTAGAAGATCACGTAAGTCCGTATGATTGGTCAAGCTTAATGAGATATAAAAGTTTTTCCACCGAGACGACTTAAGGACGAGTTGTCGGTTTAGGCTGCCGTATAGATAAGAAGTGACTTGACCTAGTTGCTTGTCTATGCCGGTACGTCTCGACGTATGAAGGATCACGGTGAGACGAGTTCTTCTTCTCGACCGTCGTGAAGAACCAAGATCTCGGTGACTTACGATGATCTAAACCTCGATAAGGTATTAGGTGAGTATGAGTTGTCGACCATCACTTTGACTTGTTATGAGTGAGGGTTATATGTTCTAACCCAAGATTCTCCGCATCTTGGGTGGTGGCGTCTTGATGTCACGCTAGTTATCATGTCGAGTCACCGTATCCGTTTAGGATGATGGCGCCCCTTAAGGAGCTCAAAGGTTTATTGTACTAAACCCGCAGGTTGAGTTAGCTCAAGTACAATAATAAGGTTGAGTGGTACTACTTAAGGAAATAAGGATATTAATCGTTTAGCGAATGATTGCTAGAAATGATTAATGGACGCTCGATATCTTAAATACGGGATTCGTAATGTCTACGCAAGCCCGACTCAACTTCGGTAATAAAGGGTAAGTCAACATTCTTTCTCTAGTGGAATGATCGAATGTTTATAAATTAATTTATGTTCGGGTCGAGCATAAGATAATTAATTTATTTGAGGCCCATCTTTATTCCTCAGATTTGATCCACAATTTTGGCCCATCAGGCCCGTAGCCAAGGAAAATCGCGCCTCATGCTCCCAATTGGCAAGATTTTATTCTCTTTATCCACATGGATATAATTATATTTATGGATATGCATAGATCCTTTCCATATAAGATTATGGTAATAATCTTGAGAGTATGGAAATAATCCTAAGAGTATGGAAATAATCCTAAGAGTATGGAAATAATCCTAAGAGTATGGTAATATTCCATATAGGATTATGGTAATATTCCATATAGGATTATGGTAATATTCCATATAGGATTAAGGTAGTGCATTATAAATATAAGGTATGAGATAATGTCTAGGCTAATGCTCACATATTGAAGAGAGAATTTTCGGTCATCTCATTGGTGTGAGAGAGAAATATTTTCGTGAGTTTTGTGAGAGCAAAGGGTGATTTTCCGGTGCATTCTCCATAGCTCGTCCTTACTCGACGTTGGAGATTGGGTATCCGGGATACAGTCCAGAAGGTCAAAGCACGAGTCTCGACCGTTCAATCCGTTCATCCCGTTCGATCCACCTCGACAGATCCAAAGGTAAACACGAGAAAAACCCCAACGTGTTGCAATTAATTATATAGACGCATGCTAGGTTTATAATCAATGTATGGTGAATTAAACACCCAAGATGGATCCTCGGGGCAAGGGTCAACATACGTCAACCCTACAATTGGTATCAGAGCGAGGTTAGAATCTTGGCTCTGTTGGATTAATTCACGTTTGATTATTACGTGCGTTTTAATAAGTGTGATTTGTCGCTCATCGTGGCTCGCTCATTGTTTTGTTGGTTTTGTTTTTACACCACGAGAAAATCCGTGGTTAGATTAGATTTTATTATGTAAATCTTATCGTAAAAAGAACGAAGACGAACGAACGAAGAAGCGAAACGACGGAAAAACAGGTTCTCATGTGTTCGGGTGGTTTCATGGCGAGTCTCGCGGTCGCTAAGCGCGATCGCGAGGGCTGCGAGCGACGGGCGCGTTCTCGCGGGATCCTGGCGCTTAGCGGCGAACTCGCGGTCGCGAGGATTACCCGCGAGGCTGCGCGGCCGCCGCGAGCTAGCGGGGGCGACGGGCGTTGTCGCGCGAAACCCGCGCTGGCGCAGCGCACTCGCGGTCGCGAGGTATGGCGGCCGGGCGACGATGTCTCGGCGGACGTTGGCGCTGGGGGCGTGGCGCGCGCGTGCTCGATGGGTCGCGGTCGCGTTAGCGACATGAGACAGCTCATGGCGAGCCGCAGGCGGGCGGGCGGCGTGGTCGGGGCGCGATCGGCTTAGCCTCAGCGGCCCAAGACTTTGGGCGACCGCCCGGACCCGATTTTCCGAATTTCGGTCCGTGCGTGCACGCGAGGCCCATTTGTTGAATCCGGTCCGTGCGGGCACGCGAGGCGTTTCAAGTTTATTTCGCACTTTGTAAATCTATGTAATAGATTAGATTTAAATGTACTGGGTTTCACGATTGGGCGCGATGAACGCGTTTTATTTTATTTTATCGTTCATATGCATGTCGTGGATGTTTAAATTATGCAGTAGCATACTATGTATGTTTATATTACGTTGACAAACCTTTAAGTGTTTTACGAATTGGATGCGCATAGTAAGCATGCTAGGTTTATCGCGCTTATCAAGCATATTTTAGAATTACATGAGCATGTTTTACATATTGAGTTCTATAGAAAAGCATGCTAGGATTACGTGATCTGCATGGACAAACCTTTTGAATAAAAAGACTAAGCAAGCAACCCGACAAATTAATTTTCAAATTAAAATGTCAAGACCTCCACTTTTGATCTCTAAACAAAGTGAGACGATTGTGAGTAAACGCCCACACGCGTGGCTTGCTTGCACTGCTTATCATAAGTTTGTTAGATGAGATTTCTAAATAAAACATTTTAAATCTATTGAGAAGTGGGAGTTTCATGTGTAAACGCCCACACGCGTGGGCTTGCATGTGCGATTTTCATAAGTTCTCTAGAGATAGATATAAAATGAGATAACAAAAGAATTTGAATTGAAGCGGTATGGTCCGGAGTGAGTATACCAATTCTAAGAATTCATCTTCTGTTGTTAAAATTGTGGTCAATGCTAGACATCACCTCAGTACAACTTCCCATGAAGTCCTTCTTGCGATAGTGATGTGGTCAGTAAGGTCCAATCATTAATTTCATTTGTCATAAGGATAAGTTGACATGGATTGAAATTAAACGACTAAAAGGTATATTTTAGTCCGGTCGGGGGTTCATGTAAACGCCCACACGCGTGGCTCAGATGTGGGATTCCTGGGCGATTGGAGGTTTCATTAATATTGTTTTATCAAAGGTTACAATATTATTGTTACGAATTATTTGCGATCGTATGCTTATGTGTTTTACATTATCGTTTGAGATATGTCTCTTACGCCGATTATCAATATGCTCGCACAAAACCGTTATGCGGTCCAAATTTTATCGAGTGGAAACGAAACATGGAATATGTTCGATTTCAAGAACACATGTTTGTTCTCACTACTACTAAACCCGATGCCCATCGACGATCGACTAATGAGCGATGAGTCAAGGGACTTTGGAATAAGTCAAACAATATGGCTAAATGCTATATGATGACTACGATGTCCAAAGGCTTGTAATGCAAAGACATCGATCGATGGCACGCGATCGATATTTGGTCAAGTCTCGAGAGTAAGTTTGGGCGATCGGATCGGACGATCCGCTTCCACACAATGAGAGAAATCTTGGCGTGTAAGATGGAAGAAGGAAGTTCGTCCATGAACATGTCTCCACATGACTCATCTCATGGATAGTCTTGATCGGTTGGGAGGAGGTATTGGCGGCCAAGGTCGATATCATCCTCAATACACGCCCAAGTCTTTTGAGAACTTTGGCGTGAATGCGATCATGAGCAAGACCGAGTTTACACTTAGTCGGTTGCTTAATGATCTCGTTGTCATGCGGAAGGAGTTATGGGAAAAGGAGCACATGCTCTTGCTAGCACATCTAAGGGCCCAAAATTTTCATCGCAAAATGGAAATAGAAAAGGGGTGCCAAAGGTGGTAGAGGCAAGACAAATAGTGGGAGTAATGGGAACAAGAACATGGTTGCCACCGAGGCTTGAAGAAGCCAAAGGAGAAGGCAAGTGCTTCAAGTGCGGTAAGAATGGGCATTGGAAGGCCAGTGCCCTATGCTCAAGGCTCAAGTACGCCGTTTGCTTTAGTGTGAAACATGTTTAGCGACTTGTTCTACCCATTCATGGGTAGTAGATCTGGCTAATGATCATGTTTGTTACACCTTGCGTGGGTTCTGCGGACAAGGAGTGTTTGATGGCGAGATAACGATCTCCATGGGCAACGCTTGGCGAAAGTCAAGTCTGTTGCAGTTGGAGATGTTTTTTATTTTGGGACAACAGCTTTAGTTTTGAAAGACGTTTTATATGTGCGGATTTTCGGTGAACCTTGTTTCTGCTTCAAATTATTTACTCATGGATATTCTGTTATTTTGATAGTGGTGTTTTATCATAAGAAATGACGGTTATCGTGTTGGCACCTTATATAATTCGCTTTATACTATTTACGCAAAACATAATACCTATAACTATGTTGCATCTTCATCAAACCCTAAAAGAGAAAGTTTTCAAGAAGATGACTCTACTTTTCTCTGGCATCTTAGATTAGGTCACATCAATCTAAATAGGATCCAAAGACGGCCAAGAATGGAGCGTTGGGTGATCTCATGGTTACTCCGTTCCCGACCTGCGAATCTCAGATGAAGGTAAGATGTCACCGCACCCTTCAAAGCGGGCGGTTATAGAGCCAAAGAAATGTTGGAGTTAGTCCATTCGACTGTGTGGACCTATGTCCACACTAGCTCGTGGAGGTACGGTATTTTGTCACTTTCATTGACGACACTCAGGCACGGATACATATACCGCTTCACCGCAAGTCTGAATGCTTGAGAAATTCAAAGAGTTTAAAGCGGAAGCGGAGACGAAGTTAGGTAAGAGTATCAAGTCATCATGGTCCGATCGCGGTGGCGAATACCTCAAGAACGAGTTTATGGACTATCTAGTGAAGTGTGGGATTACATCCAAGATTTCACGGGCACACCACAAGAAAATGGTGTGTCGAGCGAAGAAATAGGACTCTTTTCGAAATGGTTAGATCTATGACGAGTTATGCTACATTGCCTATTTAGATTCGGGGTATGCCTTAGAGACGGCGGCATACTTGCTAAATCTAGTACCGCCCAAGTCAATCGAAAAGACCCCTTTCGAGTTGTGGTTTGGGCGAAGCCCGTTTAAGCCACATAAGGATATTGGGCGATCCAACACGTCTTTGAACAAGAAGGCGACAAGTTGGAGGCTAGATCCGACGTAAGGCTGTTTATCGCTATCCAGAGGAACGAAGGTGGTTTATTCTATAGTCCCAAGGATCGAAGGTCATTATTAGCACTAATGCTCGATTCTTAGAAGAGGACTACATGAAAATCATAAGTCCAAAGTTGAAATCATTCTTCAAGAATTAGAAGATGATCGTATTCCACCACCGACAGGCCAAAGGTACGAGATGTCGAGTCTAGTGGGAGGATCGACACCGATACTTCAAGAAATTGAAGTGGGTCGAGTTCCACCGAGATACCGACCGTGCTGAGTGGTACCTACACAGCAAGTTGTGCAAGTTAGAGAACCACAAGTATTCTGCACCGCTGCTATTGTGCTGTAGAACCTCGTCGTAGTGGGAGGGTTGTTCGTCAACCCGAGCGATTTATGTTCGTGGGTGAATCTTGATTTAGTCCCCAGCAGACGAACATGCAATAATCGACCCATGGACATACAAGGAGGCGATACAAGATATTGATGCAAGATCATGGCACACCGCTATGGACTTAGAAATGGAGTCCATAACGGCTATGGATGTATATGAAAGACACCTCTACCGGATGGCAAGGAAGCCATAGGTAGTAAGTGGATATACAAGAGGAAGAGATTCGATGGAGAGGTTTCGCTTTTAAAGCCGGGCTTGTGGCGAAAGGGTACACTCAGATTGAGGCATCGATTTCATGAGACCTTTTCGCCTGTAGCAATGCTCAAGTCCATCGAATTCTTCCGCCATAGCAGCCCACTCGAACCTAGAGGTTTGGCAAATGGATGTTAAACCGCTTTTCTAAACGGTTACCTTGAGGAAGGTAGAGACATCTATATAAAGAACCTCAGAAGGTTATGTGGTAAAGGGTGAAGAGCATCTAGTATGGAAGCTTAAGAAGTCCATTTATGGACTTAAGCGAGCCTCCGATCATGGAACTTACGCTTTGACGAGGTGGTAAAGTCCTATGGATTTACCCAGTTGCCTAGCGAGAGTTGTGTGTATCGGTTAGATGTCAACGGTGATGTGGTATTTCGCACTTTATGTAGATGACATCCTTCTAGTTGGCAACAACGTGAAGTCATTATCGACGAAAGAGTTGGCTATCCGATCGCTTCAAACGAAAGACTTAGGAGATGCAACGACATTCTTGGGATCAAGGTTTACCGAGATCGCAAGAAGAAAATTGAGCTTATCTCAGCGCCTTACATTGATACCGTAATTACTGCTTTAGTATGCGCACCGCCAAGAAAGGATTGCTACCTTCGGACATGGCGTTCCTTTATCTAAGACGCAACACCCATGACCGCAGGAGATAGAGGAAATGAGACAAGTTCTTACGCTTCGCCGTAGGAAGTCTCATGTACGCAATGCTATGCACGAGGTCCGATATCGCTATGCGGTAGGCATAGTAGCTAGATATCGCCTAACCTCGACAAGCTCATCGACTGCAAGAAAGCATATACTCTGGCACCGAAAGGACTCAGATTATAGGCTAGTTTACCATGCGAGATAGTCTAATGCCTTTGGGTTATACTGACTCGATTTCCAAGCCGACCGTGATGAGAAAAAGTCAACCTCGGGCCATGTGTTTACCTTGGGAGGTGGAGCCGTATCTGGCGGAGTGCAAGCGGCATGCATTGCGGACTCTACCATGGAAGTCGAATATGTAGCCGCTTGGGAGGCTTCTAAGGAGGTCAGATGGTTCAAGAACTACCTCATGGATCTAGATGTGGTACCGGTTTGCCCAAGAGTATCATAGTTTCATCGTGATAACTCGTGCAGATGGCAAACTCGAAGGAACCACGGACCCACAAGGCGACTAAACACATAGAGAGAAAGTACCATGTCATACGAGAAATCGTTAGACGAGTGACGCGGTCTGATTGAAAAGATTGATACGACGGAAAATCTAGCGAGTATCCATTCACGAAGAGCCTAGGTTTATAATCAATGTATGGTGAATTAAACACCCAAGATGGATCCTCGGGGCAAGGGTCAACATACGTCAACCCTACACCATGCCGCTAGGGCAAAGCCCAGCCGCGTGCTCCTCGCGGGCTTCCTCACGGTCGCTAAGGTGACCGTGACCCGACGAGCACACGTGGCGGCTTTCCGTCGAGCGCCGAACATCCGCCGAGATGTCGCCGCCGGTGAAACATGCGACCGCGAGTCCGCCGCAAACGCCGGGTTTCGCGCTGCCAACGCACGCCTGCCGCCCGCTAGCTCGCCGCCCGCGTTGCTTGGCGGCGAATTCGCGACAACGAGCCGCAAGGCGCCAGGGATCTCGCGCGAACGCTGCGCGCCGCCGCCCGCGCCCTCACGATCGCCCTCGCGATCGCGAGGCTCGCTCATGAAACCGCCGAGGGACACCCGAGACCTATTTTTCCCCATCGTTTCGCTTTCGTTTTCGTCTTCGTTCTTCTTTTACGGATAAGATTTACGTAAAATAAATCTAATCTAACCACGGATTTTCTCGTGGTGAAAACAAAACCCAACAAAAACAAAAACGAGCCACGATGAACCATGATCCATAATTAATTAAACCCACGTAATAATCAAACGTGATTAATCCAATGAGCCAAGATATCGATCCCGTGCTCGATACCAATTGAAGGAAAACATATGTTAAGCCCCTCGCCGAGGATCTATCTTCGATATTTAATTCACCATACATTGATTATAATCCTAGCATGCGTCGATATAATAAATTGCAACACGCTGGGGTTTTTCTCGTGTTTACCTTTGAACTGCATCGAGGTGAATCGAACGGATGAACGGATCGGTCGGAACGAACGATCGACTCGTGCTTTGACCTTCTGGACTGTATCCCGGTTGCCCAAACCCAACGTCGAGTGAGGACGATCTATGGAGAATGCTTCAGAAAAATCACCCAATACACTCTATGAAAATTTCGAGAATCACAAGAGCTATGTGATGCTCGAAAATTGTGCTCTCAATTATGAAGCATTAACCTCGATTCTATCTCTTACCTTATATTTATAATGCACTACCTTAATCCCATATGGAAATTACCATAATCCTATATGGAAATTACCATAATCCTATATGGAAAATACCATAATACTTTATGGAAATTACCATACTTCCGTGATTATTACCATACTTCCGTGATTATTACCATAATCTTATATGGAAAGGATCTATGATATACCATAAATATAATAATATCCTTGTAGGATAAAGAGAATCAAATCCTTGCCTTAGAGGATAGGGGCCGATTTCATCGTGAGCTACGGGCTGGACGGGCCGACCAGTGGATCAAATGCAAGGAATAAAGATAGCCTCAAATAAATTAATTATCTTATGTTCATTGAGAACATAAATTAATTTATAAACATTTATTCATGCCACTAGAGAATAAATGTCGACTTACCCTTTATTACCAAGTTGAGTCGGGCTTGCACTTAGACATTACGAATCCCAGTATTTAAGATATCGAGCGTCCATTAATTATTTATAGATTCTCGACCGCTTAAAATAATTAATAACTTCATTCCTTAAGTAGTACCACTCAACCTTATTATTGTACTTGAGCTAACTCAACCGCAGGTTTAGTACAATAAACCTTTTGAGCTCCTTAAGGACGCCATCATCCTAAACGGATACGGTGACTCGACATGATAACTAGCGTGACATACAAGACCGCCACCACCCAAAATGCGGAGAATCTTGGGTTAGAACATATAACCCTCACCCATAACAAGTCAAAGTGATGGACAAAGAACTCATACTCACCTAATACCTTATCGAGGTTTAGATCATCGTAAGTCACCGAGATCTTGGTTCTTCACGACGGTCGAAGAAGAACACATCTCACCGTGATCCTTCAATACGCCGTAGACGCATCAAAGATAGACAAGCAACTAAGTCAAGTCACTTATCTATCTGCAGCCCTAAACCGACAACTCGTCCTTAAGTTGTCTCGGTGTGAAACTTTTATATCTCATTAAGCTCGACCAATCATACGACTTCTATGATCTTCTACACATCGTATGATCTAACTTATATATGAGATAAGGGGACACGTATATATGCAATCAAGTATTCAAATCGATAGGAGATTGTAATAGTGGTAACAGAAACATTGTATACAAGCTCAACCAAAGCGCCAAAGATACAACCAACATAAACCACCTTTCGCTCCTCTAGGATAGCCAATAAATGCCTTTGCGCCGAATCTAGCCTCCAACTTGTCGCCTTCTTGTTCAAAGACATGTGCCGGATCGCCCATATCCTTATGTGGTTTAAACTCGGCTGCATACCAAACCACAACTCGAAGCGGTCTCTTCGATAGACTTGGATGGTACTAGATTTAGCAAGTATGTCACCGTTTCTAAGGTATACCCCGCAATCGAAATAGCAAAGTTGCATAACTCATCATTGATCTAACCATTTCGAAAAGAGTCTTATTTCTTCGCCTCGACACACCATTTTGTTGTGGTGCGTCCGGTGAAAATCTTTGGGAGGTAATCCCACACTTCACTAGATAGTCCATGATCTCGTTGTTGAGGTATTCGCCACCGCGATCGAAACGCAGATGACTTGATACTCTTACGGCTTCGTCTCCACTTCCGCCTAAAATTCTTTGAATTTCTCAAAGCATTCAGACTTGCGGTGAAGCGGTATACGATCCGCACCTTGAGTAATCGTCAATGAAAGTGACAAAATGCTCGTACCCTCCACGAGCTTGTGTGGACATCGGTCCACACAGTCGAATGGACTTGCTCTAACATTTCTTTGGCTCTATGACCCTTCGCTTTGAGGTCCTGGTCAACATCTTACCTTCTATACAAGATTCGCAGACCGAACCGAGTAACGTGAGATTACCCAACGCCCATTCTTAGCCGTCTTTGATCCTATTTAGATTGATGTGACCTAATCTAAGATGCCGGAGAGAAAGAGGTGTCATCTTGCAAAGAAAACTTTCTTTTAAGGTTTGATGTAGATGCAACATAGTTATAGGTATTATGTATTGCGTAAATAGTATAAAGCGAATTATATAATGTGCCTACACGATAACTTCGTCATTTCTTATGATAGAAACACCACTATCAAAAACAATGAATATCCATGAATAAACAATTTCAAACAGAACAAAGTTTACGAAAACCGCACATATAAAACGCCTTTAAAACTAAACATTTTTTCAAAACATAAAGTAACATCTCCGACCGCAACGGCCTCGACTTTCGCCGCGTTGCCCATGGAGATCGTTATCTCGCCATCATTCGGCTCCTTGTCCGCAGGAACCTCCGCAGGTGTAACAAACATGATCGGGCCGCACACGTGTCCATTACCCAAGAATGGGTAGAACAAGTCGCTAAACATGTTTCGTTATTAAAGCAATGGCGCATCTAGAGCCTCGAGCTTGGGGCACTTAGCCTTCCAATGCCCAATCTCACCGCACTTGAAGCATTTGCCATTCTCCTTTGGCTTTTTCAAACCACTGTAGAGCCTTTGTATTACTCCCACTTTTCTTTAGCCTTAGCATCTTGAATTCCACTTTTCCTTTTCATCTTCGATAAAGCGTTGGTTTTCTTTGAGGTGCGTATTAAACATCGCGTGCACCTTTGCCCATTTTATGTTCTTCCGTTACTAGATCCTCTTGCAATGAATCTAGAGTATAACTCTTATCATAAATGATCGCTTATAACGAAAGTCATCAAAAGACTTGGGCAAAGTGTTGAGGATCATATCGATTCGACTACGCCATCAATATATCCTCCAACCAAATTCGAGCTCTCCAAGAGATTAATCATTTGCTTTACATGGTTATGCATCGAATCGCTTTCCTTCATGAACTTGACATTATTGATTTTGTCAAATTATGACAGCGATTCTCGTCCGACTCCTCATACAATTTCATATGACTTAGCCATATCGTGGTCGCATCTTCCATCTCTTGATGCCGAGTTGCAGTGGACTCGCATGGTGACCAAAGAAGGCACTTTGTCATTCTATTTCATTTGTCCCATTTCCGTGCTCCTTGCGCTCCTCATCGCAGAGATGAATTGTCTAGAGGCTTGGGACGGGGTGTAGTGAGTACAAATAGATTTTCTTCCGCAAAGAAGAACATTCTCAATGTTTCATTTCCACTCGATAAAATTTGGACCGGATAAGGATTTTGTGCGAGCATATTGATAATTGGTGTAAGAGACATATCTCGAAACGATAATGTAAACACATAAGCATACGATCGCACATAATTCGTAATAATAATATTTTAACCTTTTGATAAAACAATATTAATGAAACCTCCAATCGCCCAAGGAATCCCACATGCAAGCCACGCGTGATCGCCACACATGAACCCCCGACTGCACTAAAATATACCTTTTAGTCGCTTAATTTCAATCCATGTCAACTTATCCTTATGACAAATGAAATTAACGATTGACCTTACTAGACCACATCACTATCACAAGAAGCGACTTCGTGGGAAGTTGTACTTGAGGTGATGTCAAGCAATGACCACATTTTTAATGCAGAAAACTAATTCTTAGAATTAGCATAGTCACTAGGACCATACCGCCCAATTCAAATTCTTTTGTTATCTCATTTTATATCTATCTCTAGAGAACTTATGAAAATCGACATGCAAGCCACGCTGTGTGGACGCTTTACACATGAAACTCCCACTTCTCAATATATTTAAAATGTTTTATTTAGAAATCTCATCTAACAAAATTATGATAAACAAGTGCAAGCAAGCCATGCGTGTGGGCGTTTACTCACAAAGCATGATCACTTTGTTTAGAGATCAAAAAGTGGAGGTCTTGACATTTTAATTTAAAAAAAAAATTAATTTGTCGGTTTGCTTGCTTAGTCTTTTTGTTCAAAAGGTTTGTCCATGCAGATCACGTAATCCTAGCATGCTTTTCTATAGAACTCAACATGTAAAACATGCTCACAGTAATTCTAAAATATGCTTGAAAACGCGATAAACCTAGCATGCTTACTATGCGCACCCAACCACGAAAACACTTAAAGGTTTGTCAACATAATTTAAACATACATAGCATGCTACCGCACTATTTAAACATCCACGACATGCAATGAACGATAAAAATAAAATAAAACGCTCATCGTGGCTCACTCGTGGAATCTGCACTTTCTCGCCTAATCTATTACATAGAATTGCAAAGCATGATCTTTATAATCTTCGAACGGGCCTCGCGTGCACGGCACGGACCGGACTCGTCAAACAGGATTAGGGCTGGAAAACGGATCTCGGCTCGCCACACACGCATGGCAAGCGTCGGCGCCGCGCGTGCACGCTTTGCGACCCGCTTTTTCCCGTCGCCTCGATCTGGTCGCTTTGCTTCGTTTTACTTTTACGTATAAGATTTACGTAAAAATAAATCTAATCTAACCACGGATTTTCTCGTGGTGAAAAAAATCCGACAAAATAAAAACGAGCCACGATGAACAGCATGATACAACAAATAATATATAGCGCACGTAATAATCAAATGTGAATTAATCCAACAGAGCCAAGATACTGATCCCAGGCTCTGATACCAATTGTACGGAAAAACTAGGTTTAGCTCTCGTCCCGATTATCTATCTTGGATGTTTAATTCACCATACATTGATTATATACCTAGCATGCACCTATATAATTAATTGCAACACGTAGGGGTTTCTCGTGTTTACCTTTGAATCATCGAGGTGGATCGGGAAGAACGGATCGAGACTCGTGCTTTGACCTTCCGGATCAGATCCCGGTTGCCCAATCTCCAACGCCGAGTGAGGACGATCTATGGAGAATGCTTGGAAAATCACCCTCAAGCTCTCAAGAATTTTTAAAACTCTCAAAGGACGAACCTCAAATTTTCGAAAATAATGATGATGATTATTAATTATTGACCTAGATTTAATCTATTACCTCATATTTATAATGCATTACCATAATCCTATATGGAAATTACCATAATCCCATATGGAAATTACCATAATCCCATATGGAAAGGATTATTACCATAATCCTATATGGAAAGGATCTATGCATATCCCATAAATATAATAATATCCTTTAGGATAAAGAGAATCAAATCATTACCTTGTAGAGAGAGAGGGGCGCCGATTTCCATACTTAGCTACGGGCCTGGATGGGTCAGCCCAGGGATCAAATGCAAGGAATAAAGATGGGCCTCAAATAAATTAATTATCTTATGTTCAAATTGTAACATAAATTATTTATAAACATTTATTCATGCCACTAGAGAATAAATCGACTTACCCTTTATTACCAAGTTGAGTCGGCTTGATTTAGACATTACGAATCCCGTATTTAAGATATCGAACGTCCATTAATTATTTATAGCATTACTGATCGCTTAAAATAATTATTATCTTTAATTCCTTAAGTAGTACCACTCAACCTTATTATTGTACTTGAGCTAACTCAACTGCGGGGTTTAGTACAATAAACCTTTGAGCTCCTTAAGGGACGCCATCATCCTTAACGGATACGGTGACTCTGATCTGAGATAACTAGCATGACATACAAGCACCGCCACCACCCAAGATGCGGAGAATATTAGGTTAGAACATATAACCTCACCCATAACAAGTCAAAGTGATGGTCAACAACTCATACTCATCTAATACCTTATCGAGATTTAGATCATCGTAAGTCACCGAGATCTAGGTTCTTCACTACGGTCGATAGAAGAACTCATCTCATCGTGATCCTTCAATACGCCAAAGACGCATCAAAGATAGACAAGCAACTAAGTCAAGTCACTTCTTATCTATATCGCACTCACACCGACAACTCGTCCTCAAGTCGTCTCACCAGTGAAACTTTTATATCTCATTAAGCTTGACCAATCATACGCATCGTGATCTTCTACACAATCGTATGATCTAACTTATATATGAGATAAGGGACACGGATATATGCAATCAAGTATTCAATTCGGATAGGAGATTGTAATAGTGGTAATCAGAAACATTGTATACAAGCTCAACCAAAACTGCTTTCAGTATACAAATCCAACATCCTATTAATAATAGGATACTCAAACGTGAGTTCCTAAGTTAAAGAAACTAAAAGTCGAGTTACAACGTTGATACTCAATAACGACAACCCAATACGATGTTAGATTGAGCGTTAAGACAACTTGACAACGAATAGCGATTATACGACTTATATAATCTTCGACGAGTTAAGAGAAACAAACAATGTCGTAAAGAGTAAACAAAGATTCGAACATAAGATATCGATCCTTATGTCTCAAAGGTCAAGTCAATATTCCCGAAGAAATTCATCTATTCCTAAGTACTTACTTACATGATAGCATGTGATCACTTGAGTCATAAGTCAAGACTCCCCTTTATTCGTCGTGTTAATACGATAAGTCGTCAAGCATAACCTACTAGGAGGTAACTATAATTGTTAAGTCTAGATAGTGGCTTAAGAATATCATAACATACAATCATAACTTGAATACTAACAATCTATAACGTAATGACGTTTAGAAGAACACTAAGGTTAAAAGTCGAGATAGACTTGGAGTATGTGACTTATAAGTTGAGGTTCATCTATGAATGATGAAGTAATATAGTTTGGAAATTGGGAATGTAAGATAATAGAATTATCTTAAAACCATCAGATGAAATCATAAAGAAACCCTAATTGGGAACTTTAAGTCGTAATCTATAAACGACCTTCGATCGATAGAAAGAATCTAAGAGCGGTTATTTTCTTATGAAGGGTTTGATCGTACGTAGTTGCCGAGGAAGGACACTCACATATTGCCCTGCTTAGAACAATTAGCTTCGAACTAGTAGGTGGGCTCTCTTGAAATAAAAATAACATGCATGTCTATCTCAAAGCATGATTTACAAAAGCTTTATGAATATTATTGCATAAAATGTTATTGACTGCCAAATGTTTATGTTTTGTTGTGATCCTATCTGAGATTGGTATATCCAATATGGAATGTGAATGAGTTGGTCCACCAACGTTAAAAAAGGGTAACGATCGGATCCGACTTAGTTAAGGACTAAATCGGATTGTGTATACGTGTGACTGTGTGTGAAGGTTAGCTACCTCGACCGGTCACGGCGACTATGTGTAGGTGGCCACCTCCATAGTGCGCGAATGGAATGAATGATCAGATATGGAACAACATATGAAATAGGCGTGACGCTTTTGGAAAATAATAAAATCCTCATGCGCTATTGTTGGCAGTTCAATAACTTACAAAGAAAATGTTTTCGGCAATGAGTCCACTAAGTACTTTTGTACTTAGCCCTGCATCTCATTTTTGATGTGCAGGTTGAGCAGGGATTTATGATGGATGCGGTGGTGCAGAGTGGCAGTTATTTTGTTGCTTATTAGAAAGGATTTCTAGAACTTTGGGCATGTATCATCATATACATGTCACACGTTTATTGCTACCTAACTCTGATATTGTTTGACGCCTTTGGATTATAAATGCTTTTCATATCGTATTGAACTTGAGGTCGTACCTCATTCCTTGAATTGCGCTCTGATTGGGCTATGTTTGAACGTTGAACCTTTTGGGCAAGTCCTTCTGTGACTTGAGTTTGTATCGAAACAACTTATTCCTTTCAGTCTATGTATTATTCGTAATTGATTTGTTAATTGCATTGCTTAGTTATATATATATATCCACTGCATTATCATACCAGTGACGATCCGTATGATCCGTACTTTCTTGGGAAGTCGGGTCGTCACAATCATCAGGTGAGGTTTTTGTATCTGATCAAAACACTAAGCATTATAGAATTTTTCCAACAGAGCTTATCAACTTCTTTGTTGTTGAGTCGTCATCCAGCTGCACCAACAAACTCCTAAGCATGTTCTGCATTTCTGGCTCCAGAAATTATGACGACGTTTTTTTTGTGCTATCAGCCAATTTAGGACAACAAGTTAAGGTTAGGAGAATATTGCAAAATTTATTGCCTTGTCAAAATATCGGTCCGACTAGAGTTCGAAATAGGTTCCGGCCATATATGAAGATTAGTTTGGGCTACATTTTTAGACCGGCATGATTTGATCTAACCTAACCAAAAAAAATACATTTGGCAAACGAATGAATCAAAAAAAGCCCAATTTTCGATAGGAATGGGCTTTACTTCTTATGTCATATAGAATTTTGGGTCAACCTGACCTGATTTTTCACATTTGCCTGAGGCCTTAGGAAAGATCGGGCCGTATCAAGCTCACTGAGTCAAGGTATGGAATTGGATTTGTTGGAATTTTTCTGACTTTTAAAAACACAGCCCATGCCATCTCAATTCAGCCCGGACCATGTTTGACAAAAGTCCAACAATCAAGCATTTTTGCAAATTATACGTTGTTTGTAGATCGTTGTGAACGACTAGCATCATGACATTCGAGTTCCGTGAAGCAAACGAAACAGAATAACATGAATTTCGAAGTTGAAAAATTAACATGAGTAGGGTTTTTCACTCGATACATCAAAGGTTAAGCTACACATAGCACCAAACAAACTCAAGAAATTTGGTATCGAATCAAGAGATAAAAAGTTTCATTTATGTAGATGAACACCACTCAGTTTTTCCAAGAATTCACTAATACAAATCTTTTCTCTAACCTTAAATAGAGTGTTTCCTGAGATATATTTCCCAATAAGAGCACCTACATGCTTGAAAACATCAAATCGAAAAATTAAAACTTGTGTTGCAGAATTAGAGAACGCACAAAAAATCGGATCACCCTGTTTATAAGATTATTTATGTCTTATTTAGTGATGGAAATCATGTTTGTGAAGAGTATTTGTTTAGTTTTACTTTATTTTGAAGAATTGATACTCGTTGGTATCTTTTGCATTTTTTAAGGAAAATGGACAAGGAATTGAGGAATTCAAAGCTGATAGCATTGATGTACATCTCGTTATGAATTCGTAGGTGGAAACGGTTTGTAAATCAAAGCTCGCATAAGGAAGAATGAGGCAAAACAAAAACATTGTACATGCAACACCACGGTCGCGACGCGCAAGCAATTTTGGTTGTTTCCAGCGACTAACCGGGGCTACATAAATGGGCCAAACAACGGCCCCTGTTGCAAAGCCTTTTTCCTGCTGCAAGGCCTTTTTCAGGCCATTGGCCAGTCAAGTCGTACACGAGCGGTGACCGCAACCCAAATTCGTTTTTGCATGATTTTTTCGATTTTTACCTAATGTTTTTAGTATTTTTTAGCCCATTTAAGATTTATAATCCTTTTAGGGTCCAAGGGGCTTCTCCGCCTATAAATACTTCATCTTGACATTGCATCTTCATCCTTTTTCATATTTCTTAGTGTTTTACTTTATTTTAGAGTTTCGTACAAGAGTCTAGAGATTTGTTCAAGCTTTGTCTTCAAGATATTCATTATAGAGCATCTAAACGGATTTTATCTATTAATTTCAATTATATTTTTCTTTATTTCTTCTTATTTAATTTCAGTTACAAGTAGCTGATTTTTCATTGATTCTAGGGTTCGTATGATTTAGTAGGAACTTGTGTGATTGATCTATTAAGCCTATTTACCTATTAATTCATGATTTATGATTCCTGATGCTACTTTTATAGTTAATTGATTGCTATTGATGCATGCTAGTTACCTAATTAAATACCTTGTAATTTTAATTAAGTAATCGAAATCAGGAATTCATAATACGATTAAGCTAAAATTTGGTGGTTTTAGAATTAATATATCGTAGGAGAATTAATCTTGTTGAGGTATTTAAAGTTTTTAAATGTTCTTGAGACCTAGTTTAAATAAGATTTATATTAATTTACTATCACGCTCTATTTTGACTTAAAATTGGTTAATAGGGTCATATATTGATTGTATGATTTTCTAGTTAAATTGATACAATCCATAAGATTAGTCTTTTATTTTGATATTTTTTTCTAGATATGCTTTGCTTTATTCTTGTTATTTATTTTCTTAATTTTTATCAGAACTCTCTACGTTTTTTTCATACCAATGAAGCTGGTAGAGATCAACGAACGAGATGAGTCTTTGAGGATAGAGACGACGTTGTGGCACCTTAGCCTCCAACCGAAAATGGAGAATTCGATAGCATCGGCTACCTCTAAATCTTGACTACTTTGCTTCATTTCCTTGATGAACCTTTATAGTAGCTCAATATCATCCGTAGAAACGAGGTTGTTAGGTAGTTGTGATTCGGGTGTTAAGTGGACTTGAAGAGCAATGAAGCAAAGAGACTATGTTAGAGAGCCATAGACCTCTGTAGTGTCAAAGAATGTAATGTTGACATCGAATGTAGCCTTGACGGCCTTTAGTTTCCTATTTTCAACATGAGATACATATTACTATATTAAGATCAACAAAAAAGAAACTCGGGAAATGTGCTAAGATTCGAGTTAGAGAGCTAGAGCTTACAAAATCGGTCCACTCCGAATTTGAGTCAGACTGGATTTGCTATTTTGATTGTTGTACCAGCTCTAAAAATTATGTATTCAGTTTTCAGGTTAGGTCGGGTCAAGCCAGATTCTCTCAACTTTTGTTCAATAGGCTTAGCCCGGACCAAGTGAGTTGACAGCTCTTCGATGGGCAAGGGATGGGTTTGTTCACTAGATTGAAAAGGTTAATCGAGGACCTACACTGATGAAATAGAAACATTAAAAGCGTGTAAGAAATTTGTTAGTTTAGAGTAAATCAGATCATGGATTTCCTCGAGTAGGTTTGGTCATGAGTTAATGGAGTTGAGTAAACAAACCAAGCCGCTCATGAGGAATTCGGAACTCGACTAAAAAAACTCGTTTGAAATTTGTTCATTTTGCAAACGAACCGAACTCGAGCCTTGAACCGAGCTCGAGCTTAGGGATGTTCGGTTTGTGAGCTTGCGAACATGTTCGGTTCGAACTCAAACGAGCCAGTTCACCAACATGTTCTCGAACATATGAAATAATAAATTATTTTCATATATTTAAAAATTAAAACTAGTAATAAATTATAAGTTATATTTTTATTGATAATTAATAAAAAATTAATAATAATGTAATTATAGTTCTAATTATAAATTACAAAATTTAATATTTCAAGCTCGAGCTCGAGCTCGAAAATGAGCAAAGTCAAACACGAGCAGAGCTCGAGCTCGAGTTCGAATATGTCTCATAAACGAGTAGTTATTGAATCGAATTCGAGCTGCTCGCAAGTTCAAAAGTTTTACAACGAACTGAGCTCGAGCTAAATTTAAATTTCGAATTAAAACTCGAGCCGAATAAAATTTAAACGAGTCGAGCTCGAGCTTGGTAGTGTTCGTCTCGGTTCGGTTCGTATACAAGCCTAACAAACCTTACGAGCGAAGCAACACTACAACTCGGACAAAAAAGAAACAAAACACACACAGAGAGTGACTTACCATCCCATTCAAAGTTATTCCAATAACTGGCTTCGCCCCATTACTAGGATACGATCTGAATCCGGGTCACATGGAGTTCGGAGCCTCCAACTTTCACTTTTTCCACCTTAGCTTTCTTTACAGCAACGCTGGTGTGATTAGAAGACGCGCCTCTGACTGCACCAACCGCACTCCTACTCAATGTAAAGAAGCTGCATGCACTGCTGAAATGCAAAGCCATGGTTACATAATCACAGACACTGTTAGCTCAGTTGATGAACCGTGCCACGGTGGCATGCCATCCAAGATTGAAGAGAGTAAAAGCATGTCCTAGTTGACACCTCAGCGACGTGAAGAAAACCATAAAGATGCTTGAGTATATTCCTTGTATAAGGAGATTATTACATGTGTTAGGTTAAGATACAAACCGTACATGTTACTCTAGGGTTTGTAGCTGTCATATTGCTATTTATAGTGATAAATTCTTAGCCTCATTATGGCATCTGTAATGAACGCATCAAATGAATGAAACGAGAATATCGTTTCTTGATATATCGCATTTTCCTCTTTTGTCTTTTATCTTTCATGGTATCACAGCAGTAGCTCCAACTCGGTCTCTCTCATCTTTCCTTCTTTCCTTTTGTTATCTTTTCTTCATCATGATGAGTCGCCAAATGGATCCTTTTATCTTCTCAAAACATAATCGTGTTTCTACAAAATAATCATATTACCACCAAACTCAAAGAAACCGACTATCTTATTTGGAAACAACAAATTTGGGCTACTATTAAAGGTTATGGTCTAGATGGTTACCTTACTAGATCTCTGAGAACCAATGTGTGGATAACCGAGAAGGAAGGAACAAAACTCGATGTGTCATGAATCTTGATTTTACATCTTGGGAAAGACAGGATGCACTACCTTAATCCCATATGGAAATTACCATAATCCTATATGGAAATTACCATAATCCCATATGGAAATTACCATAATACTTTATGGAAATTACCATACTCAAGGATTATTACCATACTCCCGTGATTATTACCATAATCTTATATGTAAAGGATCCATGCATATACCATAAATATAACAATATCCTGTAGGATAAAGAGAATAAAATCTTGCCAATGGGAGCATCATGGGCGCCGATTTTCCTCCACTAACGAACTGGATGGGCCACCAGGATCAAATCAAGGAATAAAGATGGGCCTCAAATAAATTAATTATCTTATGTTCGACCCGAACATAAATTAATTTATAAACATTTATTCATGCCACTAGAGAATAAATCTTGACTTACCCTTTATTACCGAAGTTGAGTCGGGTTTGCACTTAGACATTACGAATCCCGTATTTAAGATATCGAACGTCCATTAATTATTTATAGCACTCATTGCTTAAAATAATTAATATCTTTAAATTCCTTAAGTAGTACCACTCAACCTCATTATTGTATTTGAGCTAACTCAACTGCGGGGTTTAGTACAATAAACCTTTGAGCTCCTTAAGGGACGTCATCATCCTAAACGGATACGGTGACTCGATCTGAGATAACTAGCGTGACATACAAGATCGCCACCACCCAAGATGCGAGAATCTTGGGTTAGAACATATAACGCCACCCATAACAAGTCAAAGTGATGGTCAAGAACTCATACTCACCTAATACCTTATCGAGGTTTAGATCATCGTAAGTCACCGAGATCTAGGTTCTTCACTACGGTCGGATAGAAGAACTCATCTCACTGTGATCCTTCATCGTCGCCAAAGACGCATCAAAGATAGACAAGTAACCAAGTCAAGTCACTTCTTATCTATACCGGCTATACCGACAACTCGTCCTCAAGTTGTCTCATCTATGAAACTTTTATATCTCATTAAGCTTGACCAATCATACGGACTTACGTGATCTTCTACACATCGTATGATCTAACTTATATATGAGATAAGGGGACACAGATATATGCAAACAAGTATTCAATTCGATAGGAGATACATAATGAGCGATCAAATGAATGAAACAGTAATATCGTTTCTTGATATGTCTGCATTTTCCTCTTTTGTCTTTTATCTTTCATGGTATCACAGCAGGTAGCTCCAACCTGTCTCTGCATCTTTCCTTCTTTCCTTTTTGTTATCTTTTCTTCATCATGACAGAGTCGCCAAATGGATCCTTTTTATCTTCTCAAAACATAATCGTGTTTCTACAAAATAATCATATTACCACCAAACTCAAAGAAACCAACTATCTTATTTGGAAACAACAAATTTGGGCTACTATTAAAGGTTATGGTCTAGATGGTTACCTTACTAGATCTGCAGAACCACCACTGTGGATAACCGAGAAGGAAGGAACAAAACTCAATGTGTCATGAATCTTGATTTTACATCTTGGGAAAGACAGGACCAGCTGCTTTCAGCATGGCTGCAATCCTCACTCACTGAAGGTATCATGGTTATTATTGTTGGTCTCACCACTTCAGCTTCGATCTGGAAAGCTTTAGAAACAAATTTTGCAAGTCAATCTCTTGCTAAGATTATGCAATATAAACTCCAACTACAAACACTGAAGAAGAAGAATTTATCTATGAGTGAATACCTATCAAAAGTGAAAGCACGTTGTGATCTTTTGAATTCAGTTGGATATAGAGTTTCAGATGAGGATCAGATTATGGATATTTTGAATGGATTAGGAAGTGAATATGATCCTGTTATGGTTAGCATCTCTGCTAGAGTTTAATCTTGGACCACTATGGATGTTCAATCTTTGTTGCTTAGCTTTGAAAACAGGCTTGAAAATAACAAACTCGTTGCTGTTAACACTGATGGATCTCAACCATCAACTCATTTCATGAATCAATCTGATGTTCAGAGAGGGGGCTATTTTGGTGGAGCTCCTAGAGGCAGAAGTGGATATCATAGAGGAGGATACAATGGAGGTAGAGGTGGTCCTAACAGAGGTGTTTTTACTGGAGGCAGAGGTAGAGGCATAAACACAGGAGGTAAAGCTATTTGTCAAGTCTGCTTTGTCAACAAGGTCAACCAGTATATGGCTAATCCGCTTGATACACACTGGACAGTTGTAAAGCGTATTCTCAGATATGTAGTAGGTACTATTGATCATGGCATTCACCTTACTCGCTCTGTAGATTTTGACAAAAGTAACACTATTGGCTTTTCTGATTTGGACAGGGCATCTGATGTAGATGATAGAAGATCTACCTCTGGTATGTGCATCTATCTTGGAGGAAATTTGATTTCTTGGTGTTCAAAAGACATGTTGTGCATCGTTCGAGTACGGAAGCAGAGTATAGAGGTCTAGCTAACGTTGCTGCTGAAATTACTTGGATTACTTCTCTACTTCATGAACTTTCTATTGGTCTCTCTAAAGTTCATATTGTGTGGGTTGATAACACTAGTACCATTTATCTTGCATCGAATCCTATTCTTCATGCACGAACCAAACACATCGAGCTTGATGTGCATTTTAGTTGTGAACGGATTTCTACGGAAATTAGTGGTTCAACATGTTCCATCTATTGATCAAGTCGCAAATGTTTTTACTAAACCCTTAAGTCTTCAGTTCTTCACTAAGCTTCGAAACCGACTACAAGTTGTCTCTCTTCGCACGCTTGAATTGAGGGGGAGTGTTAGCTCAGCTGATGAACCGTGCCACAGTGGCATGCCATCCAAGATTAACGAGAGTAAAAGCATGTCCCAGCTGACACCTCAGCGACGTGAAGAAAACCATAAAGATGCTTGAGTAAATTCCTTGTATAAAGAGATCGTTACATGTGTTAGGTTAAGATACAAATCGTACATGTTATTTTAGGGTTTTGTTGTCATATTGCTATTTATAGTGATAAATTCTTAGCATCATTATGGCATCTGTAATGAACGCAACAAATGAATGAAGCTAGTAATATCGTTTCTTGATATGTCTGCATTTTCCTCTTTTGTCTTTTATCTTTCAAGACCCGATATTTGTTTTGTTTGATTTTCCGACATTTTTAGATGGGATTTTTTGGGTAATGGATTTTTAATTTCTTACCCCAAAATTTGTTTGTGATCTTCATATTAAGATAAGGTTCTTGATCTGAACATGATAGTAAATATGTTAAGTCTTTTTTGCTAATATAAGTAACCAAAAAATGAAAAGGACCTTTTCAACTAATTACAAGCAAAGTGAATTGCACGTTTACCTCCAAAATTTAGACATTTCATCACCCCATCTGAAATACAAAATATGAATTTTGATACGATGTAATTTATATAATATCTTGATAAAAAAAATATGTTAGTTGGATTCGAACATGAAATAGTTAGTCACAGATCACTCATAGATCTAGTGCTGAGAATTGATAATGATAATTTGAAAATATTGTTGATTGATGAAATTCACACTTCAATTGGAGCAAGAACAAGAAGAATTTTCCATACGCATATCATCTCTTTATTTGTCAAATATTGCACAAAAGTATAGTAAATCGAGAAGGCAACCTCAAGTAGCGGTTACAATTTACGTCGTGGCAGAAAAGAAGAGAACAATAAAATAACTACTCTCCTATTCAAAATATATATCATTCTAACTTTGTGCACACAAATTAAGAAAAATATTTCTTTTTACTAAAGATTACCCCTAAAGATTATGAATTTCTAATTAATGAAGAGTGAAGATTGTGAATTTGGATGTGAGCTATAAGAGTAATAATGGAATCAGGAGAGGACTAAAGCTAGAATAATACTCCATCTGTCTCATCCAAAATGATATATATTTTTTAATGAGTTATCCCACCTAAGATGGTCTGTTTCATTTTTAGGAAATAATTATCTCTTCAAACCTATCTACTTTTTATCACTTTATACTATTCTCCTAAATAACCGTGTCGAAAAGAAATGGACCGTCTTGGATGAGACGGATGGAGTATTTATTTTGAAAAAAAATTAAAAATACTCAAAAAGGTATTTATTTTGTATAGGAGGGTATGCTAATAAATGCTGCATTTCTTTTCCTTTGAATTTGCAAATAGTTATACGTGTAATATATATAGTACATCGCAATACAATTCCATGTTTTATACACAGAAAAATGAATCTTGTTCGCCTGTGGCCTTCTGCTTATAGAGAGAGACGCAAACACATATATGGATGCATTCTCTCTGTGTACAAAAAACATGGATCTACCCTCGTTGATCACAAAATCACACAAGTCTAAGAAGCAGAAGCAGTTTAACTGTCGTAGCCATTGCTGTGTGCCTTCTGCCATCTCCAAGCAGTCGCCAAACTCTCTTCAAGATTCGTATACTTGGCTTTCCAGCCGAGCTCGTTCAAAATCTTGGAAGGATCGCTGTAGACCTTGGCATAGTCGCCCGGCCGCCTGCTGAGAAAGTCCACCTTAATGTTCACACCCGTCGCCTTCTTGCAGGCCGCAACGAACTCGTTAACCGAGCTACCTGTATTTTGAAACCAAGGACATTGGAGGAGTCAAATTGTAAACTAAGATTGTCCGGGTTCGTTTTTAAGGGCTACAGATAAGCCTTCCCCAAGACGCATGCTTTAATTTTTGGGCCGGGCCAGACCGTCTTTTTGAACATGGTCCAGTCCGACCAGAATTTGAGCCGGGCCATGTTCGTTATCCCTATTGAATATTGCTTAAACAAGGGATGATGTGGTTAAATTAGAGTTGTCAAAGGGGTCGGATGAGGCCGGCCAAAAAGTATCGGACCACAATTTATACTGCCAAATTGGCACTTGGGGCCGGTCCGAAAAATTGTGGCCTGATCCAACCCGAAATTGAGCAGGTCCGTTGCGCCATTCGACTTTATACAGCTCTAGTTACAGTACAATGTTATATGTTCAAGAAATGAAGAACGAAACAGACCTTTCCCAGTGCCAACGTTGTAGATTCCGACTTTCCTCGGCTTAGCATGGGCTAGAGCCTTGACATGTGCATCTATTAGGTCAGTGACATCAATGTAGTCTCGCACGCATGTCCCATCTGCAGTGTTGTAATCAGTTCCTCTGATCTGCAACCATTTTGACAAAACAACGACATTTTAAGTACTAATCCCTTCATCCACCAAAAGCGTAATTGCTTTTGACGGCAAGGGTTTTAATAAATGTAATGAATGTAAGGTAAGTGGAGAATAAGACCTACATTGTAAGATGTATTATGTGAGTGAAAAATGTGGGCCATGTGTGGTTTTTTGTGTTAACAAATAGGTAGATTGTGGATAAAAATTATAGGATTTATGTGGGGGTTATGAGCAAAAATGAAAAGTGAACGCTTTTCGTGGATGGAACGAAACGAGATTAAATGAATATTTTTCGTGGATGGATGAAATATAACACAACGAGGATATCAAGAAGTCCTACTAGGTGCTCAAAAAAGGTGCAAACAGAGACGTTCGCCCCCATCGTTTCTAGTGGGCAAACTACCTCACATGTGTTGAAAATGTACCTTTAGGCCTGGGATAATGCCTCTAGCCGCATCAAAACAAGCACCCGAAATCCTCCCTTGCTCGCGCAGCTCTGGTCGAGGCGCCTCTCCCAACCTCCCCTCCAGGTCGGATCCAATCACGTTGAAATACCTAATCACAACCGAAACACACAAAGCAACAGGATTGGCCAAAAGTTCATAGACATATGACTTTAGGCACCATTGCAAGAGAATTGATAATTAAACTAACCTTAAAATCATGACAGCCATATCTGATGTCTTTGAGTAGTCTAAGATGATGTCTTCAGCCATCTTCTTGGCCTTCCCATAAGGATTAATAGGTATCTAAAAACCTCGAAAACACTCTAAATCAATATGTTTTTCTCTCCACTACTCGTTTAAACTTGAGGGAATTGATCAAGATGAGACAAAATCAATCCGATCACTTACTTGTGGAGTAACCTCCGTAATTGGCATCTTTTTGGGCTCTCCATACGTTGCACACGTGCTCGAGTATATCAAAGTCTTGGCTCCATGAGCCGCCATAGCCTTCACGATCAGAAGGGTGTTGGAGGTGATGTTGTGATAGTACCTGCACCAGTCGAGGGCAAGTGTGAGAGGGGCACGGCATTTGCTACAATGTGATAAAAACAACATTTTTACCTTAGAGGCTCAGCTGTGCTTTCGCCAACATAGGCCACAGCAGCAAAATGCATCACAGCATCAAAAGCATTCTCTTTGAATATTTTGTTCACCTAATATAGAAAATCAAGAAAAAAAATCCAATTTCACTAATCAATATGAGCTAATTGGACCAAATTAGCCAAATAAGTGTAAAGAATAATACCACAGATGCATCTCCTAAATCGGCATATATGAACTGGAGTCGGCCTGGCTCCGGATAGAGCGATTGGAGGACTTTAACGGCACCAATGTTTCCACGAGAGAGGTTATCCTGCCAAAAACACGCGCTAAGATATTTAGTCTGTATATTAAAAACCAAGTTTATATATGTGAGAGGAGGGCATATATGTGTATATACCACTATAGTGACGCGGTATGAATCTTTTAAGAGTCGAAGAGCTGCGTGAGAGCCTATGTAGCCTGCCCCTCCTGTCACCAGCACGTGTGTGACACCAGGCTCGTGCTGAGAGAACTGAGACACGCTCAAAATTTTTAGCTCAATGCTTTTCTAAGTCATCAAGAAACTTGAGTTTTTGATGCAGAAGAGAAAGGAAAACACGCTTAGCAGTACCTTGAGAGAAGTTCGAGTGCTAGTAGACAAATTGATGATGAAAATGAGAAGTGCAGTGACTCCGGCTACCACGAGGACTTGCCTGGTTAAGTTGCTTCGTCGTTTCGTATCAATGAAATCCATACCTGCAATGGAATGCTTGAGATTCTTGTGTGATAACTCCATCAGAGAAACAACACAAAAGCACCATATATTTAGGCCTTATTCCGTAAAAATTTTATTTTCAATCTCTTACTATAATAGTCTTTGAGTTGAAGGCTTCTTAAAATGAAGGAAAACAGAAGGCCTAATCTGTGATCAGAGACGAGATGGAGTAGGTATAACTTATGTCTGAGCCATTTTTCTGCATACGTGCACTTCGCTACATCTCGTTTTTCATCTCAAAACCATGTAGAATGCAAAGGAGACTGCAGAGTCACAAGTTGTTATTGAACAAGAAAATACCATTCGAATTAATTTCAAATTTTCAATAAGATGAAGAAAACATCCAATCATATAATGGTCCTTGTCGCAACAGCTATTGAAGAAAACAAGCAAGGTACAAATGCTTGAAACTAATATTTCTGCAGCTATAAAAGTTCTTGTTTCTGCACTTTGCTACATCTCGTTTGTCATCTCAAAACTACACAGAATGCAGAGCCGAAACCAAGCAGTTCTTGAACAAGAAAACACCAATGAAAGTCATTCCAAACTTTCATTAAAACGAAGAACACATCCAATCATATAATGATCTCTGTCTCATTAGGCAGAAACAAGGAACAAATGCTTGAAACTAACATTTTTCTGTAGCTATAAAAGATCTTGTTTCTTCGCACTTTGAAAGATTCATATAGTATAATCAATATAGCAATACGAACACAATGAACCACGGAGCTTAAATACAGTACGAAATTCCAAAAACTCAAAGCAGGAAACGCGATTTTTACCTTGTAAACAAAGGATGCAAGTTTCTTTGTATAATGAATCAATGAGTTTGAGTTATATAGCCTAACTGCAATTCAAAAGGTTAATTTGGCAACATTAGTGATCACAAATTAGAGTGAAAAAAAATTCCCATGATTGCTGTGCTATGATCATTAAAAAGAGATGAATCAACTTTAAAAAGAATCATTTACCAAGTGATAAATAAGTATTATAGATAAAAATTGCCAGTGAGCTGTTTTATTTCGTAAAACGAGAATCATATTATTAAATTCCGTAATCAACTAATCTTAATTATGAGCTAATTACAATTATGAATCAAGCAAGAACACAATTTTAAACATAAGGGCCAACATAATCAATTCATTAAAAACAGAGAATCCAACCATAAAAATTGAAGCTATTTTCACCAAGTTACAATCTTTTTCTTTTTCCATTCTCAGAAATCAATCCCAATTAAGACCAAGAGCTCAACTTTATCACAGAAGACAAATAAGGCAAGAGAACTACCAATAACTATGCAATCAAGAGAGAGAGAGTACCAAATTCGAATTATCTGATTTTTATGAGATTTGCATGAAATCAATGAAAGAATAAAGAGGACGAAGAAAATAGGAAGAATAAATGCTGATTAGTACCTTTGCTGGTTTATAAAAAGGAAGACCAAGAGACCGAGTCCAATTAATAATCAAAGTTTAAATGTCAAAGGACTGCTACATAACCCCTCTCTCTATATATTTATGTACATATGTATAAATAAAGAAAAAGGATTATAAGTAGGTAATTGAGGGTGAATGAATGTGAAAGGATTAAGAAAATCTCGTGGGCATTGTGCTGGAAGAAAAGTTGATGAGTATAACAAACGATGAACAAAGCCATGAAATGAGGAGAGATTACAGTATGCTTAGCACGCAAATTTTGCAATGAAACCCATGCACACCCCCTCTGCCCCTCACCTCACTCTAATTAGAGGGTGTTTGGCTAAGCTTATAAGCTCTTCAAAAGTTTATAAGTTTATCAAAATGTTTGACAAAATAAACTCATAAACAACTTATAAACTATGAAAATAAGTTCCAACAGTTTATAAACTCCTTTAAAAATAAATTGTTCGATCCCAACTTATTTTTTCATAAGCTTATTGATAGGATATGGCCCAACTACTGTGCCCAAGCATGCCCAATATGTAAAGTCGACGTCAAGCTCGGCTGGACAAGTTCGCCCAAGAAGACCCCTAAAACCGGTGGGAGCAGAGAAGGCTCGGCCATATCTAAATGAATCCTAGTTCGAGAAGGGATAGGATTAAGATCCTATCCTAGATCTCGAATCCTATTTAGAAGACCTCGGATTTAAGATCTAGGTCTAAATAATTGTGTATAAATAGAGGCTAGATTAGACGAAATAGATTCATTCACACTCTTTGTAATCGCTTACACATTCAATACACGAATACTCTCTCTCCCCGTGGACGAGATCTTATTCATAGATCGAACCACGTAAATCCTGGTGTTCTTGCGATTTATTTCTCTTACGAAATTAAGATCGATCACCGCACCGTGCGTGGGAAACGAAATTTTGTGTTTTCGATCAATCACCGTTGTGGAAATAATCATGACCGGTACACCGAAGCCATGCATCGGGACCATCCCCGCAACAACAACGCTGACGGCGAGAGGGAACGCCGAGCTCAACTCGGGAAGAGCCCAATCAGAGAAGAAACCCCCGAAGGATATGTCCAAAGTCTCGACGAGCACGGACACCCCGCCCTGCAGGAGGCAAGGTTACCATAGCGGCGAAATCGCAGCAACAATCCAGGGGAACATCCGGCTCCGCAAGTAAACCTTGACGACGCCGTCAAGGGGTTTCTCGAGAAAAATAAGGAGAGCTTTCTCCAGTACCTCAGCGAAGCACAGGGTCGGCCACGTCCTGAAGACAGAAACGCCGAAGCCTCATCTAGGTACGAGGCATCACAACGAGAGGTCGGGGCCCAAACCGACCGCGCAAGGAACGAGCGACGCGGGAGAGGACGTCGTGACCGCCGCGAAGCCGACCCGATCACCGTAAGCGAATCCATTCGGTGAACTCCCGCCCGCTTCCAAGGGACGAGCAGCGCGGGAAAAGGCATCATGGCCGCCGTGAGGTCGGTCCGAGTCACCTAAACGAGTTCGATCGTCGAACTCCGTCCCAATCTCCAGAGGACGGCTTCGATGGGTACGGGAAAATAGTCACCCCGTTCTCAAACAGGATACTCAACACTTCGCTCCCGGATAAATACCGGGTACCAAGCATCGCCCCCTATGACGGGCTGAGGGATCCACAGAACTTCCTCTCGCAGTTCCAATACAACATGATCAACCAACGTCTCAGCTCAGTTCATATGTGCAAACTCTTCCCGGAGTTACTCGTCGACAACGCCCGCAGGTGGTTCGACAGTCTACCTACGGGAAGCATCGGCTCCTATCGCGACCTGATGGCAGCCTTCCATCGAAGGTTCTTCCGTAAGGCGAGTCAAAACATCGTCGGCACACCTCCTCACCATAAGGCAAAGCCGTAACGAGTCCATCAGTGATTTCATGACGAGGTTTAACAAGGAGTGTTTGAAGGTTCAAGACGTGAACGACATGTTAGTCATATCGGCCTTCCAAAATGGCATCTTGCCGGGGGCCTTATACCGAGAGATCGTCAAGTACAAACCCCGTACTGCGACAGAGCTATGGCGCATAGCCAACCGGTTCGCCAAAGCGGACGAGGCTGACAAGAGAAAGCGTGAAGCATAAGGCAGGCCCCGGAAAAAAGAAGAGAGAAGGAAGGAAGATCGGAACCAAGGCCGATGAAGCGCCTTGAAATATTACATCGCCTATAAGGTCCGGGCTCGGTCGCGTGGCGCCTCGGAGCGACCTCAATACACCCGCTGATGAAGCCGGGGCGAAATCTACGCCTCCATATGAACCTGCTCGAGAAGCCTCGACCGATGACAGGAGGAAAGAGGCGCCAACTGTGGATAAGTATTGCTCATTCCATGAAGACTATGGGCACGACATCAAGAATGCAAAGAACTCATGGGAGAGATAGAGATGTTGGTTCGGGATGGACCCGAAGAAGTACTAAACACGTGGTCGCCAAGCCAACCGAGAGAGAAGAAGAAAGCAAAGGAAGAGGGGAATTGCGCCCCCCACAAAAAAGCGAAGCGCGACATCGATGAGGAAGGAGATGACGAGTCCCAATATGACGGGGTGATCTCCACTATTACGGGGCTCCCTCGTGGAGTCACGAAGTCTTCCCTGAAGGCCGAAGCCCGAAGTCCTAGAACCGGTGAGCCTAACAACAAGAGGTTCGAGAAAGGACGAGGCGATCACCTTCTCCGAGGACGACCCGTGCCGCGAATAGTACCCCACCGTGATGCCTGGTGATCCATGCGATGGTCGCGAATAAGTTGGTGAAAGCGTGTACATTGACAATGAGGCGTCGGTAAGCATCATTTTCAATGAATGTTTTGACAAGCTAGGGATAGAAGAAGCGCCGCACAAGCGCCGCCACTCCAAGCTTCGCCCAAGAAGAGACGCGCCCGGAGGGATAATAGAGCTACCGTCACGGTGGGGAAGTCACCAACAAGCTCCACCAAGGTGGTGCAATTCAGTAGTGAAGGTCCACTCGCCATATAACATCATACTAGGCGAGATTGGCTGAAATTGTAAAGGCGGTATGCTCAACGTACCACCGACAATGAAGATACCCACCATGGGGAACAGCCGTGATCCGAGGTGATCAAAAGCAAGCCAAGGAATGTATGCGGGTTGCTTTACGAGGTGCGGGGACCTCGGTCCAAAGACCCGCAGCATAGCAACTAAAGGAACCCGAGGAGTTGGAGTCAAGAAGTACACTCCCCGACAACCAGGTGGAAGAGGTCGCATTGTACGAAGATGAGCCCTTAAAGGTCGTCAAAGTTGGTCGAACCAAGGCACCTGAAATAAAGAATCGATCATCCAACTCCTACGGAATTCGAGATGTGTTTGCTTGGTCTCCCCGACATGACCGAGTCTCACCAAGTATCATCACTCACCGGCTCAACATAGACCCGAACATAAAACCAGTTCGACTGAAGCAAAGAATTTTTGCAGCCGAACGGAACCAAGTCATTCACGACGAGGTGAACCATTGTTAAAAGCTCGTGATCTTGCTCGAGGTCAAATATCCGACCGGATAGCCAACCGGTGATGGTGAAGAAAGGAGGAGGGATGGCGAATGTGTATCGACTACACCGACCTCAACAAACATCGCCCAAAGGATTGCTATCCCTTCCCAACATCGACAAGAAGGTCGACGCTACTGGTCGGATACTGAAGTCTTGATTTTGGACTTATACAAAGGGTATCACCAAATCGATGGATTTACGAAGACGCCGCCAAACAGCCTTCATTATCGACTTTGAGTCTTTGCGATAAAAGATGCCATTCGGCCTCAAGAATCACGCAGGGCCACCTATCAAAGGATGGTGGACAAAATATTTAAGCCCTACATAGGTCATAATGTGGAGGTATCGTGAGACGACATCGTCGCCAAAAGCAAGGAGGAAGCCGCATGTGTTGCCGACCTCCGGATCGTCCTCGGCCTTCTCCGAAAATCAACTCAAATCGAACCCCGTAGTGCACATTTGCGGTCCGTGCGGAAAGTTCTTAAGGTCTTTGGGTTTCACAAGAAGGGCTAAAAGCCAACCCGCCCAAGGTCCAAACCATTTTAGAAATGAACATGCAAAGACCATCCATGACGTATTAAACCGACAGTCGATAGTCAAGACTTGAGCCGCTTTCTTTCAAAAGTCGCGGATAAACAGCTACCTTCTTCAAGATACTCAAAAGGCCCCAAATTCTCATGGGATGATGTACACAAGTCCTCCTTTGAAGATCTCAAGAGCTATCTCGCCAAACTCCCACTCTATCCGTCCCAAAAGAGGAGAGGTCATTTTCTCTACTCGCCGCCTCGGACGAATCCATAAGTGCGATCTTGTACGAGAGGAAGGACGTCGACTCGGTGTATTTCATCACCGAGCACTAAAAGGCCGGAAACGAGGTATCGGTCCTTGAGAAGCTTGCCTTAGCATTGGTAAGCGCCGCGAGGAGACTACGCCCATACTTCCATGCACATCCCATACAAGTCCTCACCGACTACCCACACGGCAAGTATTGACGAAGCCCAAGCCTCGTGGAGAATCACGAAATGGGCAATCGAACTAGGCGAGCACGATATATCATACGCCCCGCCAGCCATCAAAGGTCGAGCCTAGCGGATTTCTGGCCGAGGCTAACTTCATCGAAAACCGAAGCCCACCGAGTCCGTGACGACGATGCCGAAGCCGAACCAATGGATGAAATACCAAAGGAGGCCGGCAACTCTACGCTGACGGGCTTCGGGAAAACGGTAGCGGAGCAGAATCTTACTCCTAGGCCCGGACGGCAAGAGATCACCTACTCACCGGTTCACATTCAAAATACGAACAACGGTAGAGTATGAAGCCTTGATCGCAGGACTTCGCCTAGCTCAAAATCTCCAAATACGAGCCGCAAGTTCACAGTGATTCTCGGTCGTAGTAAGCCAAATGTTGAAATCTGAAGCAAAAGCAACAGATGAAGAAATACCTTGAAAAGCAAAAAGCTACAACGGATTTTCTCACACTTTCAGATAGTTCGCATCCCAAGGGAGCAAAACAGCCGAGCTGACATCTTAAGTAAATTGGCCTCGTCATCAACGAGCCCGCCAGTAGAAGAAGTCCAAAGCAGAAGCATAGACGATGCCGATGACGGAGCCGAGGTCAACGTAGTCTCGGATGAAGAACCCAATTGGATGACTCCCATTCGAGAGTACCTGGAGAATGGCGAACTGCCCCAAGACAAGCTGGAAGCTAGGAGGATCCTGAACAAATCTATGCGATATACAATTGAGCAGGGGGTCCTATACAGAAAGTCATATCTCCAGCCTCTCTTAAGGTGCTTGGGTCCGAACCGAGCTGATTACGTTCTACGAGAAATGTACGAAGGATCATGCGGAAGTCACATCGAACCCCGAGCCTTGTCGAAAAAAGTCATGAGATGGGGATACTAGTGGCCAATGATGTTCCAGGACTCAATTGACCTTGTGAAAAGGTGTCCGAAGTGTCAACTCCATGGGAACGTACCGAGGCTACCGCAAACCGACCTCACCTCAATACAGAGCCCTTGGCCGTTTATGCAATGGGGATCGACATCGAGGCCCTTTGTAAAGCACCGTGACAGCTCAATTCCTAATTATTGCGATTGACTACTTCACGAAGTGGGTGGAAGCCGAGCCTTGGCAAAATCACAAGCAAGAACGCCTCAACTTCGTCGGAAGAACATAGTGTGTCGCCGGCATCCTCATATCTTCCTTTCGGACAACGGAACATAATTCACCGATAAGACATTGAGAGAGTGGTGTCAAGAGCTTGGATCCAACAAAATTCACCTCGGTGGCCCATCCTCAAGCAAATGGTCGACCAAGTCACCAACAGACCATCGTGAAGGGATCAAGACTCGTCTCGACCGAGCTAAGGGCCTTTGGGTGGAAAATTTACCACAGTCTTATGGTCATATCGAACAACACATAGGACCTCGAACGGAGAAACGCCCTACGCTTTGGTGTATGGAACCAAGCGGTGATCCCGCAAATTGGAGTACCGAGTCCTCGCACCATTGACTTCTCCGTCAAGCAAATGAGGAAAATCTACGAGCTGATCCGGATCTACTCGAAGAAAAAGAGACCTCGCCACATCAAGGAAGCTCGGTACAAACAACAAGTAGCTCGGATTACAACCGCCGTGTTAAACCCGACAATTCCAAGTGGGTGACCTCGACTCCAAATAATGAAGTCACAAAGCCGTGCAGCTCGGCAAGCTGGAAGCCACATGGGAAGGACGTTACACGGTCGACAAGTCCTCGGCAAAGGGCCTATAAGCTCGCCTAATTGTCGGTGAGCAATTACCCAACGATGGCACATCATTCATCGAAGAGATATTATGCATAAGTGTCAAAGGTCGAGTCTTGTTCGGTCGTGTTTACTGAGTCTGCTTAATCGAGTCAGAGTCTTACTTTGTTATGTCGTCTTTTATCAATAAAATTCTATTTTTTGTGCATGTTTTATTTGTCACTAATGCATAATTAATCTTCAATATTATTCTATACCCTCTACGGAGGACAAATTCCCTCGACGGAGGTCAGGTTACCTTCGTTTCATACGAGGATGAATTTAAACGCGCGTAAGGGGACCACCCCTCCCGATAACCTCGGCCAAAAACAGGAACCATTCCTACATACGAGATCAGATTACCTTCGTTTATTTCGAAGACGGTTCTCTCTATGTAGACGAAATAAGGGGACCACCCCTCCCGATGACCTCGGCAAAAAACAGGAACCATTCCTACATACGAGATCGACACCTTCGCTTATTTCAAGACGGTCTCTCTATGTAGGCGAAATAAGGGACCACCCTCCCGATGACCTCGGCAAAAACAGAACCATTCCTACATACGAGATCAGTTACCTTCGTTTATTTCGAAGACGGTTCTCTCTATGTAGACGAAATAAGGGGACCACCCCTCCCGACGACCTCGGCAAAAAATCATTAATTCCGAAGACGGAACTCTCTACAAGGACGAACTACCCTTCTACGAGAACGGATTCCTTCGAAGACTTCATATATTACTTTAGTTCAATATAAAGTCAATACGAAGCAAGTACATCTTTCTTATTTCAAAAATAAGTTATGCAGATTACATATTACGAGGACGGAGGAGACCGGGAAAAACTGAGCCAATCTCTAGAAAAATCGTGATTCAACAGCTCATCTATACTAATCCTACCTCTACCTCGTCCTCGATCTACACTATGGGCTCTGCTAGCTCGACCTAGGCCACTCGACGACGCCTGGCTTCGGCCCCTTGAGGATCCACGTCGTTCAAGGGCCATAGCACGCCTCTCTTGGGCTATCCACGCCAGATCGTCAAAATTCGGCTCATTTATTGTAGACCGAGAAGCTCCGGCAGAAGAAGAGGCCTCTGTATCCCGTCGAAGCAGTTCATCGAGCTGTGGTTGTCGAGCAATGACGGTCTTGTATATACCTCCGAGCCTTTTTAATTCAACAGATCGCTCCGTGAATTGCCGGAGGTCCGACCATATTCACGCCGGTACTCGCACAACGGCGTGCCTCGACAACCTGGCTTCAACTTCGAGATAGTCATCCCACCATTTCGATGGATGGTCTCCTCGTACTCGGCATGCTCCTCGGCTATTAATTTAGCCTTCTCCTGGCGACCTCGAACGACTCCTCCAATGCAAAAGACGAGCACGGAGCTCGTCACGCCTCTCAGGAAGCTCTATGCTTAATAATGAGACTACGCGCACATGGCCCACCTGTCCCTTTATATGGAGGAGTTCGACCTCTTTCAATTCGAGTATGCGTGACAAGTCTTCGATTCGGTTCAACCAAGGAGAAGCATCAAGCATTTCAAAGCATAACCGAATAAAAGATAAGTTTTTCGCATAAACTTGTGATTTTATTAATACGCCTCAGCGTAAACCAATGTACATTTACATTCAAAAAAAAAGAAAAAAAAGGGGATCAATCGACCCTCCGGAAGCTTCGGCCTGTCCACCTCGGCCGCCTCCCGAGCACGGAAAGCTCGGCCTCTTCCGCCTAACCGCCTAGTTCGGCCGGCCTCCTCGAGAACTGCCGAGCCTCGTCGCCTGAAACCCCAGTGCAAAGATCCCCGACACCTTTGCAAGACCGCCATTAGGCGTCGGTCGGGGATCTCGGTCCACGGGCAGCGTGAAGCAGACTCGCGGTCGTAATCAAGATGAAGTCGGTCCGCAAGACGGAAGCTCCTTCAGCCGCGGACAAGGACATCGAAATAGCCCGCCTCAGACATCATCCTCTATCTCCTCATACCCATACTTGGATTTATCCAATGCTGGGTAGTCCTCGGCGACTTCTTCGATTGCATCTGAGATGGCGCGCTTATTGAGGACCTCGGCCGCATCACCAACCATCCCGGAGAAGCCCCCAGACAGGAATAGCCTCTCCGCAAATGCCCGAAGCATCTCCCCCTGCGAGCTCGCCACCTCGGCCTCCCGACGCCGAGCCTCCTCCAACTCGCCTTCATTAAGGCGACCTCGGCCCGCCCGCTGCTTCCGCCGCCCCTAGCCCTGCCGCCCATCGCCTCGGCCGCCGCTGCCTCGGCGGTACCGTCGATCCGCCGCTTACATTTGACGAGGTCCCGGATCTTTGCCTCGGCCTCGCTAATCTCTTGGACGAGGAGAGTCCTCTCCTCCTCCATTCCTTGGGCAAATCGGGCCACCCCGTCAAACTGGCTAACGGCCCCTTTCAAGAAGTCCGTTATGAAACCGGATATCTGGGCCATCCCGGCAGACATCTTGGCCACCTCGGCCGACACGACCACAACCCCCTATATAGAATCCCATCAGGTCAGAAGAATACATTATTTATATTACTTCACAAGGAAAAAGGATAAGTATGCTACCTCGGGAAAGGTAGGGGGAGCTCGCTGAGAGCCAACGACGATACATTCCGGTCGGCGATGATCATGCCTCGGGATAGCACGCTTTAACCTCTTAAAACGCCTAAGAGGCTGCGGCTCAGGAGACTTCGAAGCCTCCTCGCTCGCTTCGGGCATATCCCCGACATCCTTCAACGTCGGGGAGGGGAGCTCGACATCCTTCAAAATCGAGGAGGGGAGCTCGGCACCTGCGCTCGACTCTTTCCTCTTCTTCTTCTTATCCCTGATCAGGTTCACTGCAAAAAAAAAATACAAGTCAGGCATACACACAGAAAATCGTGCAACAAAAGACAGAAGAGAAGGAGGGGCCTCACCCTTCACCGACTCCACCTCGGTGGTAGGATCATAAGGGCTAAGCCCCGCAGTTGTGAGCTCGGCCTCGGTGAAGGCCTCATCCACGAGATCTACTTTGTCCAGTGCCTCCTCCAGGCCACCGTCAATCTCATCAACCACCACATCGGCGATCTTCTCCGATCGCCATGTAAACTCAAGAGATCCATCGAACTGACAAAAGAAAAACTTCTTCTGCCAGTTCGAGATCTTCGACTTTATCTTCGCTTTGAATTTACGACGGGGTGATAAATAATACCACCCCGAACCACCCTTCAGTTGCAAAAAACGGAGAACAAGCCCCAAAGTGAAAGGAAAATTATGCCGATAGGCATAGACACCTAGGCCCACCAAATGCCGGAAAGAATTTGGCGTAAGTTGGGCAAGTGATATGCCGAACATCTGTTGAAGTTCGACATATACACGAGGATAGGGAATACGAAGACCAGCCCGAGGTCGTCTTCGCACACGATGACAAACCTTGGGAGGAACAAGCCCTATGCTCCGGACGGGGCAACATAAATTATATCAGAAATACGGTATTGAGAGACAATCTCCTTTATATCGGAGGTTGTTAAAATGGAAGAAAAAGAAGACACTTTACCAAAATCCCGAAAGGGAGACATAAAACCGCCGGCGAATCCGAGCGAGGCACGGATACGATCGAAGCTCGGAAGATTTAGAAGAAGAGGAAGCCATAACTTACTTTTGGTTTTTCGAAGATGATGGTGATGAACTCCGAGACAACAATGGCGACGGTTATACGTTTTTCAGAAGTTTTGAAAGTCTGAAATTTTGAAATAGCAAAAGTGATATGAGAAATGGCGTATCAAGGAAGATATTCCCCCATTATACACTTTATCGGGAATCCAACCGCTGCCGCATTAAATGCGCATTAAATGCGTATCCTGTGTCCTGTACTCAACGACGGCAGAAAAATCCCGTGTTCGGCCTCGGCTTAACGCCTCGTCAGGTGACACCAGACAGAAGACCTCGGCTTAACGCCTCGTCAGGAGAGGCCACCAAAAACCTCGGCTCAACGCCTCGCCAGGTGAAGACAGCCAGAAGACCTCGGCTTAGTGCCTCGACAGGTGAAGTCAGCCAGGAGACCTCGGCATAACACCTCGACAGGTGAAGTCGCAAGGAGACCTCGGCATAACGCCTCGACAGGTGAAGTCAGCCAGGAGACCTCGGCTTAACGCCTCGCCAGGTGAAGTCAGCCAGGAGACCTCGGCTTAACGCCTCGTCAGGTGAAGCCAAACAGAAAACCTCGACTTATCGCCTCGGCAAGAGATAGTACCAGCGTGCACAACCTCGGCAGATGCCTCTGCAAACGCGGCATATGACTTCGAAAACATTGACACATACCAAGTCAGATCGATCACGCCCCGCCTCAGCATAAACAACCCAAAAACCAATACGACCTCGCTTCTGCGTCTTTTTTTGGGGGGGGTTGTGATAGGATATGGCCCAACTACCAGGCCCAAGCATCAGGCCCAATACAGGTAAAGCTGACGTCAAGCTCGGCCTGGACAAGTTCGGCCCAAGAAGACCCCTAAAACCAGTGGGAACGCAGAAGGCTCGGCCATATCTAAATGAATCCTAGTTCGAGAAGGGATAGGATTAAGATCTTATCCTAGATCTCGAATCCTATTTAGAGAAGACCTCGGATTTAAGATCTAGGTCTAAATAATTGTGTATAAATAGAGGCTAGATTAGACGAAATAGATTCATTCACACTCTTTGTAATCGCTTCTTACACATTCAATACACGAATACTCTCTCTCTCCCCGTGGACGTAGATCTTATTCATAGATCGAACCACGTGAATCCTTGGTGTTCTTGAGCATTTATTTCCCTTACGAAATTAAGATCGATCACTTATAAATAACAGTGAATCCACCAAAATAATCTTACTATAGTTCGTTATTTTCTACATATATACTATCGACTTCCCCTCTGGTCAATTTTCTCTCTCTAACTCACGATTCTTTATCTAGCTTATAAGCTCAATTATCTAAACATTTTGACAACTTATAAGCTCTTCAAACATTATGTCTTATAAATTCTTAAAATAATTTATAAGCTCTTGAAACTTATAAGCTCTTAAAAAGTTTAGCTAAACACCATCTTAGTCTAATTGCAGATGCAGTAAGTATTATTTGTTGGAAATGAAGCGTACAGAACAATACAGAACTTGTCGAGTGTATTATAACTCGAAATAGAAAGGTAGAAGAAGATCAAACTAACAATGAACTCAAAATAAGAAAAAACAGAAGAAACTATAAAAAAAACTATATTCTAATACCGAGTCGATGAAGCCTCTTTCCGCAAAACGAGATACACCCCGGTAGTGCTCTCGGTTTTGACTTATCGTCCCCAAAGATAAAACATCAACCTCTCGAATGTGGCAGCACCGTAGACCAACGAGCTCCGACGAACTGGACGGAGGCGATGATAGAGCTTGAACACAAACTATGTATGTAGAAAGTTCTTTGGAATGCTGGAATGCAAATTGACAGTAGGTGGCTAATGTTGGGGAGACATGTCATGTTTATAGGCCGACTCCCCTCATAGGGAGCATGTTGGAGTCAACATCCGCATTGATGTCGGGTGTTACGGAGTTATGTCACCCATTGAGTGAAGAAGGTTTTATTTGGCGGTTTCTGGAGACAAGATAAGAGTTACACTCATGTTTCCCGTAGAGCCATCATGTCGAGATGTTACCGACAATTACAACGAATCTGGACAGTGCGTACGTCCAAGTTCACTGGACATATCTGGACGTCTCTTCACAGCAGACCCAATGGATTGGGCCACACGAGTTGGACCTCAGACCAACTCTAACTTTGGATTCGATCAAACGATGATGCAAAAGGTATGTACATTGGGTCATGAACCAGGCCCACGAAACAAGTCAACGAACATGCTCAAAGAACATGCCAAAGTTCAATTACCAAGATCCAAGTTCAAGGACTATGTTTAATTGATAAACTTTGATTCACTATTTCTCACTCACCGGATATTGGATTTGAGAATGTGAATACACCACGATCATCTACTCGAAACGTAGATTGATTCTGTGCTATTTAATTTCACAAAATTAAACGTTACGTCACTCAAAATCTTGGTTAAAGTAGTTTTCTGGCAACTTGACTACATATATATAATGATATATATGTATAGTTGATTTCCAACAATATTCAAAGTGGAAGACCTTTTTCTTGTTTTATTTTCCGTTGGAGAAAATATCGTTTGTAATCTGATTTTTGATTTTTGAGGGATGATAATCTTCATGCAATATGAAATCAAATAAAATTAAATAGGCCTTTTTTGTTATTAAGAACGAAAGATTTAGTATTAAATATGTCATAAATTTGATTAGATATATTTCTAATAATCTTCTTCAAATGCTAAAAGATTATCAAACCATTTAAATAGTCAAATGATAGTAAATCACATTAGATGTTGCATCAAATTTATTTACCCTGTAGGCTGTAGATAAGAACAGTTAATCGTCAATCTTGCACTAAGAAACTCCAAAAGATCACTCATAGTAGTAAATTAGTAAATCGTTGTTAAAAAATATCCAGGTGTTTATAATTTTTTCACGGATAAATATAACCTTTCTCAGTTCAGATCTATTATATTTTGTCTAACAAGTTAATAATATAGTCTCTCTTATTTTCAATTAGTAGAACATTTTTAAGATGTTTAAAACAAAACGCACATAAAAGATGTTACGCAACTATATCGACATATATATATATATATATATAAGAATATTATACATTTAATTACCATCAGGGAGTTAAAAAGTGAGAGTTATTTATTCTTTCACATTTTATTTTTGTCTTTTATAATAAGCAACAATTAAATCTTAGGTCAAGAAAAATGGAAACTCATATACTATGTTCATAATCACAATTATTTCAAATAGAAGAAAAAAATTATTACCATATAAAAAATAAAAATAAATTGCTGTATGTGAATTTGCTTCTCAATGCGATAGTAACGAGGAAACGTGCAACCCTAGCCGACTTCTTCTCACGTTACTTCAAAATCAATTCTGTTAATATAAATTAATTCTCATAGTCTTTTAATTTGTTATGTATTATTGCAATTTATTATCATAATTAATTTGAAGAAGTCAAAGATTTTGATTGTTTATAGTATGGCTGTTAGTCAACGTATGTGGCAGCGAAGAAAAAGCCGTGCCCATGTGAATCACTTATCTTTCTTCCAAAACAGGAAGCTTTTCAATCGAAAACTTCCTCATCTCAATATCATGAAAATATTAATAGTTATGAGAATTTTTATATAGTGTCTATAAGAAGTTATTTTAAAGAGAATGTAATTCCCACCAATGAATAAGAATATGAATAACTAGAAGGATTTTTGCATAGTATCTATATGGAGCCATCCTAAAGAGGGTTAAACTTCCACTCATGAAAATGTGAGAGGATAAATCACGATAACTGAACGGTTAAATAGTTATGAGGACTTTTATATGGTATCACAAGAAGTCACACTAAAGAGGATGAAACAAACTCCCACCCATGAGAATATCAGAGAGTAGATCACGGTAACTCAATGGTTAAGTAGTGAGAAGGACTTTTGCATAGTACCACAAAAAACAACCCTAAAGATGGTGAAACTCTCACACTGTAACTGTTATGATTCGATCATTGGTCTTTATCCCAAATGTACTAGCTCTTAACTAACTGAGCTAAGCCGTGCGAGCAATAATCACTTATCCTATTTTTATGGGTTATTATAGCATAAACACACCAACTTTGGGCTCATTTTATTTTTTTCCACGAACTTTAAAAACTATCACAAATACACAAACTTAATCACTTTGGTAATTTTACCATGATTTCAAATTCAGGCCAAATTAAATCTGGCTTGACATCTCAAAAATTTATCATGGAAAAACTACTGATAATATAAACAATACAAAGAGGACATAAAATATCATTGTTCCATCAAAATAAATTATATTTTTTGATTTCTAGGGTAAATCAACCATTGTCAAAAAAAATCATGTCTTCTCGTTTGGTTCATCGTTTGGATCAAAACAAGATATTTTCAGCAATAGTTTTTACAGATTCTCATGGATGAATTGGGGTTGAGAGATGGTTTGAATCACTTTCATAAGTGATGAATATGGCACGTGGCATAAACTAACGTAACATGAAGTTCAATTTTATACATAATTAAATATTTTGATCTCAACAAGAACCAGATGAGAACCAAGCGATAAACTAGACAAGAAAGCATGATTTTTTTATGACGTTTGATGCAATGAACCCTAGAAATCAAGGAATCTGATTTATTTTGATCGAAAAACGATATTTTATGTCCTCTCTTTACGAGGTGGTTCATATCACTGACCGTTTTGTCTACGGTAAATTTCTGAGATACCAAGTTATATTTAATTTGGCCAAATTTTGAAATCCTGATAAAATCACTACAACGATTAAGTTTGTGTATTTTGTGATAATCTTTAAAGTTCGTGAGAAAAATCAAAATTGATCCAAAGTTGGTGAATTTTTACGCCAATAACCCTATTTTTATCATTTCTTTATTTTAGAAATTGCTTTTTAAGCAAAGTAAAACTCAAAATATAATAATATATCTTTTAATTTTACATCTCATCTATAAAATGAAGGAATAAATAACATTAATAAAAAGGTATAGCAGAATTTATTATTGAAGTGAATATGACAAGTCACCTAATATTTAAGCTAAAATATTCCATAACTAAAAATTTCGAGGTCTTTTTTTTTACAGACTTCTTGATTCTTATAATATAAGTAGGATGTATATGAATCAAATAATTTTGGTTCAGTTTGGTATTTTCGATTCAAATTTTTGATATTCGAATATAAAATTCTATATTACAAATATTTTTTTTTTATTTCTTATCGAATACGAGTTCAAAACATGATATTCGATTCGATATTTGAAAAAAAATAAATATATTAATTATATATATATATATATTACTGAATTTAATAATAATAAATATCTAGTTATATATTAGGGGTGAGAGTTTGATATTGGATATTCGGTTACTAGTATAACCGAATCGAATTTCCAGTTATCCGTTAATCGAATAACCGATAATATTGGATTCGGTTCGGTATTTGGTATAACAAGTTTAGAAAAATCGGTTATCGGTATACCCGATAACCGAACCGATTATACTATTTTAAATTTTATAATTATAATTTTTCAAATTGCTACTTTAGTGTAGTTGGTTTAGGTGTGTGCATAAACTTTTCTTTCGCCCTATAAGGAGGTTTTGTGTTCGATTCTCCTTTAAAGCAAAATTTGTTTTATTTTTTTTACTGATAACAAATTAATAATAAATAAAATTAAAGTGAATATATTAAAACATACTATCATAACTTAGTTGGTTTACCCAGTCACCTAAGCTTACTCCACTTGAAGGATGTCGTGTATTCGAATTTCTGTGAGAGCAAGAAATTCAATTTTTTTAATTAAAATCGGTTAACCGATTTCGGTATTAGTATTCCATGCATTTTCGGTTTAATCAAAAATTCGGTTCGATTAACCGAACCGAACTCCCACCCATGTTATATATTTATAAAAACAAGAAAAAAAAGTATAATATAAAAGGAACAAATTATATATACAATTGAATTTAATAATCATAAACATTTAGTTATAAAGATTTAAGTGAGTGCTATATCAATTTTTTTTTTAAATTTATATATTTGATCGTTATTGTTTCTGTCATGCAAACTTTAGAATTGTGGCTTGTATTATGATTTGGGAGTTGAAACAGTGACATTATCATTTTACATCTATTATTGAGTGTTTATAACTATATTTTATTAAAAAAATATTTGGAAATTATCTCTTTCAAAATTGTGAATCGAATAGTCGAAAATACACTTCAAAAAAATCGAAACAAATATTCAATAAAATCCGAATATTCGCGAATACTAATATGAATCGAATATGAATTGAAAAAAAATATTCTAAAAGAGATTCAAACACTGATTCACAAATGCAGTTACTTTGTCAATTTCGATTCGTTTACAATGATTTTCGGTGCAATTCATTTACATCCCTATTAGTATTTACTTTGTGTTGGACTTTGGTGCATACGCCACTCAGGCAGAAGACATTAATTAAATTCTGTTTATGATTAATTAAAATTTAATGATGAATTGTGATACTTTATTATAATTAATATATTTCAGGAATTAATATATTATAATTAAAAGTTTGATGAAACCCAATGAAGGATTGCGTAACGTTCGCAGCCAAATGTTTGTCTATACTTTTTACGAAGCCCTAACTTAAAGGAAAGTAACTTGGGCTTTTTGAGAAATCAACTTAGAAGATGTTTGAATAAGTTTATAAGCTCATGCAAAGTATTTGGTGATAAATCTGTGTACGTTAGTATGCAAGATTTAGAAAAAGCAGTAAAGAACACAGGAGTTTTTACGTGGTTCGATCAAGAATCAGATCTACGTCCACGGAGGTGATGATCCTCAAGATGTTCACTATAATTTTATTACAATGAGTATCTCAAAGAGCTTTAGTGTTCAGTATTTTGCTAACCCTTTTACCTTCAATCTAACTCCTATTTATACATAAACGCAGACCTTGTAACGAATCCCTTGATTGGCGGGCTCACGATCCTTCTGTAACTGACCATGATCTTCACCATAATTGCCCATGATTTCCACCGTTACCCCATAATCTTCGCTTTTGACTTCGTCTTTAATTAGGGTTTTGATTAGGGTTTAGAGGCTGTGTTTCGGGTTTAGAGGGGCGAACCGAGTAGGGCGAAGATTAGGTTAGGCCCAGCTCGTTTCGGCCTGCTAGTGGGCCTGAGAGGTTGGGCCATATCTATCATATAGCCCCACCCCGAAAAGTCGAGGAATAGCCATGCCGAGGTGAAGAGGAGAATGTGCTTTGCCGAGGCGGGATGTTGCTCGGCTGAAGTTGTTGTTGAAGGTTCTAGATCTCTTGCTGCAAAAGGAAGCCGAATTATGACCTGGATAGCGGTCCTTGTATAGGTTACACCAAGGTTCGATCTGAGCGGCTTCGCTTCTTCCGGAGGACGCCGAGGTCCGAGTGAAGGAGATTCTCTTGTAAGGCGACGTCCGTTGGCAGGACACCGAGGTCGATTTGAATGATCGCTTGAAGAAAAGTCGAGGCACGACCGAACGATCGCCTTTGAAGGAAAGCCGAGGTTCGACCGAATGGCTCCTCGCTCGGAGGACGCCGAGGTCCGACCTGAATAGCTCTGCCGATGCAGCGGACATGGGCGTGGTCCGAGATCCGAGCCTCACGAGATCAATGTAATCATCACGTGATCGGATCGGCGGTCTGCCTTACCATAGAGTACGCCATACGCGCCAGCGGTAGTTGGGCGCTCGAGCAGCGTCGCGCGACGACTACACATCCAATCGCAGATAGGCACGTGTGATAATTGAAACGGCAGCTTTTGGGCGCCATTTGTCCCATAAATAGGTCCAAATGAGGCAACTGTTCATTTTCCCCTTTGACGCTTTATTCCAGAGAACATACTTGTAGAAATTTCCCAATTCTTCCTTCAAACTAGTTGAAGAAGTCGGATATCTCGCTCAAGAAAAAGTAAGTATGTATTCTTCATCTTCTCATTCCTCTCCTCGCTCTGATAATTCTGGTTCGGTTTCGGGTTCTGGCCGCCCATTTTTCGATGTGAAGGACTATATGTGCCATAACCGCTTAGGTAAATCCATAGGACTTAGTTCTAGGGTTCTGCCGGTGTCATCGGTATGGGACGGCCTCAGGATTGGCGTGGCGAGGTTGACGTTAACGACGGATGAGCTTTTGGAGATTACGGAGAAATACCATATTCCGGAGGATGCGTGATGGTGCCTGCCGAAACCGGATGATAGGGCGATGGCCCCTCCGGAGGGATTTATTACTATATATGTAGATAGCTTGATAGCTGGCCTTAGGTTTCCTTTTGCCCCGATTTTCCTTAACTTTCAAGAATATTTTTGGATCCCATATGTCGGTGACCTCGAATTCCATTAGGTCGGTAGTGGGGCTAGGGTTGTCTGTTATGGCATAGGCGAGGAGTTCTCCTTGAAATCTTGATGCGCTTTTTAGTGTCGAGACCATAGGAGGTGTGTATTATCGTCTCCTCGGCGGAAGCTTAAGATAGCGACCCCTCGAATGTGTCCCATCGCGTAATAGATATTTCTTTATGCGGCCGAGGGCATCCGAGGTGCAGTGGGGCCTCGATGCACAATAAAAGACGTGAAAATCAAGCCTCCGGGCCATATGGAGGAAATGTTGAATGATCTTGGTGAGATATTATCGATTAATTATACCGAGCATGACTGAACAATCTTTCAATGAGTGTTTATAGGTCGAGGCGCGGGATCGTGGTCTAATTTGGGTGAGGGCAACCTTCTTCTTTTATTCTTCCCCGTCGATTTCGCAGTTAACGAAATTTTATTCGTGATGCGGTGAAGATTGACCCCGAGAGAAGTTAAGATGACGGCTCGACGCGCCCGCACCGCCTCGAGCGAAAGAGAGCCAAAGAAGAAGGCGAAGCGGGCGAGTCCACCCAGCAGCCCGTGGTGGTGGTGGACGCCCTGAGCCACTTACTGACGGGACCTCAGGCGACCTCGAGCCCGACGCTGGAGATAGAGGTTCATGGCCACTCCTTGCCCGAGGTGCCGGCTTCCAGCACTCCTTTATCCTTCCCAAAGGTATAAGTCGCTACTCTTCTCCTTTGTAATTTTGTCGTTACGCGTCACTAACTGTTTTATATTCAGGATGCAGCCTCGGTGGCAGGTGAGATGCACCGCATGGCCGGATTCGTTGCTGAGAGCGCCCCCCGATACGAGGCGGTGGAGAAAACCGGCCGCCGAGGCTCGAGGCTCTTCCGAATCCGCTGTTGACGCCGCAAGGGCGGACGCCGCAGTCGCAGGGCTGCCGAGGCGCCACGAAAAGAAGGATCGGGCCTTGCGGGTGGCCCGTGCCGAAGTGGAAAGCGCCCAGGAGGAGGCGGCCGAGGCGGAGAAGAAGCTGGCCGCACAGACAAGTGCCTTGCTGGCGGGGCAAGGACCTATGCTGAGGGCCTTTGCCAGCAAGCTTATTGAGTCGGAGAGCTTTTCCTCCTTTATCTCCGACCGGCGGTGTAATGAGGCCGCAGTGATATCTCGCCCACCGAAAAGTCGGGTCGAGAGGCCTGATTTTGACAAGGCCCAAGACGGTTGGATCGAGGTCGATCCTCGGGTGGTGTGTATGAATTATGCCCGCATAATCGCCGGGACGACATCCTTCCCGTGGTGGATACCTTGGCATCCTCTGCCTCGCTCCTGACGGCGGAGGTTGTATCTCAGTGCAAGGAAGATGAAGACGTAGAGCTTCAAGCATTCCTTGCTGAGGTGAGAGCCGAAACCGAGGAGGCGGGGCCGAGCTCGGACGTCCCTTCCGGAGATCGACAGCCGTTGGAGGAGACGCAGCAGGTGATGCAGCAGGAGGTTGGTGGGTCCGGCAATGAGCCTGAGGTCAGTGGACCTAATGTAATAGGCTGATTTGCCGGGGTCGATAGGATCCTGAGCCCTTGTAATAATTTCCCACCTTTGAGTAATAAACACAACATTTTGAAATGTGTATTATCTTGTTTATTTTAGCACTTCACTCGAATACATCGGACTTGATCACGACCACCGACAAAGCCGAAAGAAGTCCGAGGTGCTCGCCGAGAAGGATGAAGAGGTGATGCTTTGGAGAGTCGGTCCGCCGAATCGACCTGTGTTCGCCAAGATGGATGTCACTCGGCATCGTCGGTGAATCGAAAGGGAAGTTGCATGAGGCCGATCGCAAGTGGTTCGCCTCTGGTCGAAAACGAGGCTCTTAAGCTAAGGATCGCCACTTGGAGCCGGGGCGGGATTATCTGCCGACGTGATTCAGGGGCGTCTGATACAATGCGAAGAGCAGCTCGAGCTGACGATGGAGAAGCTGGCTCGGATCTCGGAGGAGCATACTGAATATGAGAAGGTGATCCGCCAATCTGGTGGGGTCACCATATCAGAAGCTAATGACCGAGTGCAGAGCTTACTCGCCAAGGGCATGGTGCTGAGGGACGAGGAGGGGCCTAATAGCAAGAGCTTTAAAGACTGCCTCGACTCCATCGTGGAGTATGCCCAGAAGTACGAACTTGTGTGCAAACGACGCTTGCCCCCGCCCCGCAACGAGCCTGTAGCTGGTCCAAGAGTTAGAGCGCCCGAGGTGGGAGGCGGCTATGCTGACCATGCCGAGGTGCTCCGATTGTTTGGCCTGCCCACATTCAAAAGAGCGAGGACCTCGGCCCGTGCTCCGTGTGCGAGGAAGGAGGCGGTCGGGTCGTGGTCGCACTGTGCGGGCGGCAAGCCTTGGGGGTGGGAGATCATTCTTTCCAGGTCGGGGTGACACCGAGGCCGTGCTGAGTGTTCCCGGAGTAGGCCGTGGGGTACCAAGTCCCCTTCGTGTCGGGGTGTCCCCGGCCCGTGCCAAGCTTCGAGTAGGCAGCGGGACGCCGGCCTCATTGACCGGGTCGAAGACACCGAGTTCATTCCGTGAGTTCATCGCCGACCGAGATTTTGTGCGGGATCGGTGTAGCTTCAGTGAGACTGGCGGCGGGGCTAGGAAGCCGAATGAGTTTGTATATAGCTTAGACTTTGTATGTAGTCGTAAATGTATTTGGACTCGTTCAAGTGTACATTTTCCCCTCGAGAGGTACAAACATAGCTTAGGACTTCGTTTTGGTCGTAAATATTTTTAGATCAGATATGTGATGTATATCTTCCCAAATAAAGGGGCATAATTTGATGAGATCCGATCTGGATGTCTTTGCATGTAGATATTTCAACTTAATGAGTAATCAGATGCGTGCATGTAGACGCTCAATTTAATGAGTAGTCCGTATGCGTTGCACTGAGACGTTCAATTCAATGAGTAATCTACGAGTGCGGCGCGCGCTAGTGAATACCCTACTTAGTGGGTTTTTCATCTTCGTGAGGCCCCTCGTGAAGGTTTAAATGTGGTATATCCAAATAGATGTTCGTGATATGAATAAAATGAGGTAAGTGAAATACTCATTAGAAAAATAAATATTTTATTCAACAAGTATATAACATCGCACTTCGGCAAAGCAATAAGGAGACTAACATGACGCTGATCTGAAATCAAAGCTATATAAAGTACTTCCTTAAATGAGTGATATGCCAGGTTTGGGGGATAAGCGCATCGGATAGGTGAGATAGCTTGTAGCCCCCCTTGCCGAGGTCCTCGTGAACGCGGTATGGGCCTTCCCATGTCGGATCCAACTTGTTAAGACGCTCGGCTCTGCTGGCTTCATTATTTCGTAGGACGAGGTCGACTACTTGCAGTGCGGAGGCTTTGACCCTTTGTTGTAATACCGCGCGACTGCCCTTGTACTTAGCTTCGTTTATGAAGGCGAGTTCGCGTTTCTCTTCAAGAGCATCAAGGTTGGCCCGCAGTCGCCCCTCGCTCCCATCCCGGTCAAAGTGAAGAGTGCGTGGGCTTGGTGCGCCGATTTCGGCGGTATGACGGCCTCGGGCCCATAGACCAAGCCGAAAGGGGTTTCTCCGCAAGTCCGAGGTGTCGCTCAGAGGACCAGAGGACTTGTGGGAGATTTTCAGCCCGATCGCTTTAGCTCGGTCTAGCCTCTTCTTTAATCCTTGTACGATCGTGCGGTTCGTCACCGGTCGACCATATGCTGCGGGTGTGCGATCGAGGTGAAACGTTGTTCGATCCGGAGCTCTTCACACCATTTCTTGAAATTTTGTCCACGAACCGGTGCCGTTGTCCGAGATCGAATGTGCGGTATGCAAGCGGCGGACTATGTTTTCCACACGAATGTTCGAATCCTTTTGCTCGTGAGGCTCGAAAGTGGCTCGGCCGACCCATTTTGTGAAGTAGTCTATGGCTACGACTAAATATCAAGCGACACGGTGCTCGATCGAAGGGCCAACGATGTCGATCCCCACCGCATGAAAGGCCATGGACTCGCAGCCGCCGGATCGATGCAGGGTAGCTTTTTGACCGTGGAGTGAAGGCGGCACCGGACACTTTTGACGAGCTCGGCCGAATCTTGAATAAGGGTGGGCAATAATATCCCGACCTCGTCTTCTTTGAAAGAGCCGTGACCGATGTGGCTTCCGCAAGATCCTCTTTCAATCTCATTAAGCACGTAGTCGGCTTCTTCGCCCAAGGCACCTCGGAGAGGTTGAAGGTAAGACTTCCAGAGGCGCCTCATATATGAGATACAGGATTTCACCATCATCTTTTGGCCTCAAGCCGGTCCCGAGGTAGTGTGCCAACTTCCGTGTAGCTTTGGGCGCCATCCGGTTTGGCTCAACTTCGTGATAGCGCCGACGTGGGCGCCTCGATGCTTCGGAATGAACTTTCTCCATCGGGCGGATTTGCCGACGACGGCCAACTTACTAAGGACGCGGCCGGCTGTTTTCCCTCGTGGGATTTGGTGAATCTTGAAGTACTGAACGAGGTCAAGATCTCCTTCGCTTCTCAAGGTATTGCTTCATTCGATCCTCCTCGCCTCAGATGTGTTTGGGACACGGTTTACCACGACACAGGAATCTCCGAATATCCGGACTTTGTCCACTTTCAATTCCTTTGCGGTGGAGTCCCGAGATCGGTGTCAGTACTCCACTTCGTTGTTGGTGGTCGGAAGGTAAACCGAGGCGACGCCACTTTTGCTTATCCGGGCCGAGGAGGAGGATGTACGCCGTGGCGCGGGAGTCTTGCATGAAGCTCCGCCTAAGCCCCGCCACCACATCCGCCACTTGTCTTAAAGGTAAGCAACCATCGGGCGATGCAGGATGTGTTCCTCCGCTGTGGAGGCGGGAGTGACCTCATTGCCTCGTTGGTAGAGCCGACTTGGTGAATTTGGCCTCCGCCAGGAAGTCAGCGAGAGCTTGCCCTTTTATGGCCGGCCTGGGGGAGTACGAGATGTCGTGCTCGCCGAGCTCTAGTGCCCACTTGGCTATACGTCCAGATGACTCTGGCTTTGACAAGACTTGTCTTAAAGGTAAGTCCGTTAGTACCTGGACGGAATGGGCTTGAAAGTAGGGTCGAGGCGTCGTTTGGCGTTCACCAGGGCCAGAGCTACCTTCCCGAGGTTGGTATACCTTGTCTCCGGTCCTTTGAGAGCCCGGCTGATGAAGTAGATGGGGAGTTGCCGTCCCATCTCATCTCGCAGATTGGGCAGATCAAAGATCGATTGCCTCGTCCGAGGCGCCGGATCTAGCGATAGGATTTCACCTTGCTTGGGCGGATAGGGTCGGCGGTCGGCGAGATATTCCTTGTTGTATGGGCGACTGGTGTTCTTCCGCCAGGAAATCTGGAGCTCTCTAAGGATCTTGAAGAAGGAAGCTTCTTCTCGGCTCGAGATAGGAATCTGAGGCGGCTAGGCATCCGGTGAGTTTGTGAATCTCACGGATGGTTCTTGGCACTTGCATGTCGAGCACTGTCTTCACCTTGGTAGGATTGGCCTTGAGCCTTCTTGAAAACCAGCATCCCGGGAATTTACCCGTCTTCACCACGAATGTGCACTGGGATTAAGCTTGAGGTTGGCCGACCTGAGGAGCTGGAGGATAGTTTCGAGGTCGGCGGTGCAGTTCTCAGCTTTTTTGCTTTTGACTACTATATCGTCGATGTAGACTTCAACGATTTCCCCTATGTGATCTTTGAAGATCGCGTCCACCATCCTTTGGTAGGTAGCTCAGTTTTTCGGACCGAAGGCATCTTTCGGTGGCAAAGACACAAGTCGGTGATGAGCGCTTTTTGGGGCATCCTCCGGGCTCATCGGGACTTGGTGGTATCCGCTTGTATAAATCGAGGCGAAGATCTCATGTCCCACCAATGCCTCCACCTTCTTGTCGATGTTCGGGAGGGTATGATCCTTTGGGCGGTGTTTATTGAGGTCGGTATAGTCGACACACATCGTCGTCCCCTCTCGGCTTTCGAACCACAACCCAATTAGCCATCCGGGTTGGGTATTTGACCTCGTCTGATTTTAGCCTCACGAGTTGGGTCACCTCGTCCCTTATGACCTGGTCAGCTCATGTAAAACTTCTCTTCTTACCGAACCGGTTTAGTGGCGGGTCGATGTTGAGGCGATGAGTTATGAGCTCGGCGAGACCCGGTCATGTCAGTGGGGACCATGCAAATACATCTTTGTATTCCTTAAAAGCTGCATGACACTGTTGGCGAATATTAATGAACCACAGGTGCCGACCTTGACAACTTTGGAAGGGTCGTCGTCGTATAGCTGAAGATTCTCAGTCAGGTCATCCCGAGGTGGCAACTTCTGAGGGTTCTGTAATTGTTAGGCCTGAGGTAAGGCCGCATCTTGGGTTGAGACTTGTAGGCATTCTTTAGCTGCCGTTTGGTCACCCCGAATGTTAACACTCCACAGGGGTGGGTATCTTAATGGTGAGGTGGTACACGGAGCGAGACGGCCCTGGTTGCGTCTGACCAATCTCTTCCAGGATAATGTTGTATGGAGAGGAGCTCGGACCAAGAAAAATTGAATGACCTTGGTTACCGACAGGAGCACGCCCTACAGAACCGGAAGGGTAATGACACCCTCGGGTTGAACCGCCTCTGAGTAAAGCTCGCGGGAAGGTGCGGGATGTATAATTCCTCCAACATCAAGTTTATCCAGCAGCTACGGAATATTATGCTAACGGAGGCTTCGATGTCAATGTAGACCCGATGTACATTCTTGTTGCCCACCACGGCTTGTATAGTAATGGCGTCTGGTGGGGCATAATCTTAGTCTTGGATCATTTTGGAGAACACGATGTTCTCTCCATCCCGAGTCGCTTGTTTTGGCTCCTCGGGGTCGACCTCAGAGCCTCATTTCTAAGTGACGACCTCGTCGTACCAACGGGCAGTCCGGTTATAGCATAGACCTACTCCATTGCATTGGGACCTTCGTCCTCGTCATCTTCAGGTCGGGCTGCCGTTGAGGTCGGTCCATGATTGTTACCACCTCCATTTTCCCTCTGCGCTTTTTATTACCCGCCCAGTCGGCCGATGTACTTCTTCAGCGGTCCTTCTTTGACGAGCTCGTCAATTTGTGAGCTCAAGATCCTGCAATCTTCTGTATCGTGACCGTACCCCTGGTGGTAGTCACAATATTTTCTGTTGACTTTTTTGGATCCTCCTTTCATAGGAGGGGTTTTGAAAGAGCTCGGTGTGAAGCTCAAATATTTCATACGGATTTGAGCAGAGGCTCGCTATTGCTGGGGTTTGGCGAGTTCGACCTTGATTCTCTTGGGCCTTTTGATTCTCTCGAACACACTTCGGCGTTCAGTACCTCGGCCTCGATCCTCTGGCTTCCTTCTTTCAGTCCGCTGCTCATCCCAGATCTCTCTCTTCTTCCGGTCCGACTCGTCCCCTTTGACGAAGTTGTCAACCAAGGTCCAAAGGCGACTAGCCGTCTTCGGTACATTCACGGTGATCTCTTTATTGAGCACCGGTCGGATCCCGTTCTTGAATGCGTTGATGATGTAGAGATCGTTACTCTCATCTATTTTAAGGGACTCCTTGATGAATCTTGAGACGAAATTCGACATCGTCTCGTCCCGTCCTTGGCGGATTGTAAGCAGATCGGATGAAGGTTGTTGAGGCGGTATCTTTTGGTAAAACACCATTTGAACCGATCCATGAGGTCTTTGAAGCAATGGATCTTTGTTACGGCGGCGAGGTGAACCAACGTCGGGCGTTGGAGATCGGCACCTCGGGAAGACCTTACACATGTGGAAATCTTCCATCCTTGGTTTGCCATGTTAGTGGTATGGCAAATAGGAAGTCGGAAGGATCTCCGAGGCCATCGATGCGGCGATATTTGGAGCACGGTATCGCCGTGGTGGGTGTATCGAATCTCCTTGAGAAAGGAGATAATCCGGCCGTGCGGTCGAATCCGGGAGCTTGTTGCCATCTCTCTCCGGGAGGAGTGGGAGATCGATAGCGGCGTCGTCGTCCTCCGGGAGTTCGACCGCCTTTCCTCTCTTCTCTCCCGCCCGATCGCATGGGCATTACACCGAGGTGGAGAACGGCTCGCGGATGGTATGAGGCGAATGGTCGCGATAGTTTGGCGGCGAATGAACTCGGGTATTGGGGCGGTCATCGTGCCGCGGTGAGCGTTGATTGATTCAAGAGGTGAGCGACCTCGGTTGCTGTAATCACCAATTCGGGCACTCTTGATGGGCCGCTCCGTTTGTCCTCGGTTGAGGAAACTCGGAATTGATTGAGGTTGGCGTTGAGGAATTCGGACCTTTGCTCGATCGAGGACCTCGTGGGGCGGTGAACCTCTGCTCACCGATGCGAGGTCGGCATCTTCCTCCGTTGGGCGGCCATCCCGAGGGTGTATGGAAGCATTCTCCATGTAGCCCTCGGTGTGTGACACTGGTGGCGTCCGTGATCCCTTTCCCGTGCTGTGTGACCACCGATCGTCCTCTGCGGTTGTTACCGACATCGCCCGGCGAGACTAAGCGTTTGACGTGTCCTTGCCATTAAATTGTAGAAAACACGACTTTTGTTCAAAAAAAGAGGTTCCCACAGACGGCGCCAATGATAAACGTATGCGTTAGTATGCAAGATTTAGAAAAGCGATAAAGAACACAAGAGTTTTACGTGGTTCGATCAAGAATCGGATCTACGTCCACGGAGGTGATGATCCTCAAGATGTTCACTATAATTTTATTACAATGAGTATCTCAAAGAGCTTTAGTGTTCGAGATTTTGCTAACCCTTTTACCTTCAATCTAACTCCTATTTATACATAAGCGGACCTTGTAACGAATCCTTGATTGGCGGGCTCACGATCATACAGAATCGACCATGATCTTCACCATATTGCCCATGATTTCCACCGTTATCCCATAATCTTCGCTTTTGACTCCGTCTTTAATTAGGGTTTTGATAGGGTTTAGAGGCTGTGTTTCGGGTTTAGAGGCTGTGTTTCGGGCGTAACCGAGTAGGGCAGCATTAGGTTAGGCCCAGCTCGTTTGGGCCTGCTAGTGGGCCTGAGAGGTTGGGCCATATCCTATCATTTGGTAAAATAAAATTCTAAACAATTTATAAGCTGTGAAAATACGCTCTAACAGGTTATAAGCTCCCATAAAAATAAGTAGCTCAACCCCAACTTATTTTTTTCATAAGCTTATAAGTAACAGTGAATTTACCAAAATAACCTTATTATGGTTCGTTATTTTCTACATATACATTATCGATTTCATCTCTCGTCAATTTTTCTCTATAACTATGATTTTCTCTCTCTAACTCGTGATTCTTTCTCTAGCTTATAAACTCAATTATCCAAACATTTGACAACTTATAAGCTCTTCAAATATTATGTTTTATAAGCTCTTGAAACATCTTACAAACTCTTTAAAATAAGGCAAAATACCCTCTTACTATTTGTTTTATTCTTCTGAGAATTGCCCACGCTAATGAATTCTTTAGATAATCCTTTGTTTCTTGATATGATTTGTTGTTGAGAAAACGAAACGGAAAAAACAAACAATCTATAACTATATTAAAACAAAATAGTTGCACAATAAAAAATTATACATTTTCCTGCTCAAAACCCATGTATTCCGCCCAAGCATCATCCTATCCATGCAAAAAAAGGCAGTTGTCCAGCTGGCAGCCTACCATTGGAAAGTGATATATAATTGTGCCTTTACCTGTTGAAGAATGTTTTTTTTCATTTTTCCTTTTCTTTCTTTCTCTTTTTCTTCATTCATTTTCTCTATCTTCTCCTTTTCCCTTTTTTTATTTCTTTATTTCTTTATTTTCAAAAATTGTACAATTTGATTCATAATATATATGTAATATGCATCTTAAATTAAAAATCTCCACAAGAGATTTAATTAGATATATGACATAAAAAATAGATTTAAAAAGATTAATATGTAAAAAGAGATTTTAAAATAATTTTTTTTCTATTTTAAATGGTTTTGCTTTTTGATCGTATCTATTACTTTGATTTTTTTTGTCATTTTGTTTACTTTTTCACTTGGATTATTTAGTTTATTTTTCTCCTTTCCTCTTATATTTTTTCAATTTATTTCATTTTTATAATTTTATTTTTCATTTCATTTTTTTAGAATCAATAATTTTTTGAGTTTCTTTTTTAATTGTGGAAGTATTTGTTAACCTATTATTTATTAATTACATATATTATTAAAATAAAATCAATTAGATTTTAAAATTAGAAAATAGATATAATATTATATATATATATATATATAGAAATCGTCCTCATTCTGTTAACTGAAAATTAGTTTAGTCCGTAAATCTTGACTTGTAGATGGTCAAAGATTATTTTCAAACGAGATTATATTTTTTTATGCATAAAATCATGTTTTCTTTACAATTATATTTTTCTACCCAAAAAATTACGATTTCTCTTTAATTATGATTTTTTATACATACAATAATTTTTTCATATATTTTGTTCACGGTTAACAAATATAATTAATTTGTATCAAAACAACCCTATATAGCATTATTGTGTATATTAGTGTATAAAGAAGTGTTCCAAAATTTATAATAATTTTTCCTTTCAATGTCTTTCTATCATATTTATTTATTTTTTAGCATTTTTTACTCTTGTGGTTTGTAATAATATATAATGAATATTCAGTTTAATTATAAAAAAATTGTGGATATAAAGTTTCTAATTTATATTAAGTATGTATTAATATATGATGTAGTTGTACTAATAATATTAATGAACAAAATGAATATATATATTCTTCAATCACTCACAATTTATATATAATTCGATACTACTATTATAGTGTATTGTGGAAGTTCGATTTTGACATTACATCGTGCATAGCGCAGGTGTAATACTAGTAAGCTCATAAAAATGGAAAATCGTTAATCAAGAGTGGTACAACTCATTTCCGCAGTGACTAATTAATGTAGATGTGACGTGGACCAAGGTTTTGTATAGACGATTTGATAGGTCAAAATCGATTACGCTATCTATGAAAACATAAATGATTTTATAAATATGTAACTAGTTAAAATTTGAATATGGTCAATGTCTTACAGCACAATTTAAGTCGCTAATCAAGACTGCTACAACTCATTCCGTAGTCACCATCTATCAAACGTAAATGATATTACAAATATGCACTCTGTATATGAGATGAAATTTAAATATGTACAATGTCTTACAGCACAATTTAAATCGCTAATCAAGAGCGTTACGACTCATTCCCGTAGTCGCTAATTAATGTGGAGATGACGTCAACCTAAATTGTGTATCAAACAGTTTGATAGTTCAAAATTCGCCACACTATCAAACACAAATAATGTCACATGTATGAGTTGAAATCCGAATATGAAGAATGTCTTAATGTCACAATTTAAATGTTGGATTTCCCGTCCCTATCTGAGACCATTCAACTTACAAATTAAAATTTTAGGTGTAGAGCATAGCTTTCTTTTCTTCAGTACTAATGTGCATAGCCTTTGTATATTTATCCAATTAAACCTCAATAGTCCAAATATTAAGCAAAATCCCCATCCCTGTTCCAACCAAACCTGCCAAACAACTTCAACCTTTCGAATAACAGTGCATTTGTTCAATAATATACCATAACTTCCACAAAAAACGTACCAAATAGAGAGAGAGAGAGAGAGAGAGATAACCATAAAGAGATCTACAGAGCCTGTAAAAATGGGCTAGTAGAACCCCAGAAAATTCGAACATAAAAGAATGCTTACTGCTATTACAAGCTTCCTCATCAACACCATCTCCCAACCTGCATTACTGCCCCTATCCTATAGGCAGATGATGCCACCGACTTCCATAATTACTACAGACTTCTAGGAGGAAGCCAAACTGACAGAAAAAACACCACCATCGTCAATACCTTAGCTGTACATTTCACCCTTATCAGTCAAAAGGTTTCAATCCAGAGTTACAGAAAAAGCGTCAACAAAAAAGCTCTTTAGATTTAAAAGCATACAAGAGCTTTCGACATGAACCCACAGTCATGTAAGAAAAGTATAAGAATAAAAACAAAGCAGAAAACAAACCCTTTTACAGACCTAAAAGGGAGGAGAAGCCACGGGTAGGAGGAAATCTTGGCACTGGAAGAGACGAAAATGTAGAATATGGCGTTAAAATCTGCCCAACGTATACACATTCTCTGTTTCCATCTCTGCCGCAACAAAAAGACTTAGAACTGAAAAGAAGAACCAGCAAAGAGAATGACCTCCAGACCACAACAGCATTTTTACAATCCACATCTTCTAGATATTTCCATCTCAGTCAGCCTCGGACAGACTCAGGATTTATCTGTCCGCTGTTTCCACCATGAGCATTAAATCCAGTAACGGGCATGGACCGCTGAGCGAAATTCAGTAACAATTTCTTCTGACTCTCATCAGTATGAGGCAGACTAGCACGTAGAAGTTCCACAGGCATCTCTCTACTTACAGCCTTTGCAGCCTCGGGACCAATTGCCTCTGTGTTCGGTGCATTCTGAACAAATAACGATTGCACTATACTGTCATACTTGCTCACACAGTATTTTGTCAGGAGACCAAAGAAGGCATCGAAAGAAGCCTGCCAAAGGGCAGGATTAGGGATGCTGTAGTTTCCACCAAACTGAGGATCTCTTAACAGGTTTGTGGCTCTTTCTAAAACAGACTTCAAAATGACGGATGCACCATCTCCAGCAGGGCTGCCTACCGGTCGAAGTGGTGGCTGTTCGGAGGAACAAACAACTGCAGCGAGACAAGCACTGAGTGAATTAAGATCCATTCCACTAACACATAGAGAGACTCTTTTGGCTAGATCATTAATGCTAATAGCTCCTTCTTCATCAGATGGCAGGCCACCGAACAAAAATCTTAAATGGCGGAAGATGGCCATGCAAACTATTCGAGCCAGCTCACTGCCAGGTATGAGTAGCTGAAGCAACTTTGAAATAAGTTTCCGGCCTTTGGACAGGGAAACTATACGTAGAAACACTATATCATCCTTGGGAGAGAGCCCAACAGCATTTCCACTTTTTCCCAAGGGATCAACCAGTTGAATAGATGCAGCTAAACCCTCTAATAGAACATGGCGTTTGCGCCTAAGCTGGCTCCCACCATCTTGGGGTTGAGTGAATTGTAAGAGCCGATCAATGTCATCGATCTCGAGAAGAAGACTCAATCCATCTTCAGTAGTTACCCTCGCAGCAAGCATCGGTTCCTCTTCCAAAGGCTTGTCGGATAATTTCTGTTCAGCATTTCCATCCCCACAGGCAGAGGGAAGAGGGTCAACTTCAAGAAGAGGATGAGGCCTACGGATTGAAGAAAAGCAAACCCTTCCAAGAGCATCAACATGGAGATGTGGCTGTAGATCAGAATTATTACGGGAGCGGGAAGATTGTTCCTTTTGCTGAGATGGGCAAAAACGAAACCTTGACCTTGTTTCAGCAGATTTCTTAGCAAGACTTGCTTGATGGTAATAATCATCAACATACGGGTCACTGCCATGGGTAGCAGCAAGCTGCATCTTAAGAATGCTTTCAATCTCTTCAGCAGTCATGTACTTAGATCTAATTTGTGGCAAACTAGTCTCACTCTTATGGCTGCTAGCATCAGACCCTTGATGGGAAAATCTGACTGAATGTCTGCTCTTTCCAGATTTAGATTTTGCTTCTTTCTTGTCTGTTGATCCAAACTTGTTTAAATGTGAAGGAGAGGGGTAGGTACTATATATTTGGGACTGTAATGCTGAAAAATGGGTTAACGATGGTTGATATGAAAGCTGTCCTCTCTGCTGCTGTGGGGACAGCAGATGTGATGGTAATAACCCATTTTGATACTGATGCTGCATCATATTGTTTAAGAGAATAGACTGATCCCCATGAAGAACACCAGCATGACTACACCATTGATTTTGAAGTTGATGGGGACGTGAGATATTAGGTGTGGATAAACGTGACATGTTTGGGTTATAATGATATCCTCGTGGCAAGCCAGACAAAAGGAGAGCAGAATTAGCTAATGAAGAGTTGCTCGAAGAAGAGAATGGCAACTGAGGTCCACCAGAAAGAGACGACAAACTAAGATGATGAGCACTATTTGGTGAAGCTTGCTGTGATCCTGGCGGTGGGAAAGAAGTGAAAGATGATTTTGGGACTAAAATAGGCTCACTAGAACAGTGTTGCAGCGGTTGCTGCTGCTCGGGGTATGATGAAGTTCTATATAACGGTGTAGATTCTTGACGATACAATGAAGAGAGATGTGGCTGTGATGACCATCTCTTGTTTTCCTCATAGCATTCTGAATCTGACATGTGATGGTCAACCCAATCGGGAAAATCTGTTTCTCGTGCCCATTCAGTAGCTGATGAACCTGAAATAACAGAACATTAATCACAAAGCCATCTGCTAAATCATGAAATAGAGGGACAAAGGAGAATACGAAGCAATATTATCTGAAAAATGGAAGTACATACTTGCAACTTGCAAGTCAATTAAAGAGTTTCAACTTATTCTAGCCCTCCTATGAACACAACTACCAGAATCATCCAGAGACACCTAACTAGCAAAGAAAGGTAAAAAATGAGAACTTTGATGCAAATCTTAAGATTTGGATAGCAGTACTCTTCCTAACTCACATACCATGGGTCACAATCACCACAAGCAAACCCCAAACATGCCATAGTTTGGTGAATGCTCAAGCAACAAGCAAAAAACTTACGACATTGCCTCAAACTCAACGACAACAAAAATTTAGCCAAAATTGATACTGACTACTAATAAATAATAACTAGTAAACCTACTAGGAAATAAAGCTCTTATCCAATTTCACAGCAGGAAAATATATGTGCCAAAAACCTATTAGACTTGCAGAGTGAGCAAAAGTGTAAAACACCAATTTAGTCAACGATAAGAATAGCATACTGCCATACTTTGAAACTAATATTTCCTGTTCATATGGAGAATAACTGTAGACAACACCCAAGGATATGAGTTCTCATTTCACCACCGGTGGTGTTAATAATGGAACTCATTGTGGTCTAAAAGAGGAGAAACTATTTCTAATTTCATTAACCAGTTTTCTGTGCACTAGAATTTGACTTCTCATAATATGAATAACAAATAAAGTTGTAAGGGATTCTATCCTTTGATGATATCATACACGAGCGCAATAAAACAAATCTAATGAAGGATGACAGGCCATTTGGCAACTAGAATGCGTGTATGGGCAAGGGGGAGTAAAACGCGTAATTAAATATTTATGGCTTAGAAATTAGATTAATTCTATGTACGTACTCTCTCTTGAGAAAGATCCAGACCCTCGATCACCAATAACACCAGGATGCCTAGGTCCTGAAACAACTTTGTTTAACTGCAAAAGAAAATAATAAAAATGATAAATATATAGTAGATCATGAACAAGCATATCAAGAACTAGAATGGACTATATACAGGATTTAAAGGTCGAGTGCAACTTAACCTTTGCAAATGTAGTAGCCAGATCATCTATGTCAGATAATGGTCCTAATCCTGATCCCTAGAGAAAAGAACAAAAGAATACAATTAATAACAAAGCACTCCATGCTCATAGCCAATCGAAGAATGTGGCCAACAAACAACTTAAATCTTCATATGACTAATAAATTTACAGTAGCAGGTACAATCTACGAGTATACAATTAGTTCATACGAAAAACAACAAAATGACTTGAAGCTTATAGAATGTATCTCCAGAAATTCATGAATGCAACTTATGTAAGGTAAACCACCTGTGATGCTATGCTATTTCTTTTTCCAAATTCAAGCATTAGAATGAAAAAATACAGAAAAAGACCAACAACACAACAAAAAAAAAACAAAAACCTCATATAGATATATGCAGTACAAACACACAGTTCTGTGTAATGTAAATTACTGAGAATTTATTTTCAATAGTTCACCTCATCTTTGTCAAACAAATGATACTCATTCAGCGCATCTTCCCCACCATGTCTGCCTTCAACTCCAGGAGCAGGCTCATCTTCATATTCAAATCCCCCCAATTCAACTTCATCCACCACACCTTTCCCAAAAAAAGTATACTGGGCCGCATCAAACAGCGCCGCATCTGCATCAAGCAATACACAACAAAAAAAATGCAATAAAATCAATTCACAACGAACAAAATACCCACGCTCAACCATACTAGCTCGGCGCCCTAAATTCTACAACAAACAACAAATTACGCAGGACTAAAAACACACAAAACAAACGTGGATTGAAATCAAAACATCAAAACCCAAAAAACAAAATACATAGATAAAACTACGGAAAAAGAGGCGCGAACCAGAAAATGAGCTGCTGGAGTCGGTGAAATCGTTGAGATCTTTCCATCCAGATCCCTCCATAATTACGAAATTAACAGACGCGGAATGAAAGCCCTAGCTGCAATCGCATGAACGGTGATGTAAACCCAACCACCACCACCGCCACCGCCACCACCTCTTGCCGATAATTAGGGTTTTGATGCCGACGACGAAAACAGTCACTGTTGCGCGCACAGTAAGCTGTTACCCGTGCCCATATTTATGTGACAGAGAGAGACAGAGATAGAGTTTTTTCTCTTTTTTTTTTTTTTTTGGGGGTGTTGGAGCATTGTGTTGTGTATGTATATATATTCGCTTCCGCGCGAGAGAGGAGACAGAGGATAATTCTTCTAATAAAAAAATAAAATAAAGTGTATTAATTGGGCAGACGTAATAAGTAAGAATTTAGCATTGACTTTTCTCATCCATGTTGGGATCTGAGGTGATACTGTTACGTTATTCATGGCCTTATAACATACTCTTCTACACATCTAAGCTTTTATTTTTATTTTCAAATATATTTCAAATTATTACTCTTTTTTTAGTTCTATCATAAATTATTAACTTAACCAACTATTTTCTAAATTTTAAAAAATTATATAAATCTATCTTCGGATTAATTTTCGGATACCTAGAAGTATAATATGATTATCTGGAACCGTACGTGCATTCAAAAATTAATTGAATATATATGGTTTTCGATCAAATTAATTGAAGGGTAATTAATTTTTATTTTCGAGCACTAGAACGAAATCAATTTTAATTTCAAGATTTTAATAATATGATCGTGATAGGGCCGGGGCTAGTATTTTATAAAGACAAAAACTTGGATGAGCTCCGCCTCACCGTGAGCTCACCTTTATTTTTTATTAAAATAATTATATATTAATTATGGAGAGTAAGGATAATTAGATTTTGTTAATGTATAATTAAATTTATTAATTTTTAATTATAATTTTTAATTCAAAGTTAGAATTTATTAATTCATAATCATGGTTTATTAATTCATAATTACTGTTTATTAATTCATAATTAAGGTTTTGAAATTCACAAGTAGGGTTTATTAATTCAAAGTTAGGGTTTATTAATTCATAATTAGGGTTTATTATTCAAAATTAGGGTTTATTATTTCCAATTGGGGTTTATTAATTCAAAATTAGGGTTATCAATTCCAAATAGGGTTTATTAATTCAAAATTAAGATTTATTAATTTACGATTAGGGTTTATTATTTCACAATTAGAGTTTACTAATTCAAAATTAAAATATATTAATTTACAATTAAATTTTATTAAACTAACTAATTAATTAATTAAAATTAATTAATTAAGATTAAGAATTAATTAATTAATCAAAATTAATTAATTAAAGGGTGGTCTCACTGTACGCACGCACAGGAGGCCATCCCTTTTATAAATGGGCAGGTGAAACTGTAGTTTTATACTATTTAAGATCAATTTTGAATGGACGAAATACATTTACATATGAAAAATAAGACAATACAAAATACAACATAAATAGAATAACAAAAAAAAATAAAAAAATTGGGTAACTGTGGGGCAGTCCGGCCTTGGCTGCACCTATGGTCGTGACCTGTCCTTACGTGCTTCTATGTATACTGTATTATCTATCATATGATAATATTTTATTAATATAATTATAATAAATATTATCATATAAAAGAGGATATAGGACACCTACATGATTTATGAAAATTTCCCGAGAATGGAAGTAAGAAAGAGAAAACGGAAAAGGGTTTTCTACATATGTTTGTTTTAAAAATCGAACTTTGTCATATGTAAGTTTTTTGTTTTTTTAGTTGGGGAAAAGGGGATAATGGAAATTGGCGTAATTTTTATTTTTTAATAAAAAAATTTGAATTGAAATGAATATATATTGGTCGAATATTTTTAAATCACGATAGAGGTTTTTTTGTTTTGTTTTAGATTTTGTCGATTTTATATTAGTAGATTTAGTTGCTTTCAATTTTTATGATTGTGATTTATGTAGTTCTTTTCTAATGAATCTAACAGGGTTAAGTTTTTTCTCATTATTATATAAATATATTGTCAATTCATTTGACACGTAACACTACCGTCCATTTATGGGATAACATCGAGTCGTCGCTTGATCTATTTTTTAATAATGATTTTTCGGAAAATAAATTTTTTTCTTCTATTTTCAAAATATTTTTTCCATATACGTCAAAGTCTCATGGAATTTTTTAATCGGTATGCTATTTTCGTATTGACCAGAGATGTGGAGTGGTTTTTTGTATGTATAACTACAAAAGAACTGTATGACCTTAAATCAGATGTAATATTTATACAAATTCACTCCAAAGAACCAAACATGATAATTTTATAATTAGTTACAAAGAAAACAATATGTGTATATATATATGTGTTATTATTTTTATTATTTCTAAACCCTTAAAAGTTCTATTTTGTCGCAGAATTAAATAGCAAAATATCAAGGAGAGTGAGATACAAGAATTAGTATCCAATAAATCAATAGATTGAAAACGACAAGTAAATCAACCGAAGACATTAAAAATATAGCGTGCATCATGTTATCAAACTAAGACAAAAGTGGCCCATAAAATTATGAAAGTTTGATTTTAAGCACAAATCGAGGACATCCTTTATTTTCTAGTATACTTAATACTAATTAATACATAGCATGTTTACATTAATTAGCAATAAAACTGTCACATTATCAAAATAAATGAAATGCGATGAGAAGAAGAGAATCCATGCCAACAATGCCAATCGAACTAAGGCCAAGATATGCATAAAATTTGGGGTGGTTTCCAAGATTTTTACCATCTTAAAAAAAATCGATATAATTTTGAATATTCCAATAGCACCACCACCTTTTGATTTATTGAAATTCAACATCTTCTATTTTTTCTATTGTTAAAACGACATTTATCAATCAATTTTCATTGAAAATTTTGAAGATATTTTGAAGTCGCTACAAATCATAAAATGATGGTATTATTGAAAAAATTTCAAAGTCGTGGAATTTACAATACAAAAATCATGATTTGTTTATCAATTATGCATAAAATTATGAAAGTGTGATTCCGAGGCTTGAATCGAGATCCTTTATTTCCCAAATATGTTACTTTCATTTAGCGCTATAAATGAATGAATGTTTATTCGTGAAATTTATTTGGATTTCATTTCGATAAAGTTAGATTCGAGTTTGTTTAGTGAAGCTCGTTAGCTAAACAAACCAAACTTAAGCATGATAGTATTGAGTTCGTTGGCTCGTGAACAAGTTCGTTAAGCGATTTACTTTGAAAATATAAAATTATTAACTAGATATAATTATTTTCTTTCTATAATTAGTAATTATTATATTAAATCTCTAATTATTTTTATTTGTTATAAGAAATCGATAAATATATTGTGTTATTATGGATAAAATAATTTATTTTTAAAATAAAATAATCAATATTCTAAACATATATATCTAAATTTAGAAAGTTTATTTGGGTTCGATTAAAGCTCGAATAAACTCGTGAGCTCAAAATATTCGATAAATAAAACTCGAGACTTGGTTCGATCTTAAATAAATGCTTGAAATTAACGATGATGTTATTCATTCGATTCGATTACACCCCTACTTTCATCGATACACGACGTGTAAAGACATTTATGCAATAAGATACTATATTATATGAAATGAAAATATGACGATAGGTGAGGAATTAAGACTGAAAAACAAATGGAAATAAAGGCAATCGCATACCTTAATCAGTATAGGAAGCCGATAGGTAAACTCTTTTTTGCAACATATCTCAATTATTGCATTTCTTCTATTTGGTAATGCATGACATGTAACATGATTTCTTTGCCCTATAATTAGTAATTATTGTGTTAAATAACTATTTTTATATCGATAAAATAATTTATTTTAAAATAAAATAATCTATATATATATAAATTTATCGATATCGAATAAGGATCGAAATATTCGATAAATAAATGCTACACACTATTTATACGCTACACACTATTTATGAGCACATGTCACTAGCACTACTGACTATATGACATGTAGTACACGTCAGTATTTTTTTTTTTTTTTCTTTTCATTTTCATTTTGTTTTAAACCATTCATAAACATAAAATTTATAAATTACACAAAAATCAAATTCTTATTAATTGTATTCCTCACTTTTAAGTTAAATAAGAAAACAACAAACCATGCTTTAAATTTTATATTATTTGTAAATTTGGTAATTCTGATTAATTTATAAATTAATTATGAGATATAAGAGAAAAGAATATATATATATATATATATATATATAGGAGATGGATCACGTAAGGATACAAATATTGATAAGAATAAGAGTATAACATCGAACGTATAAGTTATTGTAATAAATGTATAAATTTGTTGCATCAAATTCGATGCAACAACTTTATGTTCAATGCTATACTTTTTATGTTAAATTTAGTGCAACAATTTATACATTTAGTACAATAACTAATTTATACGTTCAATATTGTATTCTTATTTCTCATCAATATTTGCATTCTTACCGAACCTAATATCAGCGCTACTCATAAAAGATTTAAGATATATTACTTCTCTCTATATAGATATATATTAGAAATTATGCCATATTATATGAAACAAAACACAACATGAAAACGAAATTGCCGACTAATAAATCTCAAACTTATTTGGTCCACATATAAAAAGAAAAGTTGTTATTAGCATTTTTTGGTATCACTCATGAGAATATTGGACCACTTAATTTGTTCCTGCACAGTTCATGGGCTCTACACTTAGTTGATATAGACATATTAGTGATACCACATGACATGTTTTTCCACAATACACAATAACAGCCGATCATTTCTAATTTTCTCCCAAATCACAAGAATTAGGTCCACAAGGAGAATAAAACTAAAGCTACTTTCAAAATGCATAAGGTTTTTTAAAATAAAAAAATAACAATAATTACATTTTGCAACCAACTTCTATTGCGTGAAAAGCAATCGATTTTTAGTAATATTTAAACATTGTTTCAATTAAAAAGACAAAAGCTAGACTACGACAAGCAACTTGCAAGTTGTTAATAATTTCAATTTTGTTTTTTGTATTATTTATTTTCTCCAAATTCTTGCGACCCAACTTGAAGTTTGTCTTAACCAAGAATTGCCAATTTTAGCCCGGCTCGTAGGCTAGCCTGACCCAGCCGAATTTTAGGGCAACTGCGCAATGAAATTATAGACCCATTAAAATTCGGATTGATCCGGCCTGTATGGACCACTTCGACAGCCCTAACCCTAACTCAACAAGGGCAAAGCTGCAATAACACTTTTTTTTGCAAGGGAGAGATAAAGAGGAAGAGATGTCACTAAAAGCCTCAAACTCCAATATACATACCTTCCAAATGCAAGTACAACTAATTCATATTCCTAAAATCCGCTTAAAGTATTTCGTTTCTTTGGTAGCAGTATTTAGGAGAAATGTATAAAGTAGTTAAAGTGTTAAAAAGTGGGTAGGGTCCACACTTTTGAAGGATAATTATTTCACAAATGGAATGAGACATTTGTAATGGGACAACCCAAAAATGAAAGTGAGACATTTTAAATGGGACAGAGGGAGTAATTCATAGGCAATATGAGTGATCGTAAGAAATACATAGAAATTAAAGGAAGAAGTAACATGGTATGGCATCTAAACACAATATATGCAAAAATGTGTTGGGAAATAGATCTATTTACGAGTCAACGAGCTTTAGAAGGGCCAATGCTAGAAACTAGTTGCAAAAATGACCCTTAGGTGGCTCTAGTTGGTGGACCGAACGGCTTTATTATTGAAAGATTACTAGTTCGAATCGCACCACTGCCTCCTAGGTCAGGCTTCTTAGAGTTAGAAAGAAAAAGATACATTAGTAGAATGAAGTTTGTTACCTCCGGCTTGGTACAATGAATATAGTGAACTTCACTCCAAAAGCTAAGCCACAACTCTAAAAAAAGGAGCACGAATAAGTGATCGAATCTAATATTTAATATACTTCTACTTTGAGGTTTATGAGATGTAAATAGGGCTTTGAAACTACCAGAGCGGGCCCATCAGGTCAAAGAGAGAATAAGGTTGGCTTAGGCACATGCTCCACTCAATTTCAGTAATCCCATTTATTCTTTAGTGGAATAAATTTATCATTTGAGATGAATATAAGAAATTAGTTCATTGAAGATCCATCTTTATTCATTTTATTATATCATTGGGTTGACCCATTCAGACCTATTACTTGGTAATTTTCGGCCATCCTATAGTGGGCCAATTATTATACTGGGCTCAGCTTAAAGTATAATTAATTAATATATCATATTTATTAATTAATCATTATATCTCCTTGTCTCTATATAATCTATATATAATACGATTAGTGAAATATATTGCCACATCATTCTTTGATCCTACTTGGCATTCTCATATTTCTTCAATCTTATTTTTTTTAAATTCTTGATTTATACCTACTTAATTCCATATTTTAATTCTAATAATTATGTTATATACCAAATTCCAACTTACCTTAATTAGATTATTGCTATAGATTGATTACTTAAATAAATGATTTATGTTACATTTGTTGCTATTATTGAATTAACAATATAAGCAATTCAACATTGGTGATCATGTCTGTTTCTACCGCTGCCATATTTTCATAATATATCGATTCTTTTTTAGTATATATCTATTATTGAATTCATTAGTTATTTCTCATTCATCTTTAATAAAAATTTGAATATCACGTCGTTTTTCATCAAATTTCATTGATTGAAGACCTAGATAAAAGGTTATTTACATATTTGGATAATTAGCGAGTAATAATATACATATTTGGGACGGAAACGAGTAGTAAAATTATTTTTAAATGGATTTTGGACATGTACAAGTACATAAATTCTAAATGAATCCGAACATTATATTAAATGACATGCCTAAGTGGAATTTTCCACTTTTTAATCTTTTTTAGAATTACAACTCACACACTCATGCTCTCGGATGATCTGAACCCCAATCTATTGGTTAGAGAGGAAACTTATCAACTCAGTTGCGGTTTGTCGTCGACTTTTTAATCTTTTGTTCGAATATTTTCTTAGTAATGTTATGCTTTTTTTAGTGAGATAGATATTGTAATAAATAATATTAAAAATTTAAAAGAGCTTGAGTAATTAGTGGGTATTACGATATGAAGTTTGATAAGATAACATATAGTAAAAATCACTTTTAATCTAGTTTGAGAATGGTAATTTATATACATGGGTTTGGGATAAGAACATGTTGTAAAATTATTTTTTTAATTGGGTTTGAGACAAGTAAATGTATATAAATTCTAAACGGGTTGAAACATTAATCAACATTCCTAAGTGACATTTTCTATATTTTTTAGTCTTTTGTTTACTTATTATTAATATTTACTTATAATGTCCACGTTTTAAATGAGAGAGATAACAATTAGTGTATCGACATCACATTTGTACATTTAAAATATATTTGAGTAATTAGCAAGTATTATTATATGGATTTGAGATGAGAATGTGTAGTGAAATAACGTTTTTATTGGATTTAAGAACAACTACAAGTATATACATTTATAAACTACGATTGCATATTGGAGACACCATCTTAATCATTTACCTACATGGCATCTCTTACATTCTTTATTTTTATTTACTTTAAATACACATTTTATGTATTGTTAACCATCTATTCTAATTTTAAATTATTTTGTATTTTCAAAATTTTCTTAATTATAAAGTGCATAATTTCATTTTTCATTTCTATTTTTCTTTTAAATTTTAAATCATACATAAAACAAAGGATACTTCATCGATTATATAAATAAAATGATATTTACGAAAACGAGTAGTATAATCAGTGGGTTTTAATATACGGATTTGAGACAAACAAAGATTAGTAAAATTAATTTTCAAATAAGTTTGAGACATTTTAGGTATATAACTTCTAAATGAACATATCCATTAATATGTATATCCAAGTAGAATTTAGGTTCACATTTATGATTTATTATGTAAAATGATTCACCATCAAGTTTCGACGGGTTATCAACTAGTTATTATATGATAAGAAGATTATTATTATATCTATTAAATATGTTGGAACCTTGATCTGATTAAGGTTTGTAGAGCATTATAAATACTAAAGAGGAGAAAACCGATAGCATCCTAATACTATTGATTTTAAAAAACGATATGGTGAGGGGATATAATTTTTGATGTCTCACCCAGTATTGAAGATCAAGCAACCAGGACACAATCTAAAATATCAAAGTTGGAGTCTGTAATTGATTTGCTCTATCGTAAATTCTCAAGTAAACACGAAAAAACCTTTATGTGATGCAATTTATTATATAATAGGATGCTACGAATATAGTTAATCTATGGTGAATTAAACATCAAAGATAGATCATCGAGAACACAAAAAATATAATTAATCTATGGTGAATTAAACATCAAATATAGTCTGACTTGGTTATACTCTCACTAGGCTACTGAAGACTTGTAAGATTCCGAAAAGTTTTATGTCAGATGTATTCTTGTCCCTCCCTAATACATCTGATACTATCAATCAAGTTCGATCTATAATAAATTATATATTTATTTCATGATATTTATTCTAATTAGAAATGTGAAAGCTATGCTAATGATTGTTGTGTACTAGTTGTCAAGAATATAACAAATTTCTACTAGTGGCAATTCTAGTTTTAGTCTCATTTAATAAGATGTGGTCTGTCTTTTTGAGAATATTCATTCGCTAATGATCTTGTGTATTGAAGATAATTTTTTCTTTTCAAAACTTCATGATAAAATAATTTCAAATTTTAATATATTTATATTAATTTTTCAATTGATATTTTTTGTTCTGTTTTGTATAGTTAAATAAAAATATAATCCTGCGTCAATTATACTTTTTAAAATACGTTAGACACATTTTTATTAATAGGTGCAATAAAGAAGCATATGTTTGGAAGAGAGAGAATATAAATTTTTGAGTTATAGTATTTACTAGTTGGGGAGAATAAATCGGACTAGTTATGAAGCCGAAAATCTCATGTTCGAATTTCAATAACATTTTTATAGAGCTAAGTTTGTCATACTTGATTTCATATGATGATTTATCTCTTTTGTAGATATTGTACATTATTGCATAATTGTTGAGTTCTTACAACATCAAAAATAAAATAAAATAAATAATAGAACTGAGTTTTGTACCAAACTGCTGCAAAACTGAATATACGTAACCTGTTTTTTTTTATGACATGAAAAAAGCATATATAAGTATTACATATATGATTAGCTATTGAATAATTTGAATTACAAGTGAAGAAAGAAGAAGCACGTACAAGTTGTAAAAATGAAATTAAAAAATAAAAAAAACTATATCATCACCGACCCTTGAGCTTTCTAGTTTTTCTTATTTTGGTACCTTAATTTTATATTTTTCGACTTTGCAATTTCAACTTCCTCTTTTCTATTTTGTTACAACTACTTACTTTTCCAGACACAATAATACTGGATGCCATTGCACTGATTGAGACCAAGCTTACAAAGCTAAAGCTCAAGACGTTTCTAGCAAAGCATTTTAATCAATGGGAGTGTGTCCACAATTTTGATGAGGTTGCTATCACCTGTTTCTCTCGTATGATGACATCAACCCTTATCCTTCTTGGATTCCATAGGATTAGGATACGTCCCAATTTCACTTGTGTTATTACCAATACTACTTTTGTTTGCTCGATTGTCTATGGTTTTTGGCAAGTTATACATAGACGGGAGCTTTGGGATTCTTTGATCGTCCATGTTGATCCATCAAAACCTTGTATTGTGGCGGGAGATTTCAACTGTGTTCTTGACCCGGATGAGAGGATTGGAGGGCGAGTACCGCTTGAGCGAGAGTATAATGACTTTGTTGATACTTGTGCACTTGTAGGACTCGAGGATTCCCCCTCGACGGGCTACCACTTTACGTGGACCGATACAGTGAAGTATTCTAAGATTGATAGGGTTTTAATTAATAATGCTTGGATGGATGCTAACCTTTTTTGTAGGATAAATTTTCTGACGAGAGGTACTATATCTGATCATTCGCCGGCACTGATCACACTATTTAGAGATGTGACTAGGTACCATCGTTTCTTCAAGTTCTTCAACATGTGGATGAAGCATCCTGACTTCAAACGTCTGCTTGAAGAAAATTAGAGTGAACAAATGAATGGTCGATCACAATGGATTTTGGCTGCAAAGTTGAAGAATATGCAACAGATTTTCAAGGAGTTCAATTTCAAGGAGTTCAACCACCTCACAGAGAGGACGGGTATTTCTAGAGCTGCATTGCAATCTGTGCAATTGGCTCTGGATAGTGACCCCATGAATGGGAATTTGTTGGAACAAAAACTTGGTCTTCAAAACAAGACTAAGTTCTTGGAGGAGGTTGATCGTAGTTTCTTTAAACAAAGAATGAAGAACATGCACATTAACCTCTCTGACAGATGCACTAAGTTCTTTCACTCTATGGTGAAAAGAAACCACACGCGTAACACCATTTCTTTCTTGTGCAGGGATACAGAGGAACTGACTTATGACATGGAGGAAATCATTGGAGCATTTGAGACCTTTTATACTGAGCTCTTTGGTGTAAAGGTTCCCACGAGTGGATTCGATCCTACCGTGTTTGAGGAGGGACCCCGATTTGATGCGCAAGATAGAATTGATATGGTTATGGAGGTATCCCAGATGGAGATTAAGAATGCCTTGTTCAGCATTGCGAGTGACAAGGCGCCGGGACTAGATGGCTATCCTTCAGCCTTCTTCAAAGAGAATTGGGATATCATAGGCCATGACGTGGTTTTGGCTGTGCGAGAATTCTTCGAGAAGGGGGTCCTATTGAGGGAGTTAAACCACTCGGTGGTCACTCTTATTCATAAGATGCATCACAATCCCACTGTAGCTGACTTCAGACCGATTGCATGCACAAATGTCATCTACAAGACTATCACGAAGATCCTAACCGAAAGGATGACGTCTTTGATGGGAAAGATCATTGATCCTGCACAATCTGGTTTTGTGAGAGGAAGAAACATCTCAGACAACATCTTCTTGGCTCAGGAATTGCTTAGATGTTATGAGAGGAAACAAATCACCCCGAGATGCATGCTTAAGATTGACCTTCAGAAGGCTTACGATTCGATCTCTTGGGACTTCCTCAGACGGGCATTGGATGGTCTGGATTTTCACCCATGTTTCACCTATTGGATCATGACATGCATCACCTCGGCAACTTATACTCTGGCTATTAATGGAGGGACTCATGGGTTTATCAATGGTCAGCGTGGGCTTAGGCAGGGTGACCCGATGTCACCCACTTTGTTCCTTTGTTGCATGGAGTACCTATCAAGGATGTTGAAGAAACGAACAAGGGAGTTGGATTTTCAATATCATCCTAAGTGTAGTACTTCGACGCTTTCGCATCTTGCCTTCGCTGATGATTTGTTACTTTTTGGCAGGGGTGACATTACATCAATGGAGGTGTTTGCGGATGCCCTTGAGGACTTCTCTTGCGCTTCGGGGCTGAAGATAAATAATCACAAGTCCTTGATATTCATGGCGGGAGTTCGACCATTTGAGAAGCAGGCGATCTTAGATCTGTTCGGCTTCCCCTTGGGAGAACTTCCGACAAGATATCTTGGCATCCCTCTATCTTCGAGGAAACTAGGAGTCACTCAGTATAGTGGACTAGTGGAGAAGATAGCATCTTGTATCCACCGTTGGTCTAATTTACATTTATCTATTGCAGGACTGTTGGAGTTGATTTGATCGGTGTTACAGGGCGTGGAGTGCTTCTGGCTGCAGGTTCTACCTCTTCCGGCCACCGTAATTGATCGGATCAATACGATGGCTAGGAGGTTCCTGTGGGGTTCGACCCATTGTCCTGTTGCTTGGAAAGTTGTTTGTCTACCAAAGGATGAAGGAGGTTTAGGACTACGAGATCTCTCGACTTCGAACAAGGCCTTACTGGCAAAGACTTTGTGGAACATCCATACCAAGAAGGACTCCCTGTGGATTCAGTGGATCCATGCCGAGTATCTGACAACCACCACCATATGGGAGTTTCCTATTCATATTCGTTTATTCCCTACTTAAGAATATCCTCACCCTTCATGATCGTTTTTTGTAGGATTCTGGAGGTGATCATTATAGAGCTACAGAGCTACTCGAGAGTTTGTTTGGCTCCAAAGGGACAAGAGCCCCGTACCACTATGTCCGTGAGAAGGGTGAGAGGCAGTTCTGGCACAAGTCGATATGGAAAGATTACATCCCGCCTAAGTTTTCCATCACCATGTGGCTACCCATGAGGGGAAGACTTAAGACGGTGGATAGACTTCGACATATGAATATCTCACAGGTATGTACTATTTGTAATACCCATTTAGAGTCTCATGATCACTTGTTTTTTGAGTGTAAAGGCACGGAGATGGTATGGAGGCATATTAGAGAATGGCTCCACCTCCCGAGGAGGATGATTACCATTGCTAGTGCTATCAAGCACATCAAGAGGGAGAAGAAGACGGGGTCTGCAATCATCCTTCGAGCCAAGCAGATTGGTCTAGCAGCTGCGGTTAATCACATCTGGTATGCACGCAACAAGCTTATCTTCGAAGACATCCCCTTCGATGTGAAGACCATTGTGAAGAGTATTCAGGAAGATTTTATGCAGCTTTATATTTTTTGTATCCAGTGGACCCTGTTGCTTCTCATTTTGAGTTGGCTATGTAGTAAGCTGAGGGATGTCTCAGTCTTGATTTTGGATCCACTGTTGGGATGCCATAAGTTGTACTTCATCTCTGTTATTGGAATTTGGGTGAGTGTGTTGAGGGACTGTTTCGGCCTAACCAAAACAGTGCACCTCATTTGTTTGCATGCGTTCACAAACCCCACCCCTTGTGCCACGCGATTACACTGCACCAGGGCACTCTTTTCCCCACTGTCATGTTTTAATGAGGCACGTCCCTACTACGTTACTTAGGGGTTATTGGGTTTGTTTCTTTACTGCTTTGCTAGTGTGAGCGAGTCGCTCTTTTGCCTATATTTTTTGGCCAATAGATCCTTTTTATCCCACCCCATACCTTGTTTTTTCGGAAACTTGGTTGTATCCCCCTCGGGTGTGCCTGAGTTCAATTTGTAACACGTCTTTATCCGTTTTATGTTATTTCGTACGTTTTGATAAAAAAAAGAAAAAAAAGTAATACTCTTTCCATTTTTCCAGCACGATTTTACTCCATTTTCTTTTAAGAAACCATTTTAAAAGTTTGAAAATTCATAAGTTTGCATTGCAAAATTAATGAAAAAATGATTACAAATTCTAAGAAGCACATTGGGTATTATTGATAAGAAATAAATTTTATTAGATACATTATTATCACTTTAGTGCTTTTATCAATTTATATATTTTGTTAACTTTTGAAACCTTTAGTAATTGAAATTTGAAACTTTGACGGGGAGAGAAAAGATTCACAATATATTTTTGTGACTTTAAATTTGAAAGCAGTGAAAATTAGGATTAGAATACTAACGAGTAGATGTTTACTTTTAAGGATTAGCCTATATAGATAAAATAATATAGATTAATTCTTTATTTACTTTAATGGATCAGAACATTAAGATATCCCAAGACCCTTGATAATTTTTATCATTTAAGCTAATTTAGTTTGATTCAGATCCCATTAAAATGATAGGATTGGAGAAATTGTAATAATGATGATAAAAATATTTAATCATGAACGCCCTATAAATTTATACCACAATAATGTGAAAAAACACAAATAAAAACTACAATCGAAAGTAGATATAATCTATCTAAAAGAAAGAAATTATTTCTAAAATTATCATATCATTAATCTACAACAAAATAATCAATACAATATTTCAGCATGATGGAAAAGCATGCCAAAAGCTACTGAGTTCGAACCCACAATAGTTTTCAGGTTAAGCACGTCATTCCAAATTTTTCTAATATAATCTACTTAGAGCACACCTTAAAAAACAATCCGAAATCAGAAAATATGGTGTTCTTTGTTATCTTCTTTCACATTGGACTTGGAGCATCAAGAAATTTAATATCATGATTTGAGCTTCTCATATTGTGTTGCTAAAAGGTGTTATATAAGTTGGATTTCTATTCATAATTATTTATTCTTGATTATATATCCATATCAACTTTGAACAAAAAAGAAAAAAAAAGGATAAATAACAGTTAATATCCCTACGTTTGAACATTTTTCATTTAGTGTCCCAACATTAGCATTTTGTTAATAAAATTCAAAACGTTTCATAATTTTTCACTTAATGTCCTCCAGTGAGATTCCAACGCCCAATACTTACGTGGCTCGCCGGAGAGTTCACCTCAGCAATCCACGTAGATAAGGTGTAGTAACATATTTTATCCCAACGTTTGAACTTTTTCAATTAGTATCTCAACGTTAGCATATTGTCACTAAAATCCCTAACGTTTCATAATTTTTCATTTAATGTCCTTTGGTGAGTTTTAGGTGCTCATATGCTTACATGACTCGCTCGAGAGTCCATGTCTAAATAATAATTATAGGAAACAACGTTATTTCTCGCAAGCAGCTTCAAGATTGGTCAAAGTACTAAACGACCTCCTCCTCAAATCGACCAATAAAAGGTCATCGGAGATGGTGTTGAGGGTGTTCTATTTGCTCTGTTAGTGCGCGTAGGGGAGGACAGGGATGTTACAGCACGATGTCAGACTGGTCGTGTTCTCGAAGAATATACTTAAGGTTTCTCACACGACAAGTGAGAGGGCTGTGAGGGTTCTGAACTCGGTCTAGAGATTCTTGACGGCAATGGCTATGTTGCAGGAGATGGTACATATTAAGTGGTGGTGAAATTATGCTTGACGCTGCAGGTCGAGTGTAGGGTGAAGACAAATGAGAGGGCATGGAAGATTTGGTGCCACATGTGAGAAATACTACCATTTCCCATAATTATATTTTTAATTATTTAAACATGGATTCTCAGACAAGCCATGTAAGCATATAAGCGCTAAAAACGCATCAAATGACATTAAGTGAAAAATTCTGAAACACTATCGATTTTAATAACAATATGCTAACGTTGGGACACTAAGTGAAAAATTTCAAACGTTGGGATATAATTTGTTACTATATCTTATCTATGTGGATTGCCAACATTGACTCTCCGTTGAGCCACGTAAGCATTGAGCACCGGAATCTAACCAAGGACATTAAGTGAAAAATTATGAAACGTATGAGATTTTATTAACAAAATATTAATTGAGACACTAAGTAAAAAAGGTCCAAACATTTGGATATTAGTTGTTATTTACCCTAAAATATATATGATATAAGTTGGGTGAATGGACTAATCATACTTACTATTATTGGGCTCCATTTGCATAGGCCCAAAGTACATAGATGATCTTTTCAACTACCTCAAGCAAGACCTTAATTTTCCATTTTTTTTTAACACGAATGATCATTTCTCTGTTAAGTTAGCAAAAGATTAATTATTTCCAAAATTTGTTACAGTGTGAGGAAATTATGACACCTGCATTCCTTAAATCTTTTATTGCATATTAGCAATTAGTTAACTCCCTTTATATGATACAAACCACATAATTTGGGGCTTGTTAAGTATTTGCAAAAGAAGTTGGTCCTTTTTTTTCTTAGTTAGGTTTATTCACTGGTATAATTCAATAATTGCAACCTTGAACTTAAAATTGTAGTTTGTTAAAAGTATTTGCCTTAATTAATCTTTAATGGTTTTACCATTTTTGACACATGAAAACAAGTAAATTGAATTCAATGGATAACGAAACAGAAATTGATATTATATAATTCATGTGATATATTAAAAAAAATAAGAGAAGGTTTCTTAAATATTATAAAATTAATTCGCATTTTAGATGTAACCGTGTTAATTTTTAATTTGCGATACACCTGTCCAATTCAGGTATAGTTGCGTGCAATATTTTGAATATGCGAAATAATTTAAATAAAATATCTTCAAATTTTATCTATTTTGAGATAGTACTCGTCTTCGATTGAGGCACTAAATCAGTTCTTGAAAGTGACGTATACGCGTTTATTTTATATAAGTGATGACCTATACAAAAACCACGTCCTCATGCATCATTTAAATATTAAAGAATGAATCACATTAAGGGCAAAATACAACTAATTTAGTTCTTGTGTTTTTCCAAAAATGCATAAAACTCCTTATTTAATTAATAGCCTAACAATCTCCTTAGTTATTTGTAATATATTGCAAATTAAAGCCAAATACCCTAATTATCTAGGATGTTAATCTTTAACTTTGACTCGCCTCGAGATTTGTTTGAAATGAATAAGTTTTTAAAGCGAAATTTTATGTTCGTCAGAAAACGTTTGACAAAATGTTTCATAAACAACTTATAATTTGTGAAAATAAGCTCCAACATCTTATAAGCTCCCCTAAAAATAAGTTGGTCAACCCTAACTTATTTTTTCATAAACTTATAAGTAACTATGAATTTACCAAAATAATCTTATTATAGTTCGTTATTTCCTACGTATACACTATTAACTTCACCTCTCGTCAATTTTATCTCTCTAACTATGATTTTCTCTCTCTAATTCACAATTCTTTCTCTAGCTTATAAGATCAATTATCCAAACACATTAACAACTTATAAGCACTTGAGACATTACATCTTATAAGCTCTTGAAACATCTTATAAACTCTATAAAATAAGCTTAGTCCAACACTTTATAATCATCGTCTATATATATTGTCTGAAAAATGATTGTCGTCTGTATATTTTATCATCCCGAACTTAATTATAATGGATCAAAGTTTCCTCTAGAAACTTCAATAATTACATATAAAAATTATTCTCTCTAACAAATAGCAATTAAGTTACAATTTTACCCCACCGTGCCCCGCCCTACAACGCAATAATGTGTTTATATGATTATTGATGTTAAAATATATAAATAAAGAATATTTTTTTTTATAAACTCTCGAGAGAAGTATTAACATGGCCAATTTTAATTAGTTAGTTCAATTATTCATGGTCAGTTCAATTATTCATGGTCAGATGGCGCTTCTAGAAATTTCAAAGGGAATTACAGGAACATCATAACTTCCATATCAATTTATGTAGAAATTCAAAATTTGTGATTGGCCAACCACCAGCAATCTCATTGGGTTGACAGACCTTATTTTTAATTACAGAAATTAACCTGGTGGATATTTGAGATTTATAATTGAGGTGGTCTCCTGTGCGCGGGCGCGCACAGTGAGACCCACCTTAATTAGTTTTAATTAGTTAATTAATGTTAATTAATTAGTTTTAATTAATTAATTAAATTGTTTTTAATTAAAATTAATTAGTTTAATAAACTTTAATTATAAATTAATAAATAATAATTTCAAATTAATATATCTTAATTTTGAATAATAAACCATAATTATGAATTAATAAACCCTAATTTTGAATTAATAAACCCTATTTGGAATTAATAAATCCTAATTTTGAATAATAAATCCTAATTTTGAATTAATAAACCCTAATTAGAAATAATAAACCATAATTTTGAATAATAAACCCTAACTTTGAATTAATAAACCCTAAGTGTTAATTAATAAACCCTAATAATGAATTAATAAACCTCAATTGTGAATTAATAAACCATAACTTTGAATTAATAAACCCTAACTTTGAATTAATAAACCTTAATTGAAAATAATAAACACTAATTTTGAATAATAAACCCTAACTTTGAATTAATAAACCATAACTTTGAATTAATAAACCCTAATTGAAAATAATAAACCCTAATTTTGAATTAATAAACCCTAATTGAAAATAATAAACCATAATTTTGAATAATAAACCCTAATTGTGAATTAATAACTCTAATTTTGAATTAATAAACCTTAATTATAAATTAATAAACCCTAATTATGAATTAATAAATAAAATATAAATAATAAAATAACACACTAAAAACAACAAATAAAGACAACAAAATAAAAATTAAACTTATAAAAGAATAAAACTCAGACACAAGATTCAGAAGGACGCGCACATAAAAGTCTTTGCTGCATAAAAGTCTTTGTCTTTATAATTACACAACCATTTAATAGGTTACATGATGACTTACGTGCTTGGAAATTTACAAGCCTAAATTTCTTTAGTTAAAGTTAATATGTATTGTACGTGTTACAGTAACTCCAAAAAAATTGTTACTTTTAAATGGCGAGCAACAGTACTTAGGATTAGGTTTTATCGAGTCAAGTAACTATAAATGATATTGACTTTTATCCTCTTTCTCCTAATTTAATTTTGTGCAAATATATATATATATATATATAGCTAAAGAAAACGGGAAACAAATTTTATATTCATATCCATAAAAACATGAATTTTATAGTTATTTTAGCTTGAAAAGATAAAAGTATCCCAAATAAACTCACAACTTAAAAAGTTTCAAAATTCTTGAATGTATTAAGTTTGGAAGATTATCTTTCTCTCTCATCGCAGCCTCTCTCTCTCATTGCAGAATCTTTCTCTCTCTCTCTCCAACATCGCAACCCATCTCTTTATGTCTCTCTCTCATGAACCCTCATTCTCACTCACGCAAAAGGATGCCGATTTGCAGCATTTCAACGAAGATGAGTGATTCGGCTACGGATTCAGACCTACGGATTCAGACCTTTGGTACTCGTCGGACACGGTAGAGTTAGCGATGGCGGAAGAAGCATCCTCGTCAGCGAAACAATCATTCTCGCTGGAGCGCAACTCGCCTCCGTGTACGCAAGCACATTGATGACCTTCTACTTCGGGCACAGAATTACGAGTGTCACCCCCTCCGGTTATTAATGTGGGTATTAAAAATTGAATTTATATTGAATTTCGGTATTTTCATGATTTACACGATTGTTTTCATGGAGTGCATAGTGCCATGTACTGAAAAAATTTGTTTATTTGTGAGTTTAGTAACTTAAAAATCGAACTTATGTTCAATTTGTTGATTTTCTATGCACGGACATGGTGTTCTTCATTACATGGTCATGTAATGAGGAACATGTCGTATACTGAAGAACATTGTGTTCCCTTCGCTTGGTACACGGTGGTCACTGTGTACCAAGTGAAGGGAACACGTTGTTGTTCTTCAGTACACGGTGCTCATCGTGCATGTTGTTCTTCAGTATACAGTTCTCACCGTGTACTTACGAACAACGTGCATGAATTATTTCTAGTATTAATTTCACTTTGTACAGATTATTTGTTGGTGTAAAAGTATTGATTTATCTTAATCATGTACATTTACAGCTTTGTTATAGGTGGTTAAGACCATATATGCAAGACTATGTCGGACGTATCAATCAGTATATTCGAACCAAAGTATTAGGAAATGTTAAGGCATGAGAGTGGTGCAGTTTGTAGGGAAATCTGATTTTACCCTATTCCCGATGATCTATCTTGAATGTTTAATTCACCATACATTGATTATATACCTAGCATGCATCTATATAATTAATTACAACATGTAGGTGTTTACTCGTCTTTACCTATGAATTTATGGGATATGAGATCAATGACAGACTCTAGCTTTGATCTTATGGACTGTATCTCGAATATTTATTCTCCAATACTGAGTGAGAGTAATCTATGGAGAACACAACATAAATTTACCTCTTACTTTTTTCTTTGTGATTTTTGAAATCACAGTAAATGAATAGGATTATTTCTTATTTTCTCTCACCTTGTATTTATAACAATAAAATTATGCGACCACATTATGGTTGGTCACACGGGAATATTTTAGTAATTATTCATATAATTAATTAATAAAATAATAATATTAAATTAATATGTTAATCATTTTTATATAAATACCCTTTTCCCACATATTCTGAAAAGTATTAACTTTATTAATTTTAAATTTTTCATTCGATATGGGAAAAATTGAAATTACGTAAGATGATTTTAATGTAAACCCAATTTTTTAATAAATCAAATTAGGGGTGAGCAAAAATCGAATCGAAATTAGCGGTTTGGTTCGGTTTGTATAGTAAAACGGTTCGGTTCGGTTTCAAAATTTCAAAACCGAAATTAATTCGGTTCGGTTTCGATTTGGGGTAAAAAATTCGGTTTTCAAATCGAACCGCCCGAATTTTTTTTTATTTTTTTATATATTATATATATATGTTATTTATATTATTAATATTTAAATTGGTTAATTATATGTATATATATATAATTATATGTGTATATATATATATATATTATATTATACATATTATAATATTTATATTAATTATAATTTAAATTTGGTTAAAACCGAACCATCAAATATTTAGGTTCGGTTTCGGTTCGGTTTGGATATATAAAACGGTTCGGTTCGGTTTGGGTTTTAAAAAAAAATTCGATTTTCGGTTTTTTCGGGTTCGGTTCGATTTTGAACCGAACCGTCCGAATGCTCACCCCTAAATCAAATATTAAATAAACAGTTTTTTCATTCAATAAAGCTGATTATGGTTGCCCACATTATAGCCGAATAGCATTACCCTATTTATAATGCATTCCTAGAATCATGCTTAGATAAGATCATTGCATATATCAGAAATACAATAATATCTTTGCAAATAAATCATATCTAGAATATGTATCTCTTGCTATCTAATTATATCAGATAATATCTCTTGATATCTAATAATATCAGATAATATCTATCTAGATAATATTGATGTATTAAAATAATACATTAATCAGAAGAGAGTTCCAGTGAGACTCTATAGGTAGTAGACGAAATATCAGCAACTCCAGGTCTTAATGGGCCAGCCGAGAAATCAAATGTAAGGAATAAAAATGGGCCTAAAATAAATTAATTATCTTATGTTTAGCTCAGAACATAAATTAATTCATAAACATTTATTCATTCCACTAGAGAATAAATGCTGACTTGTCCATTTATTATCGAAGTTGAGTCGGGCTTGCACTTAGACTTACGAATCCACATATTTAAGATATCGCACGTCTATTAATTATTTATAGCCTTCTGACTGCTTAAAATAATTAATCTCTTTAATTCCTTAAGTTGTAGCACTCAACCTTATTATTGTATTTGAGCTAACCAACCTGCAGGGTTTAGTACAATAAACATTTGAACTCCTTAAGGGGACGTCATCATCCTAAATGGATACGGTGACTCGATACAGGTAACTAGCATGACATACAAGCACTGTCACCACCTAAGATGCGGAGAATTTTGGGTTATCTCATGTAACCATCACCCATAACAAGTCAAAGTGATGGTCAGTAATTCAAAATCACCTAAAACCTTATCGAGATTTAAATCAACGTAAAGTCACTGAGATCTAGGTCCTTCACGACTGTAAGATAGATGAACTCATCTCACTATGATCCATCAATACGTCAAGACGTACCAGCATAAACAAGTAACCAAGTCAAGTCACTTCTTATTTATACTGCAGTCTATACCGACAACTCGTCCTCAAATTATCTCAATTGTGATCTTTTTATATCTCAATAAGCTTAACCAATCATACAGACTTCTGTGATCTTCTACACACTTTATGATCTAACATTTGTATAAGATAATGGGACAACATATGCAATCAAGTAAACAATTCAGATATGAGATTGTAATAATGATAACAGAAAATATTATATACAAGCTCAATCATTCTGGTTTCAGTATACAAATCCAATAATCTCCCACTTATACTAAAGCAAACTTGGAATACAATGTGTCTCCCTACTAACTATTACAAACAACACCATCACTTTATTTTTCCCACTTCTACAAAAGTTTTCTTTCTAAGTGCGGGCCATCTTGTGCAATCCAAATCCTCGAACATGCTCGTCGCAGACTTTTTACGAAAAGCTCTTTGTGAATAAGTCAGCTAGGTTGTCCATAGTACCCCATAGTACCAATCTTCTCTTATAAGCACATCACCTCGTCGTACGATTTCTTGTATGATATGATATTTTCTCTCTATGTGTTTCGTCGCCTTGTGGGTCCGTGGTTCCTTCGAGTTTGCTACTGCACCAGAGTTATCACAAAACACTATGATACTCTTGGGCAAACGAGGTACCACATCTAGATCCATAAGGTAATTCTTGAACCATACCGCCTCCTTAGCAGCCTCTGATGTGGCTACATATTCGGCTTCCATGGTAGAGTCTGCAATGCACCGCTGCTTTGCACTCCATCAAGATACGGCTCCACTTCCCAAGGTAAACACATAGCCAGAGGTAGACTTATTTTCATCATGGTCAGCTTGAAAATCCAAGTCTGAATAACCCAAAAGCATAAGAATATCTACCTGATAAACTAGTCTATAATCTCGAGTCCTTTTCAGGTACTTGAGTTTATATTTTACTGTAGTCCAATCAATGAGCTTGTCTAAGGTTTGACTGATATTTTGCTACTATGCCTACCGTATAACACATATTGGACCTCGTACATAGCATTGCATATATGAGATTTCCTACGATGGAAGCGTAGGGAACATGTCTCATTTCCTCTATCTCATTTGCAGTCATCAGCGACTGCTCCTTAGATAAAGGAACACAATGTCTTAAGGGTATCAATCCATTCTTGGCGGTTTGCAAGCTAAAACTAGTAATTACAGTATTAATGTAAGACGTCTATGATAAGCTCAACATTTTCCTCTTGCTATCTCGGTAAACCTTGATCCCAAAAATGTACGCTGCATCTCCTAAGTCTTTTATCTGAAATTGATCGGATAACCAACTCTTTACGTCTGATAACAACTTCACATTGTTGCTAAGTAGAAGGATGTCATCTACGTAAAATACAAGAAATACCACGTCACCGTTGATATCTGAAAACGCTCGCTAGGCAACTGGGTAAAGCCATAGGTTTTTACCACCTCGTCAAAGCGTAAGTTCCATGAATGAGAAGCTTACTTGAGTCCATAAATGGACTTCTTAAGCTTCCATACTAGATGCTCCTCACCTTTCTTCACATAACCTTCGGGTTGCTGCCTATAGATGTCTCAACCTTTCTCAAGGTAGTCGTTTAAGAAAGAGGTTTTCACATCCATTTGTCAAACCTCTAGGTTTAAGTGAGCTGCTATGGCCAGAAGAATTCTGATGGCAAAAAATTATCATCGTAATCAATCCTCTCAATCTGAGTATACCCTTTCACCACAAGCCTGACTTTAAAAGTTGAAACCTCTCCATCAGAATCTCTCTTTCTCTTGTATACCCACTTACTACCTATGACTTCCTTGCCATCTGGTAGAGGTGTTTTCTCGTATATATTCATAACTGCTATGGACATAATTTCTAAGTCCATAGCGGTGTGCCATGCTCCTGCATCTATGTCTTGTATCGCTTCGTTGTATGTCCATAGGTCGATTATAGCTTGTTTGCTTACTGGGAAAAAATCTGAAGATTCAACCACGACATAAATCGATCAGGTTTTCGTACAACCATCCCACTACGACGATGTGCTACTGGCATAATGGCAACAATTGGTGCAGTAATTTATGGTCCCATTTCTTGCACAACTTGTTGGGTAGGTGCCACTTGTACAGTCCATATCCCTAGTGAAACTCGACCCACTTCAATCTCTTGAAGTATCTGGTGTCGATCCCTCCCACTAGACTCGATATCTTGTGTCTTTAGTGTAATCAATGGTGAAATACGATCATCTTTAAATTCTTGAAGAATGATTTCAACTTTAAATTTATGATTTTTCATGTTGTCCTCCTCAAAGAATCGTGTTTTGGTGCTAATAACGATCTTCTGATCCTTAGGACTATAAAAATAATCATCTTCCGTTCCTCTAGGATATCCTATAAACATCCTTGCGCCATATCTAGTCTCCAACTTGTCAGTCTTCTTGTTCAACACATGTGTTGGACTGCCACATATCCTTATATGGCTTAAATTAGGCTTACGTCCAAACCCTAACTCGAAAGGGGTCTTGTCGACTGGCTTAAACGGTACTAGATTGAGTAAATATGTCGTTGTTTCTAAGGCATACCCCCAGAACGAAATAGACAAGTTGCATAATTCATCATTGATCTAACCATCTCTAAGAGAGTCTTATTTCTTCATTCTGACATATCATTTTGATGTGGTGTGCCCGATGTAGTGAGCTGGGACGTAATCCCACACTGTACCAGATAGTCCATAAATTCGTTGCTGAGGTATTCGCCATCGCGATCAGAATGCAGTAACTTGATACTCTTACCTAGCTTCATCTCCACTCCATCTTAAATTCTTTAAATTTCTCAAAGCACTCTCACTTGTGGTGAAGCAGGTATACATATTCGTACCTTGAGTAATCGTCAATGAAAGTGACAAAATACTCGTACCCTCCATGAGCTTGTGTAGACATCGGTCCACATGTGTCAGAATGGATTAACTTCAACACCTCTTTGGCTTTATACCCCTTCGCTTTGAAGGGTATGGTCGACATCTTTCCCTCTATACAGGATTCGCAGACTGAAAATTGAGTAACCGTAAATTAACCCAACGCTTCATTCTTAGCCAGTCTTTGGATCCTATTTAGATTAATGTGACATAATCTAAGATGCCAAAGATATGTGATGTCATCTTGCGAAGAAAACTTCTTCTTCTTATGGTTTGATGTAGTAGATGCAACATAATTATAGGTATTATGCTTAGCAGAAATAGTATAAAGATAATTGTATAATGTGCCACCACATATAAACTCGTCATTTCTCATGATAGAAATACCACCATTAAAAACAACAGAATATCAATAGTTTGGAAATCGAAACAAGGTTTTGTCGAAACTCCGACACATATAAAACATCTCTTAAAACTAAAATTTTCCTATCAAAGCATAAAGTAACATCTCCGACTGCAGCGGTCTTGACTTTCACCGTATTGCTCATGGAGATCATTATCTCATCATCACTCAGCTGCCTTGTCTGCAGGAACCCCAGTAAGGTGTAACAAACATGATCAGTCTTACCCGTATCTATTACCCATGAATGAGTAGAACAAGTCGCTAAATATGTTTCCCTTAAAAGAGCTACTGGCATACCTTGAGCTATTTGCATAGGGCAATTAGTCTTCCAATGCCCAGTCTTACCGCACTTGAAGCACTTGCCCTTCTTATTTGGCCTTTTCAAACTCCTGTTAGAGCCCTTTGTATTACTCCCACTATTTTCTTTAGTCTTAGCATCTCTTGAATTCCACTTTACCTTTTCATCTTTCGATGAAGCAGTGGTATTCCTTGAGGTGCGTACTAAAGACTGTGCACATTTGCCCATCTTGCCTTCCTCTGTTACCAGATCATTTTGCAATGAATCTAGAATATGACTCTTTTCATATAGGATCACGCTATAACGGAAGTCATCAAAATATTTGGGTAAAGTATTGAGGACTATATCGATCTTGACTTCGTCATCAATATATCCTCCAACAAATTCGAGCTCTCCAAAGAGATTGATTATTTGCTCTACATGGTCAAGCACTGAATCAACTTCCATTATTGAACTTGACATGATTATTTTTGTCAAGTTATAACTAGCAATTATGTCCGACTCCCCACACGATTTCATGAGATTTAGCCAGATGATGGTTGTATCCTCTATCTCTTGATGCTGGAGTTGCAAGGACTCACACATGGTAACTAAAAAGAGACACTTTGCTATTCTATTTGATTTATCCCATTTCTCGTGCTCCTTGTGCTCCTAACCGGTATATGAATCGTTTATGGACGTTGGACGAGGTGTAGTGAGTACAAATAAATTTTCTTCGACAGTAAGAACAATCTCAATGTTTCGTTTCCGCTCGATAAAATTCGGACGGGTTAAGGGGTTTTGTGCGAGCTGATCGCTACTTTTTCTAACACGAAAACGTGCAAGTAGATAGGGTAGTCGAGTATCGTATCCACAAGGATTGTAACACGAAAACAAAGAAGCTAACTCAACAATAATTCATCATTATCCAAGAACAGATTTTGTTTTAAAAGGTTTTGGGACTTCGAATATTAAATTCAAAGTCAAAGGTAACAATGTAAATAAAAACGAAAACAATAATCACTTGAAGAGATAATAAGAATGAAAGACTAACCCTAGGGATACATTAATCCTACCCACATCGTATATTTATCCTGCTTCCTATTAACCAATTTTAATCCAAACAAGATGAAAGATCACATATATAACCAACAATTTCAGTTACGACAATCGCGTTAGTTGATTACTAATTTTCCCTATTACAGTTACGTCTCTAGGTGAAAATAAGCAACTCCAAAAAGATCACAAAGAATAAGCTTCCTACGAATGTTCCTATCTCAGCTACGACTCAAGGCTTATTCGTATTGTGCATTCAAGATCGATTGACAATTAAAACTGTTAAGTAATTAACTAGCAACTAGATATGCATCAAGATTGATCAGAAATTAACGCATATAATTAAGCATCAAGAATCACAAATCAATGCCCGGAAGGTTAATAACAACAGCAGAGTCACAACACTTAGGATAGAATCATACAAACCCTAGGATTAGAATAAGAAATTAGCTAGACATAATAAACGGAATAAAATATGAATAAATCATAGAAATAGAAATTATATAGATAAAACCCGTAATGTGGTGTCTGAAGAACAATCGTTGGGTTCGTATCCCAACCTCAACGGAAAACGGGAAAAAGACGAAAATCGTTTCGATAAAATCGTTCCAAAGCGATAACAATGCATAGAATCGATGTAAAACAATGGAAAACTAAAGCCTAGATGAATATAAATCAAAGCTAAAGTCAAAATATATGAAAAACTATCAAAAATTGGAGGAAAATCGTGCTTGGGGAGTTGGAGGCGCGAGGGCAATGTATTGGCATATATATAGGTGCAGGCGAAACCCTTAATTTGCGTCCACCGCCCGCCTGCGGGCTGTCATGGCCGCGAGCTCGGTCGCGAGATTCTGGGCGTTCTGGACACTTTCTCGTGGCCTTCCTCGCGGCCGCGAGGTTGGTCGCTAGCTCCTACGCGACTTCGCTGTTTTGCTCCGTTCTGTCGCGTCCGAACTCCGAATTGCAATCCGTTTGCGCTTATGGACTCCTATCGAGATACTCTTTAACATTATAAACTTTTCACATCCATAATTTTCATATATATTTCATCATCTTTGGTTACTTCTATTCCTTGTGCATCGATTATCACCTGAAAAGCCTACAAAACACCAAAGAGGAACCCCAAGAGCAGTATCTTCCAAAAATATCTAAAAGCATAAAGATCGACTCTATAAACGCACTTAATAAATCTATAATCATCTAAATATATCATCAATAAACGGATAAAAAGCGCGTTTATCACACCCCCAAACTTGAAGCATTGTTTGTCCTCAAACAAAACAGAACAAACGAAAGACAACAAAACGATAGGGAATGAGTCGAACGACAACAGCAATAAGCCTCAGAGCAATGAGCAACAAAAGATTCACCTCAAATGAAACAAATCACAACATCTTCCGTTCAACTCCACATATCATAAAAACCATAAGCACAAGCCTTCTCAAACTTAAGTCCTAACGGCATGGATATATATGTATATATATAAGAATCTCAAATACTGAAGTGTATCAATGAGGATGTGTATACTCTCAAAGTTTAAAAACACACGGAATCTACCATAAGATTGCAAATTGTCTAATTCTCCATTGCTCAAATATGTGCTCAAGAACCAAGATCAACAAGGTCTTTATAACAGGTTATAATGTAGGCTCTTTGGTAAGGTAGGATATATTTAGGCCAAGTGACTCATAATCCCATAATGAAAACACCATAAATATCATAAGACACGATTCCCAACTTTTCACAATTCATTTCAATTTTCCATACCAAGAAGTTATTTTTCTTTTAAGAACATCACACTTATCATATAAGTGATATACTCATCTCAAGCACTAGCTACTTACCCATTTATGTTCTTTTCACACATACTTGTGTAATTTTTTCTTTTTCTTTTCTTTTCTTTTCTTTTCTTTTCTTTTCTTTTCTTTTCGAACTTATATGGGTAAGCAAATATTTTTGATTATCACTTTTCATCATCTATTTTCTTTTTTCTTTTCTTTCTTTTTTCTCAACCCTCAATTCAAGTGGCTAAATCTCATACTATCTACATAACCCAACCCACGGCTATATGAAAGAATAAGGTAGGCTCAAACGGGCTCATCAAAGGATAATATGAATAACATGTTAGTGTTTGGATAGTATATAGGCTAAGAAAAGAATCCATAATATCACATCAATGCAACCTCGAAAAAGATCCAGAGCAAGTTTTAGAGAACCATGCTATTTCAAACTATTCACACAGAAAGAAACAAGACTGCAAATATATGACAGTCAAAAGCTAAAGTCTTACATGTTTCAAAAATGTGATCAAGTTTTCAAAGGCTCAATACTCACAATAATCATAACATGCTTCGCCTCACAAAATCGGTTGTAATCGATTTTCTAATAAAATAATTCTCATCATCTATCGCTCATCATTTAACTCAACCCCAAACAAACACAAAACAAAACAAGAAAAACAAAACAAGAACGACCAAAACAAAAACAAAACAAAGGCGAAAGCAAAACAAAAACAAAAAGATTGGGTTACCTCCCAACAAATGCTTAGTTTAACGTCTTTAGCTAGACCATGACATACCTTGATCAATCTGGTTTTCTGGCAACTGACCTCTTACCACACTTGTGCTTGCCCCTATACTTAGCATTCATCGCAGACCACCACTGAGTGTGGAAGTGCCCCCCCCCAAACTTGAACGAATCACTCTGAGTTCCATACCGAGTTCATTTCTTCTTTTGTAGCCTCCTCATCGACTGGTCGGTTGACATTCAAGTACGAGACTTGTCTAGCTGTGGCAGTGGTGATTGAATAGCACTTCTCATGCTCTGAACTATCGTGTTGCTTGATGGCATCATATATTGAAATTTTCAGCTCCTCATCATTGACATGAAACGTGAGATCACCTTCCTGCACATCAATTAAAGCACGACCAGTAGCTAGGAAAGGCCGACCCAAGATTAGTGGTTGATTTTTAAAGTCAGGAATGTCTAAATAACAAAATCAGCAGGAAAGACAAAGTCCCAAATTTTTACCAACACATCTTCAACTATTCCCTTAGGATATGCGACTGACATGTCAGCCATCATCAATGAAATTTTAGTTGACTTCAACTTTCCAAGCCCCAGGCGATTGAATACAGATAAAGGCATCAGATTGATGCTTGCTCCCAAATCACACAACACATTGGGGAATGTATGCTCAGCAATCTCGCACTCCAATATGAAGCTCCCCGGATCCTTCTGTTTCAGTGGCAACTTCCTCTATAAGATAGCACTGCATTCTTCTGAGAGGTTAATTTTTTCAAATTTACCCAACTTCTTCTTGCTTGCCAATGCATCTTTGAGAAATTTAATATATCCGGGCATTTTTCTGAGCGCATCAAAGAGAGGTAAATTGATGTCAACTTTCTGGAATATCTCTTTGAATCGGGCGAACTCCTCGCCATATTTCAACTTAGCTACCGACTTGGGAACGGATCGGAGGAGTGTACGTTGGTATTTCTTCCTGATCGCTTTGCGGCCACCCTCGCGGTCGCCGGGTGGTCGCTAGCACACGAATCCGCTTTCTTCTTCGCGGCCGGGATCGCGGTCGCGAGCTTGGTCGCTTACTCCTCATCAGAGCTCTTTGGACAGTTTCTCGCGGCTAGCCCAGCGGTCGCTAGGTTGGTCCCGAGCTTGGGAAAACGCCCGCCTCTTTCCCGATGGTCGTGCTCGCATGTCGCGAGCCTCGCTCACTTACGCTCGCCTTTTTCTCGCCGATGGTTCTCGCACTCTTTCCCACTCCTCAACCGGATGGCAAAACACCGATTCTTCGTGTTTACCTCCGTAGTGCTAGGAAATTGGCCCGACTTTTATTGCGCATTCGGTATGCGGCTATTCGGTCGATTTGGTTTTCCATCATCTTCATGTGTTTCCCATAGCCGTCACAAAGGACCCGGATGAGTTATCCTCCCGACCGGTGCTCTTGATGAAGGCGCTCGTTGAGTCGCTAATTGTTGGTTGATCACAACCAATCGTTGCATCATCTCCTCTAAGCTCGCTTTTCGCCTCGAATCATTCCATTTCGCATCGCAAAGCTCGCCGGAGGTTGTTGGAAGTTGTTGGGGTTGGCATACGACAAGTTAGGATGATTCCTATTGTTATGATGGTATGCCGGATTTTCCCCAGGACGGTTCCTCTGATTTATAAAATTAACGTCCTCCGTCTCAATCGGCTTTTCAAAAGAGTAAACTTCTCCATGAGATCGTCAGATCTCGAGTCACTCTCACAAGAATCGCTTTAACCACGTGCTCTCAATCGGCCATTGATAGCTGTTGGCAGCCATCTCTTCTATGATTCTACTGGCCTCCTCCACTCGTCGGTTCAACAAGCATCCCCCTGCCGACGCATCTACTATGCTCCTCGTGTGAAGCGTCAGCCCACTGTAGAATTACGTGATCTGCTGCTCTTTGGAGAATCCATGTTGAGGGCACTTTTTCAATAAGCCTTTGAATCTCCCATGCCTCAAATAATGATTCATCTCCTTGTTGAGAAAAGTGGGAGATCTCGGCTATGATCTTTTGTGCTTTTGTCGGCGGAAAATATTTCGAGAGAAACTTCTCGTAAAGTTTTCCTCAACTGTTTATACCAGTACGATCCAGGCTCTTGAACCAATCCTTCGCCGGGTTGCGCAGAGAAAATCCGAACATGCGCATCCGGATCGTATCTTGTGGCACCCCATTTTGCTTGATGGTGTCACATATATCTAAGAATGTCTCCAGATGAGCATTCAGATCTTCTGTCACTCCTCCCCCAAACTGCTCTCCTTGTACCATGCTTATCAAGGCCAACTTCAGTTCAAAATTGTTCGCATTTACTTCGGGGGCCCATCCGCCTCCTTGAAATTGTTCAGTAGGAGGTCGGTACATATAGTTCAGTGGTCTCGTATCGCAGCAGGGAGGAGTCCCATGTTCGTCATCTGCCGCTGCATCTCTGTAAACTCTGCCAGAAGACGTGCAGTATTCTCGGGAGGTACGCCCCCGATGTTCGGATTCGTTGCCATATCTTGCCTTCTTCTTTCTCGTCTCCTTCTCCTTTGGATATTTTTGATTTCTGGATCTAAAAGTAGTTCAAGAGATCCTTGGGACCTTGTGATCATAAACTACCTGGAGAAAAAAGGGAGAAATCAGCGCTTGGCAAGAAATAAAAATAAAATAAAATTACAACTTGAATTAATAGTTCCAAATCGTTAAGTTATTCCTATATAATCTTAACAATCCCCGGCAAGAATGCCAAAAATTTGATCGCTACTTTTTCTAACACGAAAACGTGCAAGTAGATAGGGTAGTCGAATATCGTATCCACAAGGATTGTAACACGAAAACACAAAAGCTAACTCAACAATAATTCATCATTATCCAAGAACAGATTTGGTTTTAAAAGGTTTTGGGACTTCGAATATTAAATTCAAAGTCAAAGGTAACAACGCAAATAAAAACGAAAACAATAATCACTTGAAGAGATAATAAGAATGAAAGACTAACCCTAGGGATGCATTAATCTTACCCACATCGTATATTTATCCTGCTTCCTATTAACCAATTTTAATCCAGACAAGATGAAAGATCACAGATATAACCAACAATTTCAGTTACGACAATCGCGGTAGTTGATTACTAATTTTCCCTATTACAGTTACGTCTCTAGGTGAAAATAAGCAACTCCAAAAAGATCACAAAGAATAAGCTTCCTACGAATGTTCCTATCTTAGCTACGACTCGAGGTTTATTATTGTGTATTCAAGATCGATCGACAATTAAAATGTTATAATTAATCGACAACTAGATATGCATCAAGATTGATCAGAAATTAACACATATAATTAAGCATCAAGAATCACAAATCAATACCTGGAAGGTTAATAACAACAACATGAATCACAACACTTAGGATAGAATCATACAAACCCTAGGATTAGAATAAGAAATTAGCTAGACATAATAAACGGAATAAAATACGAATAAATCATAGAAATAGAAATTATATAGATAAAACTTGTAATGTGGCGTCTGAAGAACAATCGTTGGGTTCGTATCCCAACCTCAGCGAAAAACAGAAAAAAGTTAGAAATCGTTCGGACGAAATCGTTCCAAAGCGATAACAATGCGTAGAATCAATGTAAAACAATGGAAAACTAAAGCCTAGATGAATATAAATCAAAGCTAAAGTCAAAATATATGAAAAACTATCAAAAACTGGAGGAAAATCGTGCTTGGGGAGTTGGAGGCGCGAGGGCAATGTATTGGCATATATAGGTGCAGGCGAAACCCTAAATTTGCGTCCAGCAGCCTCGCCTCGCGGCAAAGCTCACGGTCGCGAGCTTCTGGGCGTTCTGGACACTTTCTCGCGGCCTTCCTCGCGGCCGCGAGGTTGGTCGATAGCTCCTGCGCGACTTCGCTGTTTCGCTCCGTTCTCTCGCGTTCGAACTTGAATTACGATCCGTTTACACCTATGGACTCCTATTGAGATACTCTTTAACATTATATACTTTTCAGATCCATACTTGTCATATCCATTTCATCATCTTTGGTTACTTCTATGCCTTGTGCATCGATTATCACCTGAAAAGCCTACAAAACACCAAAGAGGAACCCCAAGAGCAGTATCTTCCAAAAATAGCTAAAAGCATAAAGATCGACTCTATAAACGCTCTTAATAGATCTAGAATCATCTAAATATATCATCAATAAATGGGTAAAAAGCGCCTTTATCACGAGCATATTGATAATCAGAGTAAAAGACATATCTGAAAAGTAATGTAAACACATAAGCATACTATCACACATAATTCGTAACAACAATATTGTAACATTTTGATAAAACAATATCGGTTGAAACCTCCAATCACCCAAGGAATCCCACATGCAAGCCACGCGTGTGGTCGTTTGCATATGAACCCCTCGACCAGACTAAAATAAACCTTTTAGTCGTTTAATTTCAGTCCATTTCAACTTATCCTTATGACAAATGAAATTAATAATTGGACCTTAACTAGACCACATCACTATCGCAAGAAAGGACTTCTCTTGAGGTGATGCCTAAACAGTGACCAAAATTTTGACAGCAGAAATCGAATTCCTAGAATTGACATACTCACTCGAACCATGCCGCTTCCAATTCAATTTCGTTTGTCATCTAATTTTACATCTATCTCTAGAGAACTTATGAAAATCGCATTTGCAAGCCACGCGTGTGGAAGTTTACACGTGAAACTCCCACTTCTCAATAGATTGAAATATTTTATTTAGAAATCTCATCTAACAAACTTTTGATAAACAGTGCAAGCAACCCACGACATGTTATGAACGATAAAAATAAAATAAAATTCATTCATCACGGCCCGATCGTGGATCCTGTACTTCCCTGCCTAATTTATAACATAAATTTGCAAAGTACATATCTTCAATTTTTCTTAAAACGGGCCTTGCGTGTACGGGCATGGACCGGACTCGTCAAAACTAGATTTGAGTCAAAAAATTGAAACTCGGTTGGAATAATGACTTGGGTCAGGTCGGGTAGGAGAATTGGATTCGGGTCGGAAATAGGTCGTGTCAACCGAGTGAACTGGGCCACACACATGGGCCCGCATGCTAGGGCATAGCCCAGTCGCGTCCAGCGCCACCAGCCACCTGCCATCGTGTCTCGCGTGTTGTTCGCACGGGTCGTGCACTGGGGCAGCACGGTGCGTGCGCACAGCGCACGCCCGACGCCTCAAGTCTTACCCCGTCATACCTGCACTTGTACCAGCCAGCATGCCCTACATCGAGCGCCGAACATCCGAGCCCATCGTGCATCCCGCTGCAAGGCCTGCCTACGTGCTTCTCGCGTCGGACGTACGCAAGCGTGCACGTTGATGCCACGCTTCGTTCTCCGTCTACCTGCACGCATCGTGCGCGTCTCGCGCGCTAGGTCTGCCCGTGTGCTATCGCGCGACAAGCACCCGCATGCTGAGACCGCGCACTGTTGCTGCTGCTGCTGATGTTGTTCGCCCATACTCCTAGTGCGACGGCGTACCTGTCCACGCGTCGGGTTGCTGTTGTCGTGCCCCCGTCGCACCGCACTATGGGCTTCCATCATTTCATCTCGTTCTTCGCCTTCTTTCTTCATTTTTACAGATTTAATTCACAAAAAATAAATTCTAATCTAACCACGGATTTTCTCGTGGTGAAAAATGATTCTAATGAAAAACAAACAACCGAGCCACGATGAACAACAGATCTACAATTAACTATAGCGCATGTAGTAATAAAATTTGAATTAATCCAATAGAGTCAAGATACTGATCCCATACTCGGATACCAATTGTAGGAAAATATGATTTTACCCTCTTGCCGATGATCTATCTTGGATATTTAATTCACCATACACTGATTATATACCTAGCATGCATCTATATAATTAATTGCAACATGTAGGTGTTTATTCGTGTTTACCTGGGAATTTCTGGGATATGAGATCAATGACAGACTCTAGCTTTCTTTTGTACTGTATCCCGGATGCCTATTCTACAATACTGAGTTAGAGCAATTTATGAAGAACACTGCAAAAATTCACCTCCTACTTTTTTCTTTGTGATTTTCGAAAATCGCAATAAATGAATAGGATTATTTTCGATTTTCTCTCACCTTGTATTTATAATGTATTCCTAGAATCATGTTTAGATATGATCATTGCATATCTAATAAATGTAATAATATCTTTGCAGATAAATTATATTTAGAATAATTATATCTTGATAACTAATAATATCAGATAGTATCTCTTGATATCCAATGATATCAGATAATATCTCTTGATATTTAATAATATCAGATAATATATATCTAAATATTGGAGATGTATTAAAATAATACAATAATCAGAACAGAGTCCTTGTGGGACTCTACATGTAGTGGGCGAAAATATCAGCAGCTCCAGACCTTGATGGGCCAGGCCATGGATCAAATACAAGGAATAAAGATGGGCTTAAAATGAATTAATTATTTTATGTTCAGTCCACATAAATTAATTCATAAATATTTATTAATTTCACTAGAGAATAAATGTTGACTTGTCCTTTTATTACCGAAGTTGAGTCAGGCTTGCATTTAGACTTACGAATCCCCGTATTTAAGATATCGCACGTTCATTAATGATTTATAGCACTCTGACTGCTTAAATTAATTAATCTCTTTAATTCATTTAGTAGTACCACTCAACCTTATTATTGTACTTGAGCTAACTTGTAATACCCGTATTCCTGTAGCAGAGATTAACTCCTGGCAAAGAGTTATAAGAAGGGCATTGCATCCTTAAGAAAGATTTGTTTAAGCTAGAAGCTTTTATGTTAAGCTTCGAATCGAGAAGATAGAATCTGAAATAGATTTGAAATAGAATTTGAGGTAGAACCTGAGATAAGATTCTTAGGTCTTGTCTAGAATAAGAAGATTTGGATTTCAAGAGTCTTAAGATGATAGATATGCGTTCATAGAAGTCTTGATCTCAAAGTCCTAGAAATTCAGAGCTATGCTCTTCGATACATATGCGTTAGCCGTATAAACCCGAATCGTTGGCAGAATACCCAATATGGTTTTTGAAGTCAAAAATGTTTTTATAATCAAAATTTTGATATTTATAATATGTTATTTGAGTTTTAAAAGAGAATTTCAAGCAAAGAGCGTTTTTATCATAAATTGGGTTTTGAAATCAAAACAGTATGGATTAATAGCATGTATTTGTAACATTAGCATTGATTTCTAGAACAAGGGAATATTTTCTAGAAAAATGATTATTCATTACCATTAAAGAAAATGAAAAATGGAAAAGAAAAAGGAAGGATCTAGAATGGGTGAATAATAACCCATTAAAGAAAAGGAAAAATAAAATAGAAAATTTGTGGATATTAATATATATACATTACTATTCATCTACTTCATTATTTTTCCTAAAATTTTGGTCCAACACTCACACTAAAATTTTCGAAATTTCAAGCTCCAATTTTACAAGATCCAACCGTTGAATTTTCGATCCATCTTCGTATTCAGGTATAATTCCATCTCAAGAACATATCTACGGTTTGAAAAATTTAAAAACATGAACTTTTGACCATGTTATAATTTCGGTCCTTTTGATGTATTATGAAGGAATACGTTGTTTTTTGATTATCTCTTGATATTATGTTAGATTAATCACGGACAAGTTGTTTCACGTAGAATTTTTGAGCATGTGTTTATTCTTGAAATTTTGGTGAATTTCGAAATTATGGAGGCTATGATCTTAAATTTATGATGTTAATATGCTTGATATTCTTTCATATATGTGTTGTTGGGTTGATATAAATATGTTTTGAGCAAGAAAAACGTTTGAAATCGAACCTACGTTAGAACCCCTTTTTGGCCGAAACCTTAAGCCCTTATAATATTGGATTTTTGATTTTATTTGATCATTTTGAGTTCATATTTGGATTCTATGATGTGAATAAATCTTAAAATGATTTATTCGGATTTTTCGGCCGATGTATTCGAAAATTTGAAAATTTTAGTTTGACGTCGAGTTTGGGTTTTGGATGTTAAAGCTTTGATCTTTGGGTTTTGATGATTGATTAGTGATATTTGATGATAGTTGAGCATAAATAGAGGTTCTTCTAAGATAGATGACATCTTGCGCAATTTTTTCACGTTGGACATACGCTATGTTTGTAGGGTATTGTCGGTTTTTGGTTAAGATTAGACGGTTTACGCGCGTTGATGAGTCTTATATGCTTGTTTGGCCATATGAAGCTTAGTTAAATTTTTTATATGTTTAAGATGTTAGATGATGCAATGACCCAAGTGTTTATAGACCATCGCGTCTTGTGTATCAAGAAGTTATAGTCGTGGTTGACGACTTAGTGAAGAGTTATTTTCTTATTTGATTCTTGATAGGCTTTTATGCCGATCTATGTTGATTGAAGACCAAATGAGAAGAAGAAATAAGAGAAAGACAGAAAGTACAGTCCATCCTAGTGACTGTCGCCAGGTGGGTATAAATATTTATTTGCATTTATTTGCAAAGAATTTACCGACGTCGGGTGGTGACCTTCGGGTCAAGGCGTGTTTGAGAAGGAGGCCTACTTCTTAACACATAGAGAAAGTCTGTGGATATGGGAAGAGAAAGTTGTCTACAGACATAGAACATGCATATACATTTGTTATGATGCTATGAATATGAAAGCAAGTAAGTGTTTATTTATGAAAAGCATGCACAAGTTTTCACTAAAACCCCTGGGCGTTGCAAATTTTATGGCAAGTCAATCATATAGCCTTAAGGGCAATGTTTTAATGTTTTCGGCACATACCCACCAAGTGCATTTTTGTACTCATGCCCTGCATGTACTTCTAAACGTGCAGGTTGAGCTCGAGAGGATACTGGAATCGAATGTTGTGCAAAGGAGCTTCTCTGGATGTTTTGATTCATGATGATATGTTCAATTATTGATGTTGTTCGTTTGATGTTAATATGTTTTGTTGCCCAGAGTTTTATGTCATCATACATAATTCTCAGCCACACTTCTCGTTGCCAAACTTTGGCCTTTATTTGCTTTAGTGTTTTGTTACCGTGAATTGATCATAATTTTGATGAAAATCATTATTTTGTTGTTAAGATCTCGGCATTGTTGTTGTGTTGCCGACTTGCTTCTAAGAATCATGGATTTATTGAAATGCCTATGTGAACAAGGATTTACTTGAATGTCCATAATCGTTTTGTTAAATCCAATAAGGTATATAATGCATTTGAATCATTGTCAATTCATGCTTTGAAACGTTGATAAATCCTTATTGTTGTCGAAACATGCTTGAATATATATATATATATATATATATATATATATATATATATATATATATATATATATATATATATATATATATATATGGAGTGGATCAAATGAGAACCACATCTTTTTGCGAACTCGCGAACCATACATAAGACGTTGAAGATGATGCACAAGACGGTATAAAGTTGTGCATAATGAAAACTTTCTAAAATTATTTTGTTGGGTAACAATTTTAGAATGTTTTCGTTATGCACAACTTTATAGATTTTATTCATCAATTTTATACGTTTGTGCATAGTTCTCAAGTTCTCAAAAAAGATGAGTTCTCACTTGATCCAACCCCTATATATATATATATATATATATATATATATATATATATATATATATTCTTAGTTTGGTTATTCCGTTGTGATTATCAATCCTCAATCATTATTATTTTTATTCAATTATTCAATGTGGTTTGAGGACCTAGAATCAACCTTTATCAAACTTTATTCTATCTATTTTGACCACAAATGTTTAACTCTTTCATAATGAAAGTTGATGTTATATATTGTTATTGATATGTATATTTGGTCAAAGTTGTCGTTATTGATTATCATAATTTCTTTCTTAACCCACGTCACGGCCTAATTACTTGACTAAGATATGGTTAATGAGTTGGGCTGTGACAGAATGGTATTAGAGCGAGGTTGTATACTGAACCTGTGAGCCTTTATAAATTTGTGCAGTCTGTGCACAGTTTTGAATTCTGAACCTATAAATCCTTGTGAATTTTGTGCACTTTGTATACAGTTTTGAATTATGAGCTTGTAAATCCTTGTGAACTTTTGCACAGCTGAGCACAGTTTTAAATTCTGAACTTGTAAATCCTTGTGCAGCTTGTGCGTTGTTTTGAGGACCAAAACCGTGAATCTTTGTGAGTCTTGTGCAGTTTGTGCACTTTGAGCATGTGAAATTTTTTGAGATGACTCTGTATGAGAATTTGAGTTTATGGAGTCGGTTGTTTGACTCTATCTTAAGAATCTGAGTTTATGGAATTAGTTGTTTGATTCTGATTTGAGAATATGAGTTAAAGAGTCGGTTGTTCTTAAGAGAAGCTCAGCATTCGATTCCATCATCTCTAGCTCACTAGGTAAGAGCTTATGATTATGATTAAATTATGATTATCATAGTTGATGATTGAGTATGTGCTTTATTTGAATGAATTAAGTTGATGTTGAGTATATGCCTTGTTGAATGAATTGCTATATGAGAATGTATGATTGAAATGAGCTATTGCTTTATAAGCTAAAGTTGAAAAGAAATCCTGAGAAAAGACGGCAGAGCAACATGAATATATTTTCTGCAAGTGTTCGAGCATTCTTTTTATCTAGAATGTCGAGGACTGTCCGGACAACTCGGAAGAATACGACTTGTTTGTCGTCATCTCGTTTATCGTTATCACATTTGTTGTCATTTCGTTTGTCGTCATCAGCAAGGATCAGAGAGTTTCTATCTATATACACTAGATGAGCAGCTTACCTTGAGCGAATTTCTCGCTTAATTTCATTGCTTGTGAAGAGAGGCATATGAGCACAGTGCATCAGGACTAAATGGAATACTCCAGTTGATTTCTTTATTGCCTATTTAGCTGATGTTGTTGCCATTGATTATATTGAGCCTGGTTTTGTAGCTTCTGAACAAGCTGATTTTCCCAGACTCCTAACTATCATCAATTCTTAGTATTATGTACATTTGAGTCCCTTTTTTGCTCTTTTTACCCTGTGGCCGATTTCAATTCAGTTGTTCATCAGCTTCAGTTGGCTGGTAACTCTTCTTTTATACCCGATGACGAATAGAATGTTGAACCCATTAATGATGATCCTACCACCCCTGAGTATGATGCTAGTACCCATGCTCTAGAAATAAAGTTTTCCTTACCAGATACACAGTTATCTATGCCTGAGTCTGATGTAAATCCTATATAGTTTGATTATTTTCTCAATACTGAGATGTTTCTTATTGACCTAGATTGATATGGTCAGTCTATCACATCTCTTGAGATTCCTATACTGAATCAGTCTGTTCTATTTTCTTATGTTTCTAAGACTTCTTCTTTGAAGATTCGAGAAGAGACTCCAGCTAGTTCATCGAACTTCAGATGTCTCAAAATATTTTATGTATGAACCTAAGTTTTTACCAGTTGTTGGCACACTCTTCAGCCGTAGATATCAACCAATTGTCTTTTATGACTGATCCTGATATCCTTTACCCTGGAGTAGTTCCCTTGCACTCAATTTCCGATCGTGCTATTGATCCGCGATTCGCTATCTCCTAAGATTAATTGAGGAAGATATAAATATGTCAGACTCCTATGAAGCCGTTGATGGCAGTAAAGACAGAGTTGTAGAGATGGAATAAGAGAATGATTACGATGATAGCCTTTCATGGGCAGAGTGACGTTAGTATCAGCAAGAATGGAAGCTGATAATTATAGATAGTATGGATATATATATATATATATTAGCCAGATGCGTATATATATAGACTAGAGATGCCTATAGATATCTTATGATGCGATAGCGTGCCTGAGAAGCCATACCAAATGTGTTTTGCTCGAAATGCCAAAGAACCAATATGCCTGAAAACCCCAGATTGCAAAGTTTTCCTTGTTTTATAAAAGTCCTCAAAGAGACAATTTTTCTTTCCTTGATATATATGACCATTTTGCTATTCAACTGTGATATTCCATATCATAACCTTGTGATAAACAATTGTGAAGATCCTTGAGGTATAAGCATGTTGGTTGATTGAGAATCTTTTTCTCATTCTTGATAAGCAAGATATGCTGCATTTTGGTATTTGTTTGCAATACTGTATGCCACCCAGAAAAAAGAAATCCTTACCCTAAAGAAGAAGAATAAGAAAGTGCAAATTCTCCTCAAGATTCACCTGTAGCTTCTTCCCTTTAAACAGATCTTAGAATTATAGAGCTTTTTATGCGTCAAATCCTCCATCTTTCAATGGAGTTGGTAGCCCTGTTGATGCTGAAGAATGAGCTCGCTCTATAAAACGAGTTCTCAAGTTTTTAGAGTGCTCTGATCGAGAGTGTCTCCTATGTATATTGTTTCAGTTAAGAAGGTTTGCAGATTTCTGGTGGGAAGCATATCAGAAAGTTCTTTCTCCTAAGATCTCTTTCATGTATGGAGCTGACAAATTAACTAGAATATACGTTCGAGAGATAGTACGTTTGCATGGTGTGCTCGTCTCAATCACCTCAAACAGAGACTCCAAGTTTACATCTCATTTTTAGACGAGTTTTCAACAAGAGATGGGTACAAGATTGAATTCGCATACAACAACAACTACCAAGCAACGTTAATATGGCGCCTTATGGTAGAAAGTGTAGATCGCCGCTCAATTTGACACGCGGTTGGAGAAAGAAAAGTGCTTGGACCCGAAGCGATTGAAGAAATGGTCGTAATCGTACGACAAATCAAGAAAAGAATTCAAGAAGCTCAAGATCGACATAAGTCTTATACAGATACAAGAAGAACGGAGCTAAGCTTCGAGATTGGAGACAAAGTTTTCTTGAAAGTATCTTCTTCCAAATGAATATATCGCTTTGGAATCAAAGGAAAGCTCAAACCAAGATTTTCGACCGTACAAGATTCAAGAGAAGATTGGGCCAATCACCTACAGATCTGCATTGTATCCATGTTTCGACAATATTCACAATGTGTTCTATGTGTCACAGTTACGAAGATATGTGTTTGATCCAAAACACATCATACATCAAGAGAACGTTGTTCCTGAACCAGATCTAAGCTATGAAGAGAAATCAGAAACGCATCTTAGATCGAAAAGAACGACAACTAAGGAATGAATCAATTCCTTCAGTTAAAGTCCCATAAAAACATCATGGTTTAGAAGAAGCGACATGTGAGCTAGAAGATCAGACGAGAAAGGAAGTACCCTGAGCCTTTTGCAGAGGTACTAAATTTCGGGACGAATTTTTTTTAAGGGGGTGGGAATGTAATACCCCGTATTCCTGTAGCAGAGATTAGCTCTTGGATAAGAGTTATAAGAAGGGCATTCCATCCTTAAGAAAGAGTTGTTTAAGCTAGAAGCTTTTATGTTAAGCTTTGAATCGAGAAGATAGAATCTGAAATAGATTCGAGATAGAATTTGAGATAGAACATGAGATAAGATTCTTAGATCTTGTCTAGAATAAGAAGATTTAGATTTCAAGAGTCTTAAGATGACAGATTTGCGTTCATAGAAGTCTTGATCTCAAAGTCCTAGAAATTTTTAGAGTTTTGCTCTTTGATACATATGCGTTAGCCGTATAAACCCGAATCATCGGAAGAATACCCAATATGATTTTTGAAGCCAAAAATATTTTTATAATCAAAATTTTGATGTTTATAATATGTTATTTGAGTTTTAAAAGAGAATTTCAAGCAAAGAGCGTTTTATCATAAATTGAGTTTTGAAATAAGAACGGTATGGATTAAAAGCATGTATGTGTAATATTAGTATTGATTTCTAGAACAAGGGAGTATTTTCTAGAAAAATGATTATTCATTACCATTAAAGAAATAAAAAATGGAAAAGAAAAAGGAAGGATCTAGAATGGGTGAATAATCACCCATTAAAGAAAAGGAAAAATAAAATAGAAAATTTGTAGATATTAATATATATACATTACTATTCATCTTCTTCATTATTTTTCCTCAAATTTTCGTCCAAAACACACACTACACACACTAATTTTTTTGAAATTTCAAGCTCCAATTTTGCAAGATCCAGCCGTTGAATTTTTGACCCGTCTTCGTATTCAGGTATAATTCCATCTCAAGAACATATCTACGGTTTGAAAAATTTAAAAACATGAACTTTTGAGCATGTTATAATTTAGGTCCTTTTGATGAATTATGAGGAATACGTTGTTGTTTGATTATCTCTTGATATTATGTTAGATTAATCGCCGACAAGTTGTTTAACGTAGAATTTTTGAGCAAGTGTTTATTCTTGAAATTTTGGTGAATTTCAAAATTATGGAGGCTATGATCTTAAATTTATGATATTTATATGCTTGACATTCCTTCATATATGTGTTTTTGGGTTGATATAAATATTTTTTTAGCAAGAAAAACGTTTGAAATCGAACCTACGTTAGAATCCCTTTTTGGCCGAAACCCTAAGCCCTTATAATGTTGGATTTTTTATTTTATTTGATCGTTTTGAGTTCATATTTGGATTCTATGATATGAATAAAGCTTAAAATGATTTATTCGGATTTTTCGGCCGATGTATTCGAAAATTTGAAAATTTTAGTTTGACGTCGAGTTTGGGTTTTTGATGTTAAAGCTTTTATCTTTGGGTTTTGATGATTGATTAGTGATTTTTGAAGATAGTTGAGCATATATAGACGTTCGTCTAAGATAGATGACGTCTTGCGTAATTTTTTCACTTTGGACATACGCTATGTTTGTAGGGTATTGTCGGTTTTTGGTTAAGATTAGACGGTTTACGCACGTTGATGAGTCTTATATGCTTATTTGGCCATATGAAGCTTAGTTAAATTTTTTATATGTTTAAGATGTTAGATGATGCAATGATCCAAATGTTTATAGACCATCGCGTCTTGTGTATCATGAAGTTATAGTCGTGGTTGACGACTTAGTGAAGAATTATTTTCTTATTTGATTCTTGATAGGCTTTTATGCCGATCTATGTTGATTGAAGGACCAAATGAGAAGAAGAAATAAGAGAAAGACAGAAAGTACAGTCCATCCTAGTGACTATCGCCAGGTGGGTATAAATATTTTCTAAAATGATATGATATGTTTTTATATATTTTCAAATGATATGATATGCATTTATTTGCAAAGTTGACTGACTTGCCTGTTTTTTAGCATGAGCATGAACATGATGCATTACCTATCAACGGAAGAGAAAGAAAAAAAGAATGAAAGAAAGAATTTACCGACGTCGAGTAGTGACCTTCGGGTCAAGGCGTGTTTGAGAAGGAGACATACTTCTCAACACATAGAGAAAGTCCGTGGATATGGAAAGAGAAAGTTGTATGCAGACATAGAACATGCATATACATTTGTTATGATGCTATGAATATGAAAGCAAGTAAGTGTTTATTTATGAAAAGCATGCACAAGTTTTCACTAAAACCCCTAGGCGTTGTAAATGTTATGGCAAGTCAATCATATAGCCCTAAGGGCAATGTTTTAATGTTTTCGCACATACCCACCGAGTATATTTTTGTACTCATGCCCTGCATGTACTTCTAAACGTGCAGGTTGAGCTCGAGAGGATGCTGGAATCGAATGTTGTGCAAAGGAGCTTCTCTAGATGTTTTGATTCATGATGATATGTTCAATTATTGATGTTGTTTGTTTGATGTTAATATGTTTTGTTTTCCAGAGTTTTATGTCATCATACATAATTCTCAGCCACACTTCTCGTTGCCGAATTTGGCCTTTATTTGCTTTAGTGTTTTGTTACGCTGAATTGATCATAATTTTGACGAAAATCAATATTCTGTTGTTAAGATCTCGGCATTGTTGTTGTGTTGCCGACTTGCTTCTAAGAATCATGGATTTATTGAAATGCCTATGTGAACAAGGATTTACTTGAATGTCCATAATCGTTTTGTTGAATCCAATGAGGTATATAATGCATTTTAATCATTGTCAATTCATGCTTTGAAACGTTGATAAATCCTTATTGTTGTCGAAACATGCTTGAATATATATATATATATATATATATATATATATATATTCTTAGTTTTGTTATTCCGTTGTGATTATCCATCCTCAGTCATTATTTTTTTATTCAATTCTTCATTATGGTTTGAGGACCCAGAATCAACCTTTATCAAACTCCATTCTATCTATTTTGACCAAAAATGTTTAACTCTTTCATAATGAAAGTTGATGTTATATATTGTTATTGATATGTATATTTGGTCAAAGTTGTCGTTATTGATTATCATAATTTCTTTCTTAACCCACCTCACGGCCTAATTACTTGACTAAGATATGGTTAAGGAGTTGGGCTGTGACATAACTCAACCTGCAAGGTTTAGTATAATAAATCTTTTGAGCTCCTTAAGGGGACGTTTTCATCCTAAACGTGATACGGTGACTCGATACAGGTAACTAGCATGACATATAAGCACTACCACCACCCAAGATGCGGAGAATCTTGGGTTATCTCATGTAACACTCACCCATAATAAGTCAAAGTGATAGTCAGTAACTCATTCTCACCTAAAACCTTATCGATGTTTAGATCAATGTATAGTCATCGAGATCTAGGTTCTTCACGAAGGTTAGATAGAAGAACTTATCTCATTGTGATCCATCAATACGTCAAGACATACCAGTATAGACAAGCAACCAAGTCAAGTCACTTCTTATCTATACTGCAGTCTATACCGACAACTCGTCCTCAAGTTATCTCAACTTTGATCCTTTTTATATCTCAATAAGCTTAACCTATCATATAGACTTATGTGATCTTCTACAAACTGTATGATTTAACTTTTGTATGAGATGATTGGACAACATATGAAATCAAGTAAACAATTCAGATAGGAGATTGTAATAGTGGTAACATGAAATATTGTATACAAGCTCAACCATTCTGCTTTCAGTATATAAATCCAACACAATTGTATTGACTTATTCAAAGATGATTGCTTTTACTATCTTCTTGATCTTAGGAGATGAGAAAGCTCGAATAATGCGCTACACCATCTCATGGCGCGACAGGTAGTTGATCGGAGTTTACCTGATTTTGAGATATGGTTCCACGTTTGTGGAACCGATACACGGTTTGAGATAGTAAAGTTTGCTTTAGTGTCCGGATTACGCTTCGTCCTCTGTGCCTTTGATCCCAATTTGAGGCATGACATTCCTCGAACGAGCATGTTTTATCGATTATTTTGGGGCCGAAGGACTATTGTTTCAGATCTTCGCAGTAGATTCAATAAACAACGATTGGGCGATGATGCAACAGACTATTTGAAGGCGACGTACATATTGGTAGCATATTTGATCGTCATGTGTCATGGTAAGGATGTTATCGAGCCTTGGGTCTATGCATTGACTGAGGATTTGGATACGTTAGACATTTTTTAATGTGGCTCGTACTCGTTTTAGATCATATGTCATGGGATTGATGTGCTAAAGAGGCACCCGAGAGAGGTAGCTTATTTGAGGAATATGTACCATTTCTATGGACTTGTTTGGGCCCTACAGATTTGGTCGTATGAGGCCATTCCAGACTTGGGATGGATGTGTGGCTGTCGAGATATCACTCTGAGGTTGTCCTGATGTTTGATGTGGAGTACTTAGAAGTCTTCGATCTACTACAATGGTTTTTTTAGGAGCATGTAACTTAAGTAATTGTTGAATGTTTAGTATTTGTTATATATTTATTGCATACATAATAATTGTTTGGTATGCTTTTGTGCCTGTTTTTAGTGGGATTTAACGTTTCGTTGCTCGTTGTTTGCTTTCATTTCGGTATTGTTTTGACTAGATTATATCGATTCATGTTGAATTGGTTCGATTCATGTTTATAGATGAAATGATAAGGAAAGAAGACGAAACGGGAAAAAGATGAAGCATCTAGCATCGCTAGCAATTTCACCCGCCCAATGGCGGATGCACCGCGGCCAGTGCTAGATGCAATACACACTGGCGTCCAGAGAAGACCCTCTAGTGCCGGCCGGGGGTAGTGCCCGTCTGGGCACTTGCGATTTGTAGGGAGCACAAGGCACCCGGCGCCCGTTGAATGCTATCCGGCTGGATGAGCAGAGATAGAAGAGATCCCCCACATCGGCTAGGGGGACAGCGTGCGCACGCTGAGGCAGAGACAGGAGGAACCGTCCAGAGTTGGATGGGCAGCATCAAACGCTGGGGTACATGTAGGGAAATCTGATTTTAACCCTCTCCCGAGGATCTATCTTGGATGTTTAATTCACCATACATTGATTATATGCCCAGCATGCACCTATATAATTAATTGCAACACGTAGGGGTTTTCTCGTGTTTACCTACGAATTTGTCGAGGTAGAATAGATCAAGACTCGTGCTTTGATCTTCTGGACTGTATCCCGTTTGCCTAAACACCAATGTCGAGCGCTCCCGAGGCCTCGCGCGAGATTCATTCACCCCCCGTCGCCTGCATCTGTCGAGACCTCGCTGAGGTTTCCTGGCACAATCTGTCGAGAGCTGCCCGCCGAGGCACCTGCGCGCACGACTTGCCGAGGCGCCTCGCGCGCTGCCAATGGACGCAGAGGTTTTCCGCGCGATAAATACGCGCCTCGCCTGTTCGCCGAGATTCGTCGGCCACGCACGCTCAGCGCCGAGGTGTGCCGAGGCATCCGCGCGAGAATCGCGCGCCTCGCACGCCCAGCTGCCGAGCCGTGCCGCCCAGCCTCGTCTATGCCATGGAAGACCCTGCCGAGGACGCCGCGTGCCACCTGCACCGCCGAGCCACATCGCCATTCTACCGAGAAACGAGAGCACGCTGGGCGGCGTGTTCACGAGCACCGCACGCCGCCGCGTCGCCGCCTCGCATGCCGTCGGCCGTGCGTCTGGTTTTTCGGCGTACTCGCCATCTCGTTCTTCGTGCTTTCGTCTTCGTTCTTCTTTTACAGATAAGATTTATAAGAAAAAATCTAATCTAACCACGGATTGCGCACGTTATAATCAAACGTGAATTAATCCAACAGAGCGAATAATCGATCGTGCAACGATACCAATTGTAAAGAAATCTGATTTTAACCCTCTCCCGAGGATTTATCTTGGATGTTTAATTCACCATACATTGATTATATGCCTAGCATGCACCTATATAATTAATTGCAACACGTAGGGGTTTTCTCGGGTTTACCTGTGAATCTGTCGAGGTAGAATGGAATAAGAGTCGTGCTTTGATCTTCTGAACTGTATCCCATTTGCCTAAACTCCAATGTCGAGTGAGGAGAATCTATGGAGAATGCTATAGAAAACGCCTTCTTCCTTCTCTCACAATTTTCGAAAATTCTCACACTTTTGGGAAGTATAATTCTCGAGAATATTGCTTTAGCATTAACCTTGATTTTCTCTCTCACCTTATATTTATAATGCAACCCTAAACCCTATCTAGATAGGATTTATGCATATCTAATAAATATAATCTTATCACTTAAGATAGAGAGGATCGTCGAGTCAGTGGGACTCTAAGAGAGGTGGACGATTTTCACAAGCTCCAGGGCACGGATGGGCCGGCCCGTAGATCAAATGCAAGGAATAAAGATGGGCCTCAAATAAATTAATTATCTTATGTTCACCCGAACATAAATTAATTCATAAACATTTATTCATGCCACTAGAGAATAAATCTTGACTGCTTACCCCTTTATTCTTGAAGGTGAGTCGGGCTTGCACTTAGACTACTGAATCCCCATATTTAAGATATCGACGTCCATTAATTATTTATGCTGCATGCTCGCTTAAAATAATTAATATCTTTAATTCATAAGTAGTACCACTCAACCTTATTATTGTACTTGAGCTAACTCAACTGCGGGGTTTAGTACAATAAACCTTTGAGCTCCTTAAGGGGCGCCATCATCCTAAAGCGGATACGGTGACTCGTCTGAGATAACTAGCATGACATACAAGCACCGCCACCACCCAAGATGCGGAGAATATGGGTTAGAACATATAACCTCACCCAAGATGGAGAATATTGGGTTAGAACATATAACCGCACTTGAAGCATTTGCCTTCTCCTTTGGCTTTTCAAACATGGAGATGGTAGAGCCCTTTGTATTACTCCCACTCTTTTCTTTAGCCTTAGCATCTCTTGAATTCCACTTTCCCTTTTCATCTTCGATCGATGAAGCGGTGTTTTTCTTTGAGGTGCGTACTAAAGACTGTGCACCTTTGCCCATTTTGCGTTCTTCCGTAACTAGATCCTCTTGCAATGAATCTAGAGTATAGCTCTTATCATAAAGGACTACTCTATAACGGAAGTCATCAAAAGACTTGGGCAAAGTGTTGAGGATCATATCGATTCTGACTACGTCATCAATATATCCTCCAACCAATTCGAGCTCTCCGAAGAGATTGATCAATTGCTCTACATGGTCATGCACTGAATCGCTTTCCTTCATTGAACTTGACATTATTGATTTTGTCAAATTATGACAAGCGATTCTATCCGACTCCTCATACGATTTCATGAGATTTAGCCATATAGTGGCTGCATCTTCCGTCTCTTGATGCTGGAGTTGCAGGGACTCGCACATGGTGACCAAAAGAAGGCACTTTGCCATTCTGTTTGATTTGTCCCATTTCTCGTGCTCCTTGCACTCATCATCGATGATAAATCGCTCAGAGGCTTGGGACGGTGTAGAGAGTACAAATAAATTTTCTTCGACAGTAAGAACATTCTCAATGTTTCATTTCCACTCGATAAAATTTGGACCGGATAGAGGATTTTGTGCGAGCATATTGATAATCGGTGTAAGAGACATATCTGAAAGGTAATGTAAACACATAAGCATACGATCGCACATAATTCGTAACAATAATATTGTAACCTTTTGATAAAACAATATTAATGAAACCTCCAATTGCCCAAGGAATCCCACATGCAAGCCATGCGTGTGGGCGTTTATATGAACCCCGACCGCACTAAAATATACCTTTTAGTCGTTTAATTTCAATCCATGTCAACTTATCCTTATGACAAATGAAATTAATGAATGGACCTTACAAGACCATATCACTATCGCAAGAAGGGACTTCGCGGGAAGTTGTACTTGAGGTGATGTCTAAGCAATGACGACAATTTTAACAGCAAAAAAAGAATTCTTAGAATTGACATACTCACTAGGACCATACCGCTTCCAATCCAAATTCCTTTGTTATCTCATTTTAAATCTATCTCCAGAGAACTTATGAAAATCGCACATGCAAGCCACGCGTGTGGACGTTTACATATGAAACTCCCACTTCTCAATAGATTAAAATTTTTTATTTAGAAATTTCATCTAACAAACTTATAACAAACTGTGCAAGCAAGCCACGCGTGTGGACGTTTACTTCCAGTGCGTATCACTTTGTTTAGAGATCAAAAAGTGGAGGTCTTGACATTTTAATTTAAAATTAATATGTCGGGTTACTTGCTTAGTCTTTTGTTTCAAAAGGTTTGTCCATGCAGATCACGTAATTCTAGCATGCTTTTCTATAGAACTCAACATGTAAAACATGCTCGCAGAATTCTAAAATATGCTTGAAAAACGCGATAAACCTAGCATGCTTACTATGCGCATCCAATCACAAAAACATATTACATGTTTATCTACGTAATTTAAACATACATAGCAGGCTACTGCATAATTTAAACATCCACGACATGCTTTGAACGATATAAAATAAAATAAATTCGTTTATCGCGGCCCACTCGTGGATCCTGTACTTCCCTGCCTAATTTATTACATAAATTTAAATAGTACAGATCTTCAAACTCGAAAACGGGCCTCGCGTGCACGGGCACCGACCGGATTCGTCAAAATTGGATTTGGGCCGAAAAATCAAAAACGGGCCGGATCAGTGGAACAGGCTAAAGCCGTGGCCGCCGAGAGCTCCCGAGGTTTCGCACGAGATTCGTGCACCCCCCGTCGCCGGCGTCTGCCGAGACCTCGCTGGGGTTTCCCGGCATAATCTGTCAAGAGTCGCCCACCATCTGCTGTTTGCCGTTGAGGCGCTACGCTAGCGCCTCATGTACGCCGATGGACGCCGAGGTTTCAGCGTGATAAACGCGCCGCGCCCTGCGTCTGCCGAGATCCGTCGGGCACGCACGCTCAGCGCTAGGCGCAGCCGAGGCATCCGCGAGAATCGCGCGCCTCGACGTCCACCGCCGAGCCGTGCCGCTGCCACCGTCTATGGACGTCAAGACCTGCCGAGGGCGACCTGCCGAGGACGCCCGATGCCACCCAGACCGCCGAGCCCTGTCCGCCATTCTACCGAGAAACGAGAGCACGCTGGGCGGCATGTCTACGAGCACCGCGCACGCTCAGCGTGTCGTCGCCCGCATGCCGTCAGCCGTGCGTCTGGTTTTTCCGGTGTACTCCCGTCATCTCGTTCTTCGTGCTTTCGTCTTCGTTCTTCTTTTACAGATAAGATTTATAAGAAAAAATCTAATCTAACCACGGATTGCGCACGTTATAATCAAACGTGAATTAATCCAACAGAGCCAAGATACTGATCCCAGGCTCTGATACCAATTGTAAAGAAATCTGATTTTAACCCTCTCCCGAGGATTTATCTTGGATGTTTAATTCACCATACATTGATTATATGCCTAGCATGCACCTATATAATTAATTGCAACACGTAGGGGTTTTCTCGGGTTTACCTGTGAATCTGTCGAGGTAGAATGGATCAAGACTCGTGCTTTGATCTTCTGGACTGTATCCCGTTTGCCTAAACTCCAATGTCGAGTGAGGACAATCTATGGAGAATGCTATAGAAAAACGTCTTCTTCCTTCTCTCACAATTTTCGAAAATTCTCACACTTTTGGGAAGTATAATTCTCGAAAATATTGCTTTAGCATTAACCTTTATTTTCTCTCTCACCTTATATTTATAATGCAACCCTAAACCCTATCTAGATAGGATTTACGCATATCTAATAAATATAATCTTATCACTTAAGATAGAGAGGATCAAGCTGAGTCCCAGTGGGACTCTAAGAGAGGTGGACGATTTTCACAAGCTCCAGGCCTGGATGGGCCAGCCCAGGGATCAAATGCAAGGAATAAAGATGGGCCTCAAATAAATTAATTATCTTATGTTCAGCCCAAAACATAAATTAATTCATAAACATTTATTCATGCCACTAGAGAATAAATGCTGACTTACCCCTTCATTACCTAAGGTGAGTCGGGCTTGCACTTAGACTTTCTGAATCCCCATATTTAAGATATCGATGTCCATTAATTATTTACAAATGCTCGATCGCTTAAAATAATTAATATCTTTAATTCATAAGTATTACCACTCAACCTTATTATTGTAGTTGAGATAACTCAACCTGCGGGGTTTAGTACAATAAACCTTTTGAGCTCCTTAAGGGGCGTCATCATCCTAAGCGGATACGGTGACTCGACACGGGTAACTAGCATGACATACAAGACTACCACCACCCAAGATGCGAGAATCTTGGGTTATCTCATGTAACCTCACCCATAGCAAGTCAAAGTGATGGTCGACAACTCATACTCACCTAATACTTTATCGAGGTTTAGATCAACGTAAGTCTCAGAGATCTAGGTTCTTCACGACGGTCGAGATAGAAGAACTCATCTCATCTGTAATCCATCAATACGTCGAGGCGTATCAAAGATAGACAAACAACCAAGTCAAGTCACTTCTTATCTACACGCAGACTCATACCGACAACTCGTCCTCAAGTTGTCTCGGTTGTGATACTTTTATATCTCATTAAGCTTGACCAATCATACGGATTTCGTGATCTACAACACCGTATGATCTAACTTATATATAAGATAAAGGGACATACATATGCAATCAAGTAAACAATTCAGATAGGAGATTGTAATAGTGGTAACAGGAAACATTGTATACAAGCTCAACCAAAACTGCTTTCAGTATACAAATCCAACAATCTCCCACTTATACTAAAGCAAACTTTTAGTATACAATGTGTCTCTCTACTAGCTATTACAAACAACACCATCACTTTGCTTCTCCCACTTTTACAAAAGTTTCCTTTCTAAGTGGGTGCCATCTTGTAATCAAGTCCTCGAATATGCTCTTCGTAGACTTTTTGCGAGCTCTTCGTGAATGGATCAGCTAGGTTATCCATGATGCCAATCTTCTCAATCAGCACATCCCTCGTCTAACGATTTCTCGTATGACATGGTACTTTTCTCTATGTGTTTCGTTGCCTTGTGGGTCCGTGGTTCCTTGAATTTGCCATCGCACGAGTTATCACATAAACTATGATACTCTTGGGCAAACCGGTACCATATCTAGATCCATGAGGTAGTTCTTGAACCATACTGCCTCTTTAGCGACCTCCAAGCGGCTACATATTCGGCTTCCATGGTGGAGTCCGCAATGCATCGCCGCTTTGCACTCCGCCAAGATACTCCTCCTCCCAAGGTAAACACATAGCACGAGGTAGACTTTTCTCATCACGGTCGGCTTGGAACCCAGTCCAGAATAACCCAAAGGCATTAGACTATCTCGCATGGTAAACTAGCCTATAATCTCGAGTCCTTTTCGGTACTTGAGTATATGCTTTACCATGATCAATGAGCTTGTCCGAGGTTAGGCGATATCTAGCTACTATGCTACCGCATAGCGAGATATCGGGCCTCGTGCATAACATTGCATACATGAGACTTCCTACGGCTGAAGCGTAAGGAACTTGTCGCATTTCCTCTATCTCCTTTGCAGTCATAGGTGACTACTCCTTAGATAAAGGAACACCATGTCTGAAAGGTAGCAATCCTTTCTTGACGGTCTGCATACTAAAACGAGTAATCACAGTATCAATGTAAGACGCCTGTGATAAGCTCAACATTTTCCTCTTGCGATCTCGGGAAACCTTGATCCCAAGAATGTACGCTGCATCTCCTAAGTCTTTCATTTGAAACTGATCGGATAACCAACTATTTACGTCTGATAACAACTTCACATTGTTGCCAAGTAGAAGGATGTCATCTACGTAAAGTGCAATAAATATCACATCACCGTTGACATCTAAACGATACACACAACTTTCGCTAGGCAATTGGGTAAATCCATAGGATTTTACCACCTCGTCAAAGCGTAAGTTCCAGAATCGTGAAGCTTGCTTAAGTCCATAAATGGACTTCTTAAGCTTCCATACTAGATGCTCTTCACCCTTCACCACATAACCTACGGGTTGCTGCATATAGATGTCTCTACCTTCTTCAAGGTAGCCGTTTAGGAAAGCGGTTTTCACATCCATTTGCCAAACCTCAAGGTTTAAGTGGGCTGCTATGGTCAGAAGAATTCTGATGGACTTGAGCATTGCTACAGGCGAAAAGATCTCATCGAAATCGATGCCCTCAATCTGAGTGTACCTTTTCGCCACAAGCCTGGCTTTAAAAGCGAAACCTCTCCATCCGAATCTCTTCCTCTTGTATACCCACTTACTACCTATGGCTTCCTTGCCATCCGGTTGAGGTGTCTTTTCAGTATACATCCATAGTTGTTATGGACTCGATTTCTAAGTCCGTAGCGGTGTGCCATGATCTTGCATCAATGTCTTGTATCGCCACCTTTGTATGTCCATGGGTCGATTATTGCCTTTCGTATCACGGGACTAAATCCAAAGATTCACCCACGAGCATAAATCGCCGGTTGACAAACAACCCTCCCACTACGACGAGGCGCCATGGCATAATGGCGGTGGGTGCGATAACTTGTGGTTCTCTATCTTGCACAACTGAAGAATGATTTCAACTTTGGATTTATGGTTTTCATATAATCCTCTTCTAAGAATCGAGCATTAGTCTTTAATAATGACCTTCGATCCTTAGGACTATAGAAATAACCACCTTCGTTCCTCTAGAATAGCGATAAATGCCTCGCTTGGATCTAGACTCAACTTGTCGGTCTTCTTGTTCAAACACATGTCTTTGAATCGCCCAAACAATGCTCGATATTGAAGTTTCGATTTCCACTAATTGAAAAAATATTGGTAACTTGTTCTAATTATTTTCGTCTCTCATAACATTTTTTCTTTGGAATTTTAAGGTTACAAATGAATGTTGTTTGTGATTTGAATTGAATGTCAACACTTTTTAAAAATAAATATTTACCAACTTCTCTTTTGTCTTATTTTCATCTTCAATTTTGAATGAGAGAGAGAAGTTGTTGCCGAGAAAGTGAAAGAAAGATGCTATAAATGTTGGAGAGAGAGAGAAAATCTTCCAAACCTAATAATATAAAAAATTTAAGTTATTTTTAAGCGATGAGCCATTAAAGATATTCTTGACTTTTTAAATAAAAATATTACAAAAGTAATATTTTTATGAATATGAATATGAATATGAATATGAATATGAACATGAATATAAAACTTAGATAAAAACTTGGGTAAGCGTAGCCTCGCCATGCGTTGACCCATTTATAATGTATTAATTAAAGTGATTATATGTTAATTAAGGTGATTAAGAATAATTATCATTTATTAATTTTTAATTAGAATTTATTAAATTTAATTTGAGTTTATTATTTAAAGAATGAGGTTTATTAATTTATAATTAATGTTTATTAATTTACAGTTAGAGTTTATTAATTCATAATTAAGATTTACTAATTTACAATTAAATTTTATTAATTTAAAATTAGGATCTATTTATTTACAATCATGATTTATTAATTCATAATTAAAATTTATTAAATATAATTAGGATTTATTAATATCAATTAATAATTAATTAATAAAAAAATTAATTAGGGTGATCTTACGATGCGCACGACACGGGATACCACCCCTAAAACTTATCCCTCTATTTTTATGTCTATATACAAAATTCCCTCTTTAATTTTTCTTATAACTAAGATATTCAAATCACTACAAGAATTTGCACGATTAACGATGGAAAATTCCGTCGTTATACCGAATAAGTCCGTCGGTGATCCTAAATAACGACGGAACAACGACGGAAACAGTCCGTCGGTACAAAATCATCACTATTCCGATCAACGACGGATTCGTAGTTCGTCGTTAAATCACCGGCGGACTCTCGACGGATATAGACATCGTCGTTGTGTACGCACGACCGTCGTTGATCAACGACGGAACAGCGACGAACATTCCGTCGTTGATCAATGACGGACTGTGATCCGTCGTTGATCAACGACGGAACAGAGATGGACTATCCGTCGTTGATCAACGACGGATATCGCTCGTCGTTGATCGGCGACGGATCGATTCGATCAACGATGATCCGTCGTCCGATCGACAAGATCGTCGTCGTTGATGGATCAAAGTCCGTCGTTGATCTGCCGTGAATGTTTTAAAAAATAAACCAATTTTTCACATTTATCGTACCCAGTGATAAACGCGTATTTTACACGTTTATTGTTGATTTCTAAAGATGATTTTAGATCGATAATGTGCGTTTATGTCTTGGATCTCAATGCTTTTACATATTTTTGGAAAGATTGCTCTTGGGTTACATTTTAGTGTTTTGTAGGCTTATAAGTTGAAAACCAAGCACGGAACGAAGAACGCAGCGACGAGGGCGAAATGAGGGCCTAGCGACCGCCCGCGGCGCTATCCGAACCGTGAGGAACGAGCACGAGCGCGAGTGCGCATATGCGCCTGAGACGAAGGCTCACGACCGCCTAGCGACCGCTAGGTCGGCCGCGGAAACACCAAAGACTGGCGAGGAAAGGCCATGGCACGTTAGCACTCCAAGCGGGCGCGAGACGTGCCCGCGATGATTTTATGTGCGACGCGACCACACCTAGCGACCGCGAGGTGTGGCCCACAGCAGTCAAGACGCGGCGCCCTGCCGAGAAACGAAGGATGGCCGAGAAGAAGTGTTCCCTCGCGACCGAGCTCGCGACGGCGTGCCGCCATGAAGCATGGCGGTGATGCAAAATTGGGTTTCGACCCTAAATCTATATATAGGCATTACTCGCGCCTAACCTTACCCGGTAGCGATTTTACGTTTTCCTCGGTTTTCTCTATTTTCCATTTATTTTCACATTAGTTTTGATTTAGATTAATTCTAGCAATAGTTTTCCATCGTTCTAGCTTTAGTTCTTCGCATTGTTAACATTTTAGGAATGGTTTCGTCCGAACGAATTACATTCTTTTCCCGTTTTTCGCCGAGGTTGGGATTTGAACCCAACGATTGTTCTTCAGACATCACCCTACGGGTTTTATCTATTTAATTCGTATTTTTATGATTATTTCGTATTTATTTCGTTATTTATGTCTAGCTAAATTTATGTTTTAATCCTAGGGTTTGCATGATTCTATCCTATATGTTGTGATTCCTGCTATTGTTATTTACCTTCCAGGCATTGATTCATGATTCTTGGTGCTTAATTATATGTGTTGATTTCTGATCAATCTTGATGCATATCATAGTTACCAGTTAATTAATTAACCGTTTTAATTGTCAATCTATCTTGAATGCATGATACGGATAAGCGCTTGAGTCGTAGCTGAGATAGGAACATTCGTAGGAAGCATATTCTTTGTGATCCTTTTGAGTTGCTTGTTTTCCTCTAGAGACGAATAAAGTAATAGGGAAAATTAGTAATCAATTGTCACAATTATCGAATCGAAGTTGTTGGCTACATATGTGATCTTCCATCTGTGCGGATTAAAACGATTAATAATAAGCGTGATAAACATCGTAGTGGATAGGATTAGTGCATCCCTAGGGTTAGTCTTTCTTCATTGTTATCTCTTTGAGTTTTATTGCTTTGTTTATTTTCTTGTTGTCACCTTTGCTTTGGATTTAATTATCGAAGCCATAAACCTATACAAACCAAATCATTCTGGATAATGATGAAGTTTCGTTGAATTAGCTTCAGATTTTCGGATTGCAATCCTCGTGGATACGATACTCGACTTACCTTATACTTGCGCTGTGTGAGAAAAGTGAGCGATCAAATTTAGGCGCCGCTTCGGGATTGTTAAGATCACATAGGAATAATTTGACGATTTGGAGTTATTAATTCAAGTTATATATATTATATTACTTATTTATTCTTGTCAGAGTTAAGCTCTTTTTTTTTCTCCACGTAGTTTATGATCACAAGGTCCCAAGGACCTCCTGAGCAAAATCTTGACTCAGAGATCGAAAATTCCCAAAGGAGAAGGAGACAAGAGAGAAGAAGGGCTGCAATGGCAGCTAATCCACGAGCGGGGTGTTCCTCCCAATGGGGTATACCTCCCGAGCGCCGCACGTCTTCCGGCGAGTTTAGGAGATCACGGCGCGGATGGCGAATATGGGACTCCTTGTCCGCCCCGCAGACGAGACCTCTAAACTACATGTACCGACCTCCCACTGAACAATTCCAATGAGGAGGATGGGGCTCGCAAGTGGACGCGAACAATTTCGAATTAAAGCCGGCCCTGATCAATATGGTGCAAGGAGAGCAGTTTGGGGGAGGAGTTACAGAAGACCCGAATGCACATCTCGAGACTTATCTCGACATTTGTGACACCATCAAGCGAACGGGTGCCACAAGACACAATCCGGATGCGCATGTTCGGATTCTCTCTCTGAGCCAAAGGCAAAGATTGGTTGAGCACTGGACCGAACCGGGATAGAGGCAGTGGGAAAACTTTGCGAGAAGTTCCTTTCAAAATACTTTCCACCAGCCAAAGCACAGAAGATCATATCTGAGATATCCCACTTTTGCCAACAAGGAGACGAGTCGTTATTCGAGGCATGGGAGAGATTCAGGGGCTTATTGAGAAAATGCCCTCAACATGGATTTTCTAGAGAGCCGCAGATCACGCAGTTCTATAGCGGTGACCTTTGCATCTGAGTAGCATTGTAGATGCATCAGCAGGAGGCTGCCTATTGAATCGCCGTGTAGAGGAGGCCAGCCGCATCATAGAAGAGATGGCGGCCAACAGTTATCAATGGCCAATGGAGAGAACACCAGTGGTCAAAGCAGCTACTGTTGAGATTGATTCGAAATACGACGATCTTATGAAGAAGTTCACTCTTTTGAAGAGCCAGATCGAGACAGAAGAGGTCAATCATATCAATCAGAGGAACCATGGGAGAAATCCGGCATACCATCCGAACAACAGGAATCATCCGAATCTGTCGTATGCCAACTCCAATAACTTCCAACAACCTCCAAGAGTTTCACTGCGAATGGTATGATTCAAGAGCAAAGAAGCGGGGTTTAGAGGAGTTGATGCAGCAGATTGGTTGTGAGCAACCAACAAATGACGACAAATCGAGTCGATGGCCGCACGTGAGAACTTCGTTCATCAATAGCACTACTCGAAAGTTGCACATCCGAATCCACCATGCGGCCATGGGCAAACACTTGAAGATCTTTGGAGAATCGGATCGATCGGATGGCGCCGACAAAGCAGAATGCACAGCCAAAGACGGGCCAATTTCCGAGTAATACGGGAGTAAACCCTAAGAACCAGTCCTTTGCTATCCAGTTGAGAAGTGGAAAAGCATATCAGAATGACAAGGGACGAAAAGAAGAAAACGGCGGAGAAAATGAGCACCTCGCGACCGCGAGCCCGGCCGCTAGCCATCATGCGTATAGTCAGTCCGAGGAGCACGCGAACGACCACGCGACCGCGAATGAAAAGTACCTCGCGACCGAGCTCGCGACCGCGAGACCGGCCGCGAGAGACCACGCAAAGATACAGGGGGAAGAGCCCGTGCCCGCGTGTCGGACGCGAAGAAGAGAGCCGAAGTGGCGCAGGTACCTAGCGATCGCCCTCGCGATCGCGAGGAAGGCCGCGAGGGACGTCCTGTTATGAATTTTCCGACGTATACACCTCCGATTCCGTTTCCGAGTCGTTTGGCCAAGCCCAAGCAGGATGATAGACAGACTCGATTTCTGGAGATGTTCGAGAAGGTGAACATTAATATTCCTTTGCTTGATGCACGCAAAGATGTGCCGGATACATGAAATTTCTCAAGGATGCCGTTACCAATAAGAAGAAGCTAAAGAAATTGAGACGGTCAACTGTCTCAAGAGTGCGATCTTTGTCAAAAGAAGTTGCCAGCGAAATGAAAGATCGGCGCTTCTCGACACGTGTGTCATTGGAGGCATACCTTCTCCAAAGTCTTTGTGTGATTTGGGGCAAGCATCAATTTGATGTCGTTGTCCATATTTAATAAATTGGAGATCGGAGAATTGAAGCTACTACTATTACTCTCCAAATGGCGGACGATCGTCACAAGCCAAAAGGGATAGTGGAAGATGTCCGATCAAAGTCCAAGATTCATCTTCCGGTGAACTTTGTAGTCCTCGATATGCCAAAGGATGGGAACACGCCTCATTCTAGGAGACCGTTCTTAGCCACAGGCAGGGCTCTGATCGACGTACAGGAGGGTGATCTCATCTTCCGTGTGAACAAAGATGAGTTAACGATCTCGATTTATGATGCCATCACGAGAGAGGAAGACTCAGCATATGAAGAGTGCTATTCGATCACCACTACCACAGCCAGCCCATTCTTGAGCTCGAATTTCAATAGACCATTAGACGAGCATGCTGCAAGGAAGAAGTGGACTCGGTATAAAAATCCGAGTGATTCGTTCAAGCTCAGTGGAAGCCATTCTTATGCCAATTGGTGGGCTGTTGTAAATGCTAAGTACAAGGGCAAATCGAGGTTTGGAAAGCTGTCAGTTGTCAAATCGCCTCATTGATGAGAGGTACCGTCGAGCTAGCGATGAAAAATCTAGCACTGGTTGGGAGGTAACCCAACGTGTTTTCTCATTTTTTGTTTTCGTTTTGTTTCTCTTGTTTGTCGTTGTTTTGTCGTGTCGTGTTGTAACAGCCCGATTCGGCTACCACCTTACCGGACTGCTACTTGAGGTTTAGGGTTAAATATTCGTAAAAGAATAGGGTTTTCAACTTATTTCTCAAGTGAAGGAACATAGATGCTAATAATGAAATAACTCGAAGGAGAAAAAAGCGACTTATATAAATGATTTGTTCAAAATCTTGGCAAAACAAGTAGCTAATCTGATGCTTTTAGCAAAGCATTCGAGAGCTTAACATAACATCAAAAATATAAGGGAACTCAAGAGTTTTGGCGCTGAATAACGTGTGAGACATGCATGTGAAGATGCATTCTCAAGGTGAACCAAAATGCTCCATATTACTTGTCGAAAAGGATTCCGCTCAACTCCGCGCCGGTTCATCATTATTTCAACCCGCGCGTTTAAAACAAACATGCAGGGCTGAGTACAATTGTACCCAATGGACACATGCCGAAAACATTTTTACTTTACGAAATATTGTACTGCCCTCGTCATAGTAAGACACAAGGGTAAATTTCCACATATTACTTAACATAGAACTCATGTATCACATAACATAGGTAAATTTCACATCATGATTTCTTTCTTCAGCATAATTTTCGAAATTTACAAATAATTATCCAAACTTTTCAAAATTTTAATTAATTCATATAGCATATTATTATTATCATGAAATAATAATATGACATAATTTCCATAATTCATGAATTATTCCTCAATAAGTTCTAAGTACATATTTTTCGAAAATAGACTTAGGTACAAATAATTTTTAGAAATTCCAATAAATTCATATAACACTATATTATTAATCTACATCATCAATATGTTATTCTAACATTTAAACATGAATTATATCTCATCATATAATTACTCTATAATTTTTGAAATTAATAGGATATATACATAGGTTTTTCCAAAAATTCCACATAAAATCATAAAATCTTGTTTATTAATAACTATCATTATTTCATGCTCAAAACAACAATTAAAATTCATATACATCAACATATGATTTCTCCTTATTTTCGGTCATATCATCATGTATTTGATACATGCTTAACTTTGTATTAATTTGATAATTCATGCTTATAAACATCATATAAACAATTTAACACATACTTTGAAACATATAGCACATATTCAACGTAATTTTCGAAAATAAGCATCCTAACATATTATATATGAATTTCTAACAATTTAACATGTATAAGAAGAAGTGGTACGATTTCTAACCTTGTGATCGAATTCGATCGACGTCGGCGACGTTTTTCTTTCTACGATCGAAGAACACTATGAAGAACACTCTCTATTTTTTTATCTCTATTTCCTCTCCTATTTCTTCTTATTTTCGGTCATGGTATGGTGTAATGGGGGTGGTCTCCTATTTATAGAGTTTATAAAGTATATTTAATCATTACTTTATAAAATATCTTATTCTAAAGTCAAAATTTGCAACTCCTTTATCTTCTTAATTTTTGAGCCTTGCAAGTTGCAAAAAAAAAAACAAATTTGACCTTATCTTATACATTAATCATTTTATCTTCTTGAAATTATAACATGTATAGGTGTAAAAATTAAAATACAACTCATTCCTTATTTTCTAGAATTTTCGCCACCTCTTATAGCTCATGAAACAATTATTTTTATTTTATGCTATAGTTTATTATGTTATTTAATTATTTAATTAATGTTTCTTATAATTATCAAAGAATAAAGAATTTAATACTTTGTGTAGTGTGTGTGTGTGTTTCGCCTTTCTCTCAACCATTAAGGTTGATTTTATTTTTTCTATACCTTATACTATAATATTATCTTATAATAATATCATATTATAAAAGTCAACAATTTCAACTATAGGATAAGGTATTATATTCAAGAGTTTAAAATTATTTCCAACCTTATATTAAAAGTCAAAAATTTCGGCTATATTAAATAAAAAGCATAGGTTACTTGTTTTAATTGCTAACCATCTCTACTTTACAACTCATATCCTTATCATAATAATCATAGCCTTGCATTTAATTAAAGTATGATATTTATCTCATAAAATACTAATTTATCACAATTTTCGGTCATCACCTATAATATATGCCAAATATTTTATTTTCTCCAATTAATAGATATGTGACATAATATAAGTCTTAGATAATAAATTATATCATAGAAAAATTAATTAAGATCATTTTTATGTACTATAGTAAAGTTATCGGCAAATATTTCAAAATTAGGGCTAAATTATCAAAATATTATTCTTTTCATAACCAATATTATTTTCATGATGAATTACATAAATATAATGATATTATGTCATAAAATAAATTTTTAGAACATTTCTTATTAATTTTCCAATATTTTCGAAAACTAGGGTTTTCTTAGGATTAAATTTTCAAAATTCCATCCTTACCTTAATCCTTCAATTTCGAAATTTATATTGCTTCTAGATGATAAGATTGATCTAAATTTCATGATATTTATCCAATATTAAAGCTTAAATAATTAATTAAATTATTTGCTATAATTATCACATAAAATAATAGATTTTCGAAAATCTACACAATTCTAGAGTCCCATTTTATCTTCTATGATACTTATCACTTTGCTACACATTTTAATGAGATAAACATTATCTTAAGCTTAGTCATAATCTAGTCATATCCTTATCTTATCATTTTATAAATATATCATAACATATCTTATCTTAAAAATGTCTTAATCAAACCTTATCATATCCTAGTCATTTTCGAAAATGCTAGGGTGTTCCAAGATAATTATCTTATCATGTAATACAAGATAAACATGACAATTCATATAATAAAATCATGTGATCACAAATTAATTCACAAATTAATCCTATTTTGTACAAATTTTCGAGAATCATCATTAAAATAAGGAAAAAAAATTCTTTTTCTTCTTTAGTGTAATACTTGGCTAAATAATATTCTATATGTAGAATAAAATAGCATTTGTTCACATAATATAAGGTGATCTCATGCCAAGTTCATAATTTAATCACATGAACACATAAATTTCGAAAATATGGAAACAATTAGGAGAAAATATTTCCTAAATTTTCTAAGTGTAATAATATCCTCTATACACTTAAAACATATTTATTTATTGTTTAAAAATTATTTTATTCGAAATTTTAAAGAAAATTTCGATCTATTTCCAATTGTCAATTACCGACGTTCACTTTCATTCTTATTTCCTTTGTAAACTATTTCTTTATTTTCAAAATTTTTAAGCCCAGAAATTCGGGATATTACATTCTACACCCTTTAAAGAAATTTCGTCCTCGAAATTTGCGTACGCTCGTAACGCTTCTCAATTCTTTTTCATCACACCATGTGATTGCCTTTTCAACATTACTGCCTCATATCCATTTTTCACCGTACATTCTCCTATTGACTCATCCCTTTCATTTAGATCCTTAGATCTAACATTCTCGTTTTCCAAACTTCATAGTATTTTACGACTCAAGATTTTCAACTAATCGTTTATGTCAAATCTATCGTTTCCAAGAGATGGTAAGTCCTATGTTCAAATCTATGTTCAAGCAGCCTAAAGTTAACGTAGTAACTCGCTTTCAAGGTTAAGAGTATTCGTACGCCTTCATGCGTTATTTCGTATTCACATACAATTGTGAACTACGGTTGCTTTAGAAAGCTCGTAACGTATGTTAAAACGTATTAATACCTGTCGGGTTATCTTGGTCATTTTCGCATTCTTTGTTGGTTGATAGCGAAAACCCTTCGTTGTTGTTCTTCGCACCGGTTGAGCTTGTCGTGGTTGGTTAGTTCTACCTATCATTCCTTGTCCTAATGCGGGCAATCTCTTGCAAAATGCCCTTGTTGGCACACCTAAAGCAGTTTACACGCCCCGCTTCACAAGGACCAACGTCTTGCCTCACGGCATCGAGGATATTGGGGACTCATTATTTGTCGCTGATTGTTCCTACCTTGTCCAAAATTCATTGGACGTCCTTGCCCTTGCCCTTGGGTCCACTGGGACCTTTGATTATTTTGCCACGGCCTTCTCTCAGCTTGGTTATAGTAGTTGCCTCTCGGGTTTCCTTCCCATTTCCTTTTTCCTTTGTCTATTTGGACTGGTGTTGGCTTAACTTCCGGCAGTGCTTCCTCTATATCCAAAGCTCTACCTAAAGCCTCAGTATAAGTCATTATTCCATGACTAGCAAGAGATACCCTAATCTCATGCCTTAATCCCGTTCTAAACTTATCGGCCATCTTTTCATCAGTGTCTACTTGGTTTGGAGCAAATCTAGCCATGTCACAAAAGATCCGATCATACTCGGTTACCGATTTGTTTCCTTGTTTAAGATTGAAAAATTCAATCTCCTGTCTCTTTCTATAGCTTTTTGGGATATACTTATCATATAACATTGTCTTAAACTCCTCCCAAGTAAGCTCCTCCATCCGCTCGGGTGTCATGATTTTCCTTCGAGTTTCCCACCAAAAATCAATGGACCCGTCATTTGAAAAGTAATACAAGAGAGTCTTTCTTGATACGTGCAATGCGGGAAGTTGAAAATCCTTTCTATAGCCCTTACCCATCGCTCAACTTCCTCGGGGCTCCCGGGCCCGTTGAGCGTGGGTGGATTTTGCTTTAGGAATAACTCTTCTACTCTACGAGGTGGTGGTGGTGGTTGTTGATATTCTGGTTCCGGAGTTTGTTCTCTCCTTCTACGTCCCAATGCTCTTCTTGGAGGCATTCTTTATTGTTTTAACAAAACAATTTATTAATACTCAATTGTTACTTAGCACATAACATCATTATGCTCATTGAATCTTAACATATCATATTCTTGATATCATTCCACCAAAATCACCCAACATGTAGTGTCAAATGCCTCAATGAGGACTTTTTCCATTCATTATTCTTTCTAATTGTTTTAGTACATACCGTGATGTTCTATTTACATCAAAACTTTGACACCACTAAACGTTCTAATTATTACAAAACTAACCATACTACCCACTAATTATATAAGTCTCGTATTATCTTAAGATTTTTTATGCCGCCGAGTGTCCTCGTCGAATCATATTCTTCACTTGAAATTTGCCCGCTTCTAGATATATCTTTGCCTCGTGTATAAGGCGTTTCAAGTCTTTCATAGAGCGATCAAAATCCTCCAAAGAGCGGTCTTTGCCGCCTCGCTTTCTTCTACTGGGATCGGGATTCCGTGTTGCGCTTGTTTTCATGTAGAGTTGTGATGGTATCTCCCCCAATCCCCTTGGACGATATGATCCGGTCTGTCGGCCATTCTCGTCTGTTTCAGGTACATACGGTGGAAGATAGCGTGGCCTGGTGTTTAAAACTCCTTGGTTTAACCATTCCATTGTAAGTCCTCGGTCCGTGGCTTTTGTGATTGGACTCTTACCCTTATCCTTCCCCATTCCTGCTATCTGAAAACAGATAGTTCTAGGTAAGTTACTATTAGACTTAAAACTTAATCTTAAGGGAAACTTTAAATCATACTGATAACTTGATGATCTAAAATACCTTAGGACATAATTTTGTGCATATCACAACACAAACTTATAAACACTTTCCTCACTTAGCATTTCATACCCATATCCCAGCTCGTATATCGTTTCTAGATTTTTCGTGTCAACCATAGTCGTTTCAAAGCTTCGTTGCATCGTACTTCGACTGAAGAAATTACGCCTATGCCGTAAATAACATTCGTTTATTGTAGCTTCCTTTCGTTCCACGTAGCATCCCATTCTGCTTTCGTTAAGTCAGTCTTACAAGCATTTCTAAGTTCTCGAGTTCTCGTAATTCATCAAGTACTACGGCATGGGAGAAATCTTATGTTCTCGTTCATTCTAAGTTCTCAAAATAGTGAAACTTAGAGCATTCCTACGTTCTTTTTAAACAGAGATTTTTCGAAAAACAATAACATCATATCTTTAACACTTTCGTAAACAACATTTATACTTTCTGACATATAACTCTATATATGTCTATCGTTAATACTCATATACCAACCGGGTATAAACTCTAACTTTTTCAATTCATCACAAACAAACCATTCACTGGTTTCATTTCACATACCAATTGGGTATGGACTTTAACTTTCTCAAACCACTCACATACCAACCAGGTATGGATTTCAACAAACCACTCACTGGTTTCATTACTCATTGAATTTCAAAAATTCAAATTTGTTTTCAAACGGCATGTCCATTTTCAAAAGCTTTCTCATAACTCAAGTTTCTTTCAAACTGTAACATAAACATATAACTCTTAACACTTTTAAAGGCGCACCTTTTCATTTGAAACCACTTTTCCTTCTTTGGTTGGCGTGATGAAGCTGGGCGTTGAGCGAGATGACTAACTCATAGAAGTCTAGTGACTCAAGCTAGACTTTGGATAGAAAGAACATTTTGGTTCAAAACAAAAGAGCTGGCTCGATACCACTCTGTAATGTACCGATTCGGCTACCACCTTACCGGATCGCTACTTGGGGTTTAGGGTTAAATATTCGTAAAGAATAGGGTTTTCAACTTATTTCTCAAGTGAAGGAACATAGATGCTAATAATGAAATAACTCGAAGGATAGAAAGAAACGACTTATATAAATGATTTGTTCAAAATCTTGCAAAACAAGAGCTAATCTGAGGCTTTTAGCAAAGCATTCGAGAGCTTAACATAACATCAAAATATAAGGGAACTCAAGAGTTTGGCAATGAATAACGTGTGAGACATGCATGTGAAGATGCATTCTCAAGGTGAACCAAAATGCTCCATATTACTTGTCAAAAAGGATTCCGCTCAACTCCTGTTCAGTTCCATCACCCGCTCAACCTGCACATTTAAAAACAAACATGCAGGGCTGAGTACAATTGTACCCAATGGACACATGCCGAAAACATTTTTACTTTACGAAATATTGTACTGCCCTCGTCACAGTAAGACACAAGGGTTTTAGTGAAATGGCCTTGTTCTTACTAAAAACATTTTCATCATTTCTCAAAATCATCGCTTAGCCAAGCATTTTCTCATCACAACATCAACAAGTATATTCCAAGTCGGTTATGGATAACGCGCCGGGAGGGAGGCCTCCCTACACCGGACGCAACTAACTGCCCAGCGGTTCAGAGCATGACCGCCCAGAGGTTCAGAGGCCCAACACGTGTATACAACCCAGCGGGAATTTATACTTACACCTCCAAACCTAGGATCCGACCGTAACTTCATTGCCTGTGCAACCCGAATGGACATATACAAAACTCAAAAAATTTCGCGAGACAATATCGTATCTCAACATTTTTATAAGAAAGCGAAGCAATAACAGTAAAATACTTTCGAGAAAGCTTGTAAAAATCTTTTGAAAAGAGTGCCCACCTCGAGGACTTAAGATTTTTAAGTCACTAAAGTCTATTCTCTGATTCCGTTTTCCTTCGAGTCAAACCTTATCAACGCGAGAAACCAGATTTTAGCATATCGTTATGCTTTGCAAGAATCATCGATTCGAATCAACGAACGTACTAACATCAACTCTATCACCAACGTTGTTATTGTACTATCGTATCAATATACTCTGTACGTTCATACCTTTCTCAACTTATTCTTATCGTCATTTCATGTATTTCTTATATAACTATTATCTTACACGTATATATTCCTTTTTCTATCGATTTCCAACTATACCCTTGTAATTCTCGATTCTTAATATATATGGACCAAATTTTCACATATTACTTAACATAGAACCCATGTATCACATAACATAGGTAAATTTCACATCATGATTTCTTTCTTCAGCATAATTTTCGAAATTTACAAATAATTATCCAAACTTTTCAAAAATTTTAATTAATTCATATAGCATATTATTATTATCATGAAATAATAATATGACATAATTTCCATAATTCATGAATTATTCCTCAATAAGTTCTAAGTACATATTTTTCGAAAATAGACTTATGTACAAATAATTTTTAGAAATTCCAATAAATTCATATAACACTATATTATTAATCTACATCATCAATATGTTATTCTAACATTTAAACATGAATTATATCTCATCATATAATTACTCTATAATTTTCGAAATTAATAGGATATATACTTAGGTTTTTCCAAAAATTCCACATAAAATCATAAAATCTTGTTTATTAATAACTATCATTATTTCATGCTCAAAACAACAATTAAAATTCATATACATCAACATATGATTTCTCCTTATTTTCGGTCATATCATCATGTATTTGATACATGCTTAACTTTGTATTAATTTGATAATTCATGCTTATAAACATCATATAAACAATTTAACACATACTTTGAAACATATAGCACATATTCAACGTAATTTTCGAAAATAAGCATCCTAACATATTATATATGAATTTCTAACAATTTAACATGTATAAGAAGAAGTGGTATGATTTCTAACCTTGTGATCGAATTCGATCGACGTCGTGACGTTTTCTTTCTACGATCGAAGAACACTATGAAGAACACTCTATTTTTTCTCTCTATTTCTCTCCTATTTCTTCTTATTTTCGGTCATGGTATGGTGTAATGGGGGTGGTCTCCTATTTATAGAGTTTATAAAGTATATTTAATCATTACTTTATAAAATATCTTATTCTAAAGTCAAAATTTGCAACTCCTTTATCTTCTTAATTTTTGAGCCTTGCAAGTTGCAAAAAAAAAAACAAATTTGACCTTATCTTATACATTAATCATTTTATCTTCTTGAAATTATAACATGTATAGGTGTAAAAATTAAAATACAACTCATTCCTTATTTTCTAGAATTTTCGCCACCTCTTATAGCTCATGAAACAATTATTTTTATTTTATGCTATAGTTTATTATGTTATTTAATTATTTAATTAATGTTTCTTATAATTATCAAAGAATAAAGAATTTAATACTTTGTGTAGTGTGTGTGTGTGTTTCGCCCTTCTCTCAACCATTAGGGTTGATTTTTATTTTTTTCTATACCTTATACTATAATATTATCTTATAATAATATCATATTATAAAAGTCAACAATTTCAACTATAGGATAAGGTATTATATTCAAGAGTTTAAAAATTATTTCCAACCTTATATTAAAAGTCAAAAATTTCGGCTATATTAAATAAAAAGCATAGGTTACTTGTTTTAATTGCTAACCATCTCTACTTTACAACTCATATCCTTATCATAATAATCATAGCCTTGCATTTAATTAAAGTATGATATTTATCTCATAAAATACTAATTTATCACAATTTTCGGTCATCACCTATAATATATGCCAAATATTTTATTTTTCTCCAATTAATAGATATGTGACATAATATAAGTCTTAGATAATAAATTATATCATAGGAAAATTAATTAAGATCATTTTTATGTACTATAGTAAAGTTATCGGCAAATATTTCAAAATTAGGGATAAATTATCAAAATATTATTCTTTTCATAACCAATATTATTTTCATGATGAATTACATAAATATAATGATATTATGTCATAAAATAAATTTTTAGAACATTTCTTATTAATTTTCCAATATTTTCGAAAACTAGGGTTTTCTTAGGATTAAATTTTCAAAATTCCATCCTTACCTTAATCCTTCAATTTCGAAATTTATATTGCTTCTAGATGATAAGATTGATCTAGATTTCATGATATTTATCCAATATTAAAGCTTAAATAATTAATTAAATTATTTGCTATAATTATCACATAAAATAATAGATTTTCGAAAATCTACACAATTCTAGAGTCCCATTTTATCTTCTATGATACTTATCACTTTGCTACACATTTTAATGAGATAAACATTATCCTAAGCTTAGTCATAATCTAGTCATATCCTTATCTTATCATTTTATAAATATATCATAACATATCTTATCTTAAAAATGTCTTCATCAAACCTTATCATATCCTAGTCATTTTCGAAAATGCTAGGGTGTTCCAAGATAATTATCTTATCATGTAATACAAGATAAACATGACAATTCATATAATAAAATCATGTGATCACAAATTAATCCTATTTTGTACAAATTTTCGAGAATCATCATTAAAATAAGGAAAAAAATTCTTTTTCTTCTTTAGTGTAATACTTGGCTAAATAATATTCTATATGTAAAATAAAATAGCATTTGTTCACATAATATAAGGTGATCTCATGCCAAGTTCATAATTTAATCACATGAACACATAAATTTCGAAAATATGGAAACAATTAGGAGAAAATATTTCCTAAATTTTCTAAGTGTAATATCCTCTATACACTTAAAACATATTTATTTATTGTTTAAAAATTATTTTATTCAAAATTTTAAAGAAAATTTCGATCTATTTCAAATTGTCAATTACCGACGTTCACTTTCATTCTTATTTCCTTTGTAAACTATTTCTTTATTTTCGAAATTTTTAAGCCCAAAATTTGGGATATTACACGTGTCGTGTTTCGTCATTTTCGAGTCCCAAGGTATAATTGCTTTCTTTTTATGATTAAAAAAAAAGAAAAAAAAAGTGAAGCAAAAGCACACTCATGACCACCCCGCGCCATGAAAGGTGTGGCATGAATAGCCATTATGCCGAGAAAATGAATTTTCAGCGCACGGGCGCACCTCGCGACCGAGCTCGTGACTGCGAGCTAGGCAGCGAGGAATGCCCCGACCCACGCCCGGACGCGACCCGCCTTTTTGACCTTTTTTTAACCCCTTTCCCCCCTATTTTACACGCACACACACATTTTCAGCAGCAAAATACTCTCTCTCAAGCACCTTACACCTAAGTTCTTCATTTTGATTACAATTTTCACCACTAATCCGCTCAAGGTACGCTACATTTACTTAATTCCTCTTGAATCTACGCTTTTTAGCATGATTTGGAGGATTTTTGTCCATTATATCTCCTTGTAGTGGGTTTTTGATTTTTTGAGGAATTAGGGCTCATATTGCTAAATTACTTGGTGTTTTGAGCATGATTGTTACAATGTTAGGGCTATTGATGTTTATAGATGTGTATTGATGCTTATTATTGGTCAATTTTGCCTACATTGTTGATTTGGGATGAAAAATATTCGAAAAACCCTAAAATTGTTGCTGTCTCGCGCAGCTCGCAACCAGGCTCGTGAGGTCTGCGAGCATGTCCGCGCACGTCTGCGCGTCTTCGAGCGCGAGTATGGGCGTGTATGTGAACGCGAGCGTCCTCACGAGCGCGAGCGTTCTCGAGTGCAACTGCCGAGCACCGAGTGGTACCTCGCGACCGTGAGGTTGGCCGCGAGGCAGCCCAGTTCGATGTTTTTTTTGTGTTTTTGTGCTTGTGTGCGATTCCTCCCCCTTGTTTCATTTTGTTTGACCATATGTTAGTATAGGGGGCGGTATTTTGCTCAATTCAAGTTTGGGGGAGGTCTATATTGTGATATGGGTTGTCGTTTGCTTTTATATGCCTATTTAATAAGTACATGAACTAACTTTGCTTTTATCTTTAGATACAATATGTCACACCACTCCGGCCATAAGCGAAAGGATAAGAAGGTTGCTTCCTCATCCCGGGATGAGCCACATGATGAGTTCCACCCCTCCACTATTGGGGTGCGACTGCCGACTCCCTCATCACGGGAAAGGTGGAGGAAACTGGTGCAGCTAAAGCACCGACATTCCCGGTTTATGTGCATTGAGACCTGCCAGGCTATGGGGATAGCCAATGACGTCTCATGGCTTGCGGAGAGGGCCGGACTGTATTCAGTTGTAACAGCTAATCATCTATCATACCGGACCCTCACGCTGGAATTCCTGTCGACCTTATATGTTCATAAGACGCATGGATCGCCGGATTACATAACGTTCCAGCTCGATAACGAGCCCAGACAGCTCTCAGTGGACGAGTTGAACTCCATCCTTGAGGGCCATCCCGAGGGCAGATACATCGGGGACTTAGAGCATTCGCCTCAGGATCTGTGGCCATTGATCACAGACACATCCTTGGAGCAGAGCCCATATTATGATGCCTCCAGGGCTAAGGCGAGCTCCATTCGGAATCCGGTAGTCCGCTACTTCCACCGCCTACTCACATTCACCATACATGGCCGCTCGAATGCCAGCACTGTTCTATCTCAGGACATGCGTCTCCTGATTGCTGCGACGATGAGACATAAAGTGCACGCCGGGATGTTCCTAGCCCAGCACTTCCAGATGCAAGCCGAGGTATCGGGGAATGCTTGGATATGCATAGGGGGATTTGTTACCCCTATTGTTGATTTTTACGGTATCACGATTCGAGAGGAGCCCATCTCTCAAGATATTTTCCTGGACAAGAAATATCTATATGTCCAGACATTCTTGAAGAGTCATCGAGACCGCTACCTCTGGCTGTTATATGACAAGTATGGTCAGTCGATAGTCCGCCTGCCCAACCTCGAGCTCACCAGCATAAGCAGAGTTGGCACGCCGGAGCATAATTGGAGCATGAGCTCCGACCAGCACTATGCATGGACTCAGCGCTTAAATACGCAAGGCGAGGTCGAGGAAGAGCAGCCGGGAGAGGAGGACGAGCAGCAGGGGGCACCCAAGGTCGGTGGCGCGATGCCACCAAGGCATGTTCGGGGATATTCGGGATTTATGAGCGACTAGATTGCATAGACGGTCGTCTAGACCGCATGGACGAGAATATGACCTCCATGATGACACAGCAGCAGACCCTTCTGGCCCAGCAGCAAGCGCATCAAGAGCAGCAACGTCAGATGATGCAGCAATGGAACCAATTGAGAGGTTTCTACCCGCCGCCAGAGTAGAGTGGCAAATGAGGTAAGGTCTCTCCCAATCACTCTCTTCTGCAAACCTTATTGCCTCCATTTCACACTGTTTACAATAAGTTTGGGGGGAGTGGACGAGTTTGGTTGGTTGAGAGTCCTTGTTTATGTTTTTGCTTTGTTTTGTTAAGTTATTATATGTTGGGGCTTTTGTCGTGTCTTTTGTGTTTTTGTTGTGTCGGTCGATCAACGAGTTGAAGTGAAATGTGTTAATCCATGTAGCCAATGATGATAGAAATTTTCTGTTAAATATGTGATAGTGCACATGATATGTTAGAAAATGACGCATGGATAACTTGAGATTGCTTAGCTTGTTGTTTTTAACCATTTGGTAAAACCGTGAGACTTGAGCTTCACTCGTATACATATCTTATTCTGATTTCTTTTATTTGTGTGATATCGTGCATGTAATTATCTTCTAGAACTTGCCATTTTTACGTGTCGAGGTGCAATATGTGTTTTGAATATGGAAATGATAAAAGGTCATCTTTGTTAAACCACATATTTACCCAAACACTAGCCCAATGATATATACCATTTGTCGCCTTCTTTGAGCCTTTATTAGACCTTATTCTTTTGTTAACCGGATGATAGGAGGTGAGGATGGATATGGGAATCAAATGGGAGAAAAATTTGTTTTGATATGCTAAGTGGTGATACAAGATAAAGTATGGTACCCGTGTGAAAAAGAATAGACCCTATAAGCTCTATTACAAAGTCAAGAAAAGAAAATGTTGAGAAAAATGTGAGCATAAAGGAAGTCAATCATTATAGTATATGGTACCTTGGGTTGCATAAATGTTGAAATAGCATGTTGGGAAGGAAAGGAAAATGGACAAAGTCCATATGAGTTGATTGTATAGATGGAAGTGCTTGGAGTATATTTAAGACACTTAGCCATATATTATCTTACCTTAACCAATGTGCCTACAATACAACCTATGAAAAGTCCTTTTGATCCTAATTTGAATGCATTTGACGTGGTGAAGATATTAGAGAAATGGCGAGCCTATGGTGAGATTTTGCATTGCATTGATTTTGAGTGCATACACGTCCCTTATTTCTTTATGAGTTGAGTGTACTCCATATATTACGCAAATACCATTGTGAGGGTTGAATTGAATGAGATTTTTGCTTTCAATGGGTGTTCATTGTCGATTTGACTAATGTCATCGTGTGCACTAATGATTTTGAGCTTTGAGATATTTCTATGGCTTTATTGGTTAATCCTTTCTTGCCGCTCGTTGATCTGTTTTGTGTCTCTTTCTTTTTGGTTTGGTTTTGTTTGAGGACAAACAAGGATTTAAGTTTGGGGTTGATAAGCGCATTTTACACGCTTATTGTTGATTTCTAAAGATGATTTTAGATCGATAATGTGCGTTTATGTCTTGGATCTCAATGCTTTTACATATTTTGGAAGATCTTGCTCTTGGGTTCCGTTTTGGTGTTTTGTAGGCTTATAAGTTGAAAACCAAGAATGGAACGAAGAAGCAGCGACGAGGGCGTAAATGAGGGCCTAGCGACCGCCCGCGCCGCTAGCTGACCATGAGGAACAAGCATGGCGCTGAGTGCGCATATGCGCTGAGCGAAGGCTCGCGAACCGCCCTAGCGACCGCTAGGTCGGCCGCGGGAAACACCAAAGACAAGCGAGGAAAGGCCATGGCACGCTAGCACTCCCAGCGGGCACGAGACGTGCCCGCGACGATTTTATGTGCGACGCGACCAAACCTAGCGACCGCGAGGTGTGGCCGCGAGGCGAGTCAAGACGTGGCGCCTGCGAGAAACGGGCGACGGCCGAGAAGAAGTGTTCCATCGCGACTGAGCTCGTGACCGCGAGCCTGGCCGCGAGGCATGGTGGCTGATGCAAAAATTAGGGTTTCGGCCCTAAATCTATAAATAGGGCATTACTACCTCGCGCCCCCAACCTTACCCAGCGCGATTTTACACGTTTTTCCTCAGTTTTTCTCTATTTTCCATTTATTTTCACATTAGTTTTGATTTAGATTAATTCTAGCAATAGTTTTCCATCGTTCTAGCTTTAGTTCTTCGCATTGTTAACGTTTTAGGAACGGTTTCGTCCGAACGAATTACATTCTTTTCCCGTTTTCCGCCGAGGTTGGGATTTGAACCCAACGATTGTTCTTCAGACGTCACCCTACAGGTTTTATCTATTTAATTCGTATTTTTATGATTATTTCATATTTTATTTCGTTATTTATGTCTAGCTAAATTTCTGTTTTAATCCTAGGGTTTGCATGATTCTATCCTATATGTTGTGATTCCTGCTATTGTTATTTACCTTCTAGGCATTGATTCATGATTCTTGGTGCTTAATTATATGTGTTGATTTCGATCAATCTTGATGCATATCATAGTTGCGATTAATTACGTAATGATTTTAATTGTCAATCGATCTTGAATGCATGATATGGATAAGCCTTGAGTCGAGGTGAGATAGGAACATTCGTAGGAAGCATATTCTTTGTGATCCTTTTGAGTTGCTTGTTTTCCTCTAGAGACGTAATGATAATAGGAAAATTAGTAATCAATCATCATAATTGTCGAATCAAGTTGTTGGCTACATATGTGATCTTCCATCTTGTCTCGATTAAAGCGGTTAATAATAAGCAGAATAAACATCGTAGTGGATAGGATTAGTGCATCCCTAGGGTTAGTCTTTCTTCATTGTTATCTCTTTGAGTTTTTATTGCCTTTGTTTATTTTCTTGTTGTCACCTTTGCTTTGGATTTAATTATCTGAAGCCATAAACCTATACAAACCAAATCTATTCTTGGATAATGATGAAGTTTCGTTGAATTAGCTTCTATGTTTTCGGATTGCAATCCCTGTGGATACGATACTCGACTTACCTTATACTTGCTCGTTTTTCGTGTGAGAAAAGTGAGCAATCACCCAGTTATCGACGGTCACTTGTTGAAATCTCAATTCATCATTCAATTCAATAATCCATCAACAAACAATTCAATTCAATTCAACAAACATGAAATCTCAATTCATCATTCAATTCAAATACATTAAAATAACTAAATTAAATAAATCGTATTTGTTTTATCCATACAGAAAGCATATAAATATAATCCTTCCAGAAAGCAAATAAAAACAAATTGTTATCTTCCAAGTCAAGCTCGAGTGAATCGGGACATGCTCCTCCTCCAATGGACGCGATCAGCAGAGGCATTGATACTCTCTCTCGATCCCGATGACACAGCGATGAGGACCAACGTCCTCAGCAGATGAGGATCCACGTCCTCTAGGCATCTAGCAAAATAGATCAATTGAATAAGAAAACAATTAATATCTCATATTAAAACATACTATCTAAATATTTTTCTATCAAATTGATTCATATAAACCTTATATTAATCACTATCGTCGTCATAGCCATCATCATTGTTATCTTTCTCACTCGTCAAGTATGTATCTTCGTCTTCTTCACTATTGTTAACATTATGAAGTTACAAACGAACCTTTCCAACAAGGGCTGGTGCAATAATTGAGTTCACATTGTTAATGACCTAACAAACATACCAACAAAATTATAAAATTAGGAGCGCAATGAGATTCAACCACAAGAGCATCCCATGTAAATACATTCACCACAACATCATCCACTAACCTTGCCAACACCCTTTCCGAGATAGTCTGATCCACCATCTCTCAATTCCAGAGCCTCGTAAATTCCTTTTTAAACAAAAGATACCACAAAAATATCAAGTTTAACTTATGAACATATTGGTAAATTAGAAATATGTGATACATAATACATCATAAATTAAGAACCACCAAATTCCACAAAGAACAAAGATAATTAAACAAGGGAGGGTACTAATTAACAAACACATGAACAAAATTTTAATAACTTTTGAGGCCACAAAAGATTTATCTAAGCATGAAACTCCAACAACAACGAGCCACTAATGATCGAAAAGAAGCAATTCTGAGAATTTTGAAAGATTTACCACTTAATAATGCCACGAACAGCTATGGAATTGCCATCGATATTTTAGTCCAAGGAAAAATATTGAGGGAAACTGTGTGTTTAATTTCTTTTATTTTTTTAATTTGCATATTAATTTCAGAGGTTAATTGATATTAGCAGAAAAATGGAAGTGTTATGAGCATATGAACTTTTTTAAATTTCAAAAACTTATCTTCTACTAGGGTTCCAAATATTTGGATCACTCTACTTCTGCTGGTGTTTCTTGCTCCCTTTTTCATTTATTTTTTACTTAATTAGTGTTTGATTTTAATTTGTTTACCAATTGTAACTTTATTTTAATTAATCATTGTTGCTAGCTAAATGCACTACCTCTCACTTTGGAGCAGTTTCATTTTTTTCAAACAACTACATTAAATAAACGGAAAACACTACATTAAATCCATGGCCAACGAAAGGGAGTTATCAATTTGTATGCTGAATTTTTCACTTAGTTGCACCCCATAATAGAAACCAAATTAATAATTATATGAAATTAGTTCAAAATTAAGCATCAATTCAAGGAGTAAATTGAGCATCAGTTCAAAATTGAGCATCAATTTCAAAAATCAGTTGCATAAATCGAAAAAGGAAATTGATGAATAAGGAGTAAGAGATTGTATCTGCGTTCGGAGCTTGCTTCGGCGGCAACGGTGGCGGCGGGGAGGCGGTGTCGTTCTCTCCGGTGATAGGGAGGAGGCGGTGGTGAGTTAATTTGTATGGGACGCGGCGGTGATGGGGCGAGGCGAGACGAAGGCGGGGGAAGGCGAGGTGAGGGCGGGGGGAGACGTGGCGAGGCAACGATAATGGAGGAGTCACGCGGGCCGCCGAAGAAGACGACGGCGAGCCGAGACGAGATGGGGCTGAAGCCGGAGAAAACGACGGAGGCGTGGGATACGGCTGAAGTCCGACGAGGCTGAAGGCGGCGAGGTGAAGGCGACGAGGTAGGAGCTTCGGACGACGCGACGCGGTGGATTTAGGGTTTAGGGTTCAAAATTGCTGAATCAAAATATAGAGGTGAAATCCCGTCTTATTTTAAAAATTTAAAGACGGATCAACTACGGAATTACAACGGAGTAAACAACGACGGAATAACGACGGACATTCTGTTGTTGATTCGTCGCTGATCCGTCGTTGATTCACTCCGTCGTAACTCCGTCGTTGATCCGTCGTTGATAGATTCCGTCGTAAGTCCGCCGATGAATGTCCGCCGCTGATCCGCCGCTTATTGACTCCGCCGTAAGTCCGTATTGATCAAAAAATTTGAATCAAAATACAGAGGTGAAATCCCGTCTTGTTTTAAAAATTTAACGACGGATCAACGACGAAAAACAGACGTCGTAATTCCGTCGTTGATTCACTCCGTCGTAAGTCCGTCGTTGAATGTTCGTCGTTGATCCGTCGTTGATTGACCCCATCGTATGCCCGTCGTTGAATGTCCGTCGTTGATTGACTCCATCGTAAGTCCGTCGTTGATTGACTTTGTCGTAAGTCCGTCGTTGATCAACGACGGAGTTACGGCCGTCGTTGATCAACGACGGACACCCGACGGAAAATTTTAGAAATTTAAAAAGAGATCTTCCGCCTTGAAACCGTCGTTGTTCCGTCGTTGATCAACGGTGGAAAGTTTTCCGTCATGTGTCCGTCGTTGATCGAGTGAATTTTTTGTAGTGAATACTATTGACTTTCATAATGTGAATGTTATCAACTCATTATTAGAAAAATAAACGAGAGCGAGAGAATAGAATTCCAAAGACCACTAACGAATGATTGAAAAAAATTTAAATTTATTAGAAAACATAAGATAGTTACAAAAAGAATTACTAAAAAATTGGGTCCAGCACGAAGGGAAAAAGACGCCAGCCAAATCGAATCCCATGCCGCATGTCTCGTAAGATAGCGTACAAACATAACTTTCATGCAAAATATACAAATTAATAATTCCAATTTTGTTTAGATGTGAACATAAATTAATAATATCATTATCATGAATCTTTTCCTTAGTTGAATTGTCTATCCATCTCCGCCTTTTTTACGCGGTGTCGCCGCCCTCTAGGTTCCTTCCTCCGCCAAGTCCCTTCTATATATACACATCTAAAACTTCTATACTCGCATAAAATTTTCCTAACTGAAACTTCTTTCTTGCTTATTTTCTCTCTCCACATGTCAGCTAGCATGAGCAACCAAAATCAAGGGGCAATTGACTCTTGAAATTGACTCTCTCTCTCCGAACTACACAAGGGGCAATTGACTCTTGAAATTATAAGCTGTGTGACATTTATTTGTTTGTTTACTTTCTTCTGCAGCATACCCTCCACCCGCCACCTCATACCCGGCGGAGCCACTGGGCGGCTACATGGCGCCGCCGCCGCCAGCTGGTTATCCGACCAGAGATGGGCAGCCAGAGCAGGCTCATGCTGCACCGACCGCCACCCAGTCGAGAGGCGACGGCTTCTGGAAAGGATGGTTAGTCCTCTTTAATTTCTTCTATGGTTCATCGAAATAAATAAAATACGATATTGAAATTTGAAATAGGATACTATGTTTAGATGAAGTAATTCTTTTGAGATGATTAATTTTTACTATTAATATGTTTTGAGATATTAAGCGTGTCAAACAAATGTTTCATGAAAATGACTAGTCGTATTATTAGATTTTATCAATTAAAAACAAAGCGAATGTTAAGATAAATATAATGTTGCAGTTGCTGACAATGTACACGTGAAATATGTTATAGTGGCATTTGTTCCTGTCACGGATTAACTTTCATATATTTAATTCATAATTATATAAAGCTATAGTATGACTTTTCAGATTTATCTTGGCAAAATATCATATTCTTTAATTTCTCAAATAAATTTTACAAAAATTCGTAGTCAATTTGAGAAATAGATATTTTACTTCTATACCAAATCTAGTAAATTGTTTGTTGGCAATATTTTAGAGGGCATTTGGGCTGAGTTTGTTTCCAAGTTATTTTTTCGAATTCTGTATTTTTTCTCAATAAATAGCAAATTTAAGAATTTATGATTGATAAATCTTTTACTAACTAAATCTTTTTCTTTTTCCCTGCAGTTGTGCTGCCCTTTGTTGTTGCTGTGTGTTGGACGCTTGTTTTTAAGAAGTTTATGTAATTTGGCATCCATTTTTTTCCGATTTAAATAATGTATATTTTTATTTGTTTTTATTAGGTTAGAGAGTTTGTGTATAGTTTGAAATAGTTGTTTGATTATATCATTTTTCATCTTTATTTATGAATGTTCTTTACGTCTACTTCTCGTTTAATTTAAGATATATTGAGAGAGAGTTGGGTTTAAATGACAACCATTTTTTATCCTAAAAACTAATAATCAAATGAATTCGTTATAAAAGTTGATAAATCCGGTGGAAAAGTTACTGAATTTAAAAATTCAAAATTTTTCACATGGGTTCGAATCCCATGATAAGCGAAAATTTCATTTGTTTGGATTCAGTAATTTTCACGGTGAATTTATCATTTTTTAGTTATCACATTAAACCTCATATATATATATATATATATATATATATATATATATATATATATATATATATGATGGATCAGGTAGGAATGATTTTTTTTAAGAAATAAGAATAAATTTAAACCATTGATTTTAGTAAATCAATGGATAATATTTATTTTTGTTGTGCTACAAATTATAACTATATGTACTACAAATTTTTGTGTGTGTTTACTCCAAAGGTTAAATAAGTAATTTTATCTTTTAGGAATCAGTTTTTTCCTTAATTTTAAGGAAAAACATGGTTTTATACTTCTTTTTAGGGATTTGTTGTAACTTATCTTTTAAATCATTATCTGCAATATTATTTCAATTTCAATACTTAATATATACAAAATTATTTGTGATTCAAGCTAGCAAATCCATGAAAAACTTAGGTAACATAATATATATATATATATTGATTCATATGTGTGATATTATAGAACACTGGTATAACAGTTTCATAATATTTTTTAAATTATTCGTTGCACATACCACTAAAACTTTGAAAATCATTGTCAGTTTATTTTATATGTGGTTATGTAAATATGTTGTGCTAATTTTGTTTTTTTGTTTTATACATATGTCGTTGCACTAGTGGAATATTTTTGTAGTATTTTTAGCGTATTCAATTTGCATATATGCAAGTAAAAAAATTTATGTATTCATTGATACATATTTTTCAGTACTTATTGCACTGGTGAAATATTTTCGTAGCATTTTTTTTTACTTATTCGTTGTACATAAGGTTCAATTTCATCAGGACAATAATTTTAAAAATTTTACTGGTATGTGGAACGAATAGGTAAAAAACTATACTATTAAACTACATATACCATGTATATCAATATAGAACCACATGTATGAATCATATATATATATATATATATATATATATATATTATTTTACCTAAGTTTTCATGTATTTGTTAGCTTGAATCACAAATAATTTTGTATATATTAAATATTAAAACTGAAATAATGTTATAGATAATAAGTTAAAGAATAGATTACAAGAAATCCTTAAAAATAAGGATACAACCGTGTATTACCTAAAATTAGGGGGGAATTGATTCTTGTAAGATTAAATTACTTATATAACGTTGATTGAAAATGCGGGTAAAAATTCATTGCACATATAGTTATTATTTGTAGGACATTAAAATTAAATCTCATCAATTGATTTATTAAAATCAATGGATTAAATTTATTCTTCTTTCTTACACTTATTTTCATTCTCACATGAAGCACTCATATATATACATATATATTGTTTACTTCGCTAATGTATTATCAATCGTGTGGATTAGAGTTGATAAGTAATTAATTTGGTAAAGTTAGATAGGCTTGTCGAAAATCATAATGTCTCCATTTGATTAATCAGCTTTAAATAATTTACTAGTGTCTAAAAAAATAAAATTTAATATGGAATCGGTAATTATCTTTCAATCACGAGCTGTCCACCCATCAATTAGACAACAAAAAGAGGTAGAATAATTACATAATTTACTCATTGAACATTTTAAGATTCATTAATAATTTACAAACGCGAGATATTTATTTGGTTAGGCGCATTATTCTGTTAGAAAAATATAGAAATAATTAATCTATAATATGTTTAAAAGACATTGGTTTTAGTGAAAACAGAATAAATCTTTATAATAGTATTGTCAATGAATACTCGTAACGTTAATTTATATAATAATGTTAAAGAAATTATTCTAGCATTATGGCTTAATAGGCAAAAATACGAACAATAAACAAATCAAATACAAATTTAACAAAAAGTTTGCAAGATTGTTTTATTGGAAAATATACTTATAAAAGAGATGAGATAAAAGTAGCACGTCTTTTTTTAAATTGTACGTGTGCGTTCTATAAATGAAAAGTCAAAAAATCACTTATTGTATATAGCCAAAATTTGCAATTATAAATGCTTCATCTTTTACACTTTTTGTTTACTCTGTTTCACACATCATATGATATCATCCCACACTAATATTTACGTGCATTTATGATATTAAAAAACGAAATACAACATTAAATTGTGATAGGCGATTGGTTTAGGGGAATAGCCCACTCTTCTGAACCAGTCCATTGGGCTTTCACTATTAATAATATTTCAAAATTGGTTTTTGTTATGGAATAGCCAAAGAGGTATCAGAGATTTAAATAATTATACTTCTACACCACACATATATTAGTCTAAATAAGCTATAATTAGGGATGGTAATGGACCGGATCTGATCCGGATCTTGTTAGGTCTAGATTCAGATATGAATTTTTTTGCTTGGGCCTGGATCCGGTCCAGATCTACTGGATCTAAAAAATTAGATCCATGAGTTCCGTAGGGTCTAGGGTCTAGACCCGGATCCACATATTTTTTCTTCTAAAATAAATCCTAAATCAACTATAATTCACAACAACATCATAATAATAATCTAAATATACAATAACATTATAATAATTTTCTAGAATTTCTACAATCATCATTATACAAGAAGATATTAATTATAAATTTATTTTTATTTTTATGACATCAAATAATATTATAATAGGAATAGAAGTAACACACAAATCTTAGCAAATAGACCATTCATATCTAATTCATATATTTTTTTTCAAATTCAATGTATAATTTTCTAATGTTATTGATCTACCATCTAATTCTATAACCTAGTTTATCCAACTTCGACTAGAAAGAAAAATAATATAATATACTTATAAATAAAATAAAAATCACATATATATGGATCATGGACCGGATCTGGATCTTAGAAATCAAGATCCAGATCCAGATTTTAAAGGAATGGTCCGGATCCGATCCAGATCAGTTGGATTCTATTTTTTGAAGATCAAGATCCTAAAAAATAGATTTGGACCTGTGAATCTGGACATGGACCGGGTCCAGGATCCACTGCCATCTCTAGGTGTAACTCAAACACCACATGTATTTGAATAACGAGGGATTATATAAGTATTTAAGGAAAAAGTAAATGTATATATTACAGATCCATTTGGCCATGAATGTGTGGGAACAAGGCGAAGGGTCCAATGGTAAAAAAAATTCAATATTTATTTAGTATTATAATGAAATTAGTAAGTATAAAGCTGCACAAAATATTACCTAAATAAGTATTTTTCATCAAATATTTGCAATTTACGCTACATAAAAAATTAAGGAATATATTTTCTATAAGCATTTTAAGTACTACATTGCTTGGCTGGTTCTTTTCTTTTTCTTTTTCTTTCTAATAGCAGAAATACCTCTTTGAAAATGAGCTGGACATATATAACTCCCCTCTTACAAATATTACAAATTTTTATATTATATGGTGTTGCGTGCAGACATTGATTTTTCCACTAATTGATTCCCTATTTGGTATTTAATAAAGGACAATCCAATCCACAATTACGGGTCAAGGTTATTTCATAAATGTATTTAGTATCTTATTATTATACTCTATATGATAGCATACGGCCCAACTACCAGGCCCAAACATCAGGCCCAATATAAGTAACCCTGACATCAAGCTCGGCCTGGACAAGTTCGGCCCATGAAGACCCTAAAATCGGTGGGAACGCAGAAAGCTCACCATATCTAAAGAATCCTAATTCAAGAGGGATAGGATCTCGAATCCTAGTTAGAAGACTTGGATTCAAGATCTAGGTCAATACATTTGTGTATAAATAGAGGCTAGATTAGGCGAAATAGATTCATTCACACTCTTTGTAATCGCTTTACACATTCAATATCTGAATACTCTCTCTCCGTGGACGTAGATCTTATTCATAGATCGAACCACGTAAATCCTTGGTGTTCTTTGCATTTATTTCCTTACGAAATTAAGATCGATCATCGGCGCCGTCGTGGGAAGCGAAATTTTGTGTTTTCGATCAACCACCGTTTGGAAATAATCATGACCAGTACACCGAAGCCATGCATCGGGACCGTCGCCGGCAACAACAACGCCGACGGCGAAAGGAACGCCGAGCTCGACGGGAAGAGCCCAATCGGAGAAGAAACCCGAAGGACATGTCCAAAGTCTCGACGAGCACGGACACCCCGCCCGCAGGAGGCGAAGTTACCATAGCGGCGAAATCGCAGCAATAATCGTGGGAACATCCGGCTCATAAGTAAACCTCGACGACGCCGTCGAGGGTTTCTCGAGAAAAATAAGGAGAGCTTTCTCCGATTACCTTGTGGTCGGCCACGCCCGTCTGAAGAACGGGCAAGCCTCATCTAGATACGAGGCATCACAACGAGAGGTCGGGGCCCAAACCGACCGCGCAAGGAACGAGCAACGCGGGAGAGGACGTCGTGACCGCCGCGAAGCCGGCCTCGATCGCCAGAATGAATCCATCCAGCGAACTCCGCCCCGATCTCCAAGGGACGAGCAGCGCAGGAAAAGGCATCAGGGCCGCCGTGAAGTCGGTCCGAGTCACCTAAACGAGTTCGATCGTCGAACTCCGTCCCAATCTCCAGAGGACGGCTTCGATGGATACGGGAAAATAGTCACCCCGTTCTCAAATAGGATACTCAACACTTTCTCCTGATAAATACGGGTACCAAGCATCGCCCCTATGACGGGTGAGGATCCACGAACTTCCTCTCGCAGCTCCAATACAACATGATCAACCAACGCCTCACCGGTTCATATGTGTAAACTCTTCCGAGTTACTCGTCGACAACGCCCGCAGTGGTTCGATACCTACCTACGGAAGCATCGGCTCTATCGCGACCGATGGCGCCTTCCATCGAAGGTTCTTCCGAAGGTGGAGTCAAAACATCGTCGCACACCTCCTCACCATAAGGCAAAGCCGTAACGAGTCCATCGGTGACTTCATGACGAGGTTTAACAAGGAGTGTTTGAAGGTCAAGACGTGAACGACTGTTAGTCATCTCGCCTTCCAAAACGGCATCTTGTCGGGGCCTTATACCGAGAGATCGTCTGGCACGAACCCCGCATGCGACGTAGTAGTGGCGATAGCCAACCGGTTCGCCAAAGCGGACGAGGCCGACAAGAGAAAGCGCCAAGCGCAAGCGCAGACCCCGGAAAAGGAAGAAGAGATGAAGGAAGGAAGATCGAACCAAGGCGGCGCGCTTGGAAAGATTACATCGCCCGATAAGGTCGAGCTCGGTCCGCGTGACGCCTCGAGCGACCTCAATACACCCCGCTGACGAAGCCGAGGCGTAAATCTACGCGCCCATATGAACTGCTCGAGAAGCCTCGACCGATGGCGGGAGGAAAGAGGCGCCGAACTGAGGATAAATCCGCCATTCCACGGAGACTATGGGCACGACATCAAGAGTGCAAAGAACTCATGGGAGAAATAGAGATGTTGGTTCAAGATGGACCTCCGAGAAAGTACCAGGACAAGGTCGCCAAGCCGACCAGTCAAAAGAAGAAAAGCAGCGAAGAGGGAAATTACGCACATTACCTAAAAAGCAAGCGCGACACCGACGAAGAAGGAGACGACGAGCCCCAATATGATGGGGTGGTCTCCACTATTACGGGCTCCCCGTGGAGTCACGAAGTCTTCCTGAAGGCCAAGTTCAAGTCCTAAACCGCGAGCCTAACAACAAGAGGTTCGAGAAAGGACGGCGATTACCTTCTCCGAAGACGACCCGCACCATAATAATACCCCACTGGGATGCGGCGGTGATCCGAGCGATGGTCGCGAATAAGTTGGTGAGCGCGTGTACATTGATAGCGGCGTCGGTAAGCATCCTTTTCAAGGAATGTTTTGACAAGCTAGGGATAGAAGAAGCGCGCCGCGCCTGGCGCTTGCCGCCACTCAAAAGCTTCGTCCAAGAAGAGACGCGCCGGAAGGGATAATTGAGCTACCCGTCACGGTGGGAAAGTCACCAACGAGCTCCACCAAGGTGGTGCAATTCTTCGTAGTGAAGGCCCACCGCCATATAACATCATACTAGGCGAGATCGAGCAACGTAAGGACGGTATGTTCAACGTACCACCTAACAATGAAGATACCCACCACGGGGAACAACCGTGATCCGAGGTGATCGAAGCAAGCGAGGAATGTATGCAAGTTGCCTTACGAGGTGCGGGACCTCGGTCCAAAGACCCAGGCATAGCAATTAAAGAAACCCGAGGAGTTGAAGTCGAAGTACATCGCCACCCACGGCGGTCGGTGGAAGAGGTCGCATTGTACAAAGATGAGCCATTAAAGGTCGTCAAGGTTGGTTTCACCAAGGCACCTAAAGTGAAGGATCAGATCATCCAACTCCTAAGGGAATTCCGGGACGTGTTTGCTTGGTCTCCCCTCGACATGACCGGAGTCTCGCCGAGTATCATCACTCACCGGCTCAACATCGACCCGAACATAAAGCCAATTCGACAGAAGCAAAGAATTTTTGCAGCCGAACGGAACCAAGTCATTCATGACGAGGTGAATCAGCTGTTAAAAGCACGCATACTGTTCGAGGTCAAATATCCGACCTGGATAGCCAACCCGGTGATGGTGAAGAAAGGAGGAGGGGGATGGCGAATGTGTATTGACTACACCGACCTCAATAAGCATTGCCCAAAGGATTGCTATCCCCTTCCCAACATTGACAAGAAGGTCGACGCGCTGGTCGGATACGAAGTCTTCAGTTTCTTGGACTTATACAAAGGATATCACCAAGTCCTGATGGACGACGAAGACGCGGCCAAGACAGCCTTCATTACCGACTTTGAGTCTTTGCGTATAAAAGATGCCATTCGCCTTAAAATGCAGGGGCTACCTATCAAAGGATGGTGGACAAAATATTTCACCCTACATAGGTCGAATGTGGAGGTACGTGAGACGACATCGTCGTCGAAGCAAGGAAGAAGCGCATGTGTTGCCGACCTCGGATCGTCCTCGGCCTTCTTCGGAAAATCAACCTAAAATCGAACCCCCAAAGTGCACGTTTGCGGTCCGGTCCGAAAGTTCTTAGGGTCTTGGGTTTCACAAGAATGGCTAAAAGCCAACCCGCCCAAGGTCCAAACCATTACGAAATGAAGATGCCAAAGACCCTCCATGACGTACATAAGTCGACAGTCGATAGTCAAGCCGAGCCGCTTTCTTTCAAAAGTCGCGGATAAGCGGCTACCCTTCTTCAAGATACTCAAAAGCCCGAAATTCTCATGGGATGATGTACACAAGTCCGCCTTTGAAGATCTCAAGAGCTACCTCGCCAAACTCTCCACTCTATCCGTCCCGAAGAGGAGAGGTCCTTTTCTCTACCTCGCCGCCTCGGACGAGTCTATAAGTGCGATCTTGAGCACGAGAAGAAGGACGTCGCCTCCGGTGTATTTTATCACCGAGCACTAAAAGGTCTTAAACGAGGTATCATCCCGGAGAAGCTTGCCTTAGCATTGGTAACGCCCAGAAGACTACGCCCATACTTCCATGCACATCCCATACAAGTCCTCATCGACTACCCACTTGGCAAGTATTGACGAAACCCAAGCCTCGGGAGAATCGCGAAATGGGCAATCGAATCTGGCGAGCACGATATATCCTACGCCCGCCAGCCATCAAAGGTCAAGCCCTAGCGGATTTCCTTGTCGAGGCTAACCGCCGAGAAACCGAAGCCCACCGAGTCCGTGTCGGACAATGCGAAGCCGAACCAATGGATGAAATACCAAAGGAGTCTTGGCAACTCTCGTTGACGGGCTTTGGGAAAAGCGGTAGCGGAGCAGAATCTTACTCCTAGGCCCGGACGCCAAGAGATCACCTATTCACTTGGTTCACATTCAAAAATACGAACAATGAAGTGGAGTATGAAGCCTTGATCGCAGGACTTCGCCTAGCTCAAAATCTCCGGACACGAGCCGTGCAAGTTCACGGTGACTCTCGGTCGTAGTAAGCCAAATGTTGGGGAAATCTGAAGCAAAAGCAACAGAATGAAGAAATACCTTGAAAAGCAAAAAGCAGCAACGGATTTTCTCATACTTCCAGATAGTTCGCATCCCGAGGGAAAAAGCAATGAGGTGACATCTTAAGTAAATTGGCCTCGTCATCAACGAACCCGCCAAGAGAGGAAGTCCAAAGCGTAAGTATAGGCGATGTCGATGGCGAGCCGAGGTCAACGTAGTCTCGGATGAAGAACCCAATTGGATGACTCCCATTCGAGAGTACTTGGAGAAGGCGAATCGCCCCGTGACAAGTGGCGAGCTAGGAGGATCCTCAACAAATCTGCGATATCACGATTGAGCGGGGGTCCTATCTGAAAGTCGTATCTCAACCTCTCTTAAGGTGCTTGGGGCGAACCGAGCTGATTACGCCCTGCGAGAAGTGCACGAAGGATCATGCGGAAGTCACATGGGACCCCGAGCCTTGTCGAAAAAGTCGTGAGATGGGGATACTATTGGCAACGATGTTCCGGACTCGATTGACCTTGTGAAAAAGTGTCAAAGTGCCAACCCATGGAACGCGTACCAGGTTACCGCAGACCGACCTCGCCTCCATACAGAGCCCTTCGCCGTTTATGCAATGGGGATCGACATCGTGGGCCCTTTGTAAAGCACCGTGACGCCCAATTCCTAATTGTTGCGATTGACTACTTCACGAAGTGGGTGGAAGCGAGCCCTTGGCAAAATCACAAGCAAGAACGCCTCAACTTCGTGCGGAAGAACGTAGTATGTCGCTCGGCATCCTCACATCCTCCTTTCGGATAACGGGACACAATTCGCGATAAGACATTCGTAGAGTGGTGTCAAGAGCTTGGATCCAACAAAATTCACCTCGGTGGCCCATCCTCAAGCAAATGGTCGGACCAAGTCACCAACAGGACCATCGTGAAGGATCAAGACTCGTCTCGACCGAGCTAAGGGCCTTTGGGTGGAAAATTTACCACGTGTCTTATGGTCATATCGAACAACACCAAGGACCTCGAACGAGAAACGCCCTACGGTTTGGTGTATGAAACCGGCGATGATCCGCGTGAAATTGAGTACCGAGTCCCGCACCATTGACTTCTGCGCCAAGCAAATGGGGAAAATCTACGAGCTGATCTAGACCTACTCGAAGAAAAGAGACCTCGCCACATCGAGGAAGCTCGGTACAAGCAACAAGTAGCTCGGTATTACAACCAAGATGTTAAAACCCGATAATTCCAAGTGGGCGACCTCACTCGAAATAATGAAGTCGACAAAGCCGCAGCTCGGCAAGTGGAAGCCACATGGGAAGGACCTTACCGGTCGACAAAGTCTTCGGCAAAGGGCCTATAAGCTCGCTCAATTGTCGGTGAGCAATTACCCAACGATGGCACATCATTCATCCAAGAGATATTATGCATAAGTGTCAAGGGTCGGGTCTTGTTGGTCGTGTCTTTAAAGTCCTGTTTAGAGTCCGAGTCTTATTTGGTGGTCGCGCTGCCTTTTATCAATAAAATATTATTTTGCAAGTTCTACTTGTCACTAATGCATAATTAATCTTCACATTATTATATATCCTCTACGGAGGACGAATTCCCTCGACGGAGGTCGATTACCTTCGTTTCATACGAAGGTAAATTCAAACGCGCATGCCTACATACGAGATCGATTTCCTTCGCTTATATCGAAGACAAGATCTCTATGTAGATGATAAGGGACCACCCTCCCGATGACCTCGGTAAAAAGCAGAACCATTCCTACATACGAGATCGACACCTTCGCTTATTTCAAGGCAGCTTCTATGTAGGCAAGTAAGGGACCACCCTCCCGATAACCTCGCAAAAACAGAACCATTCCTACATACGAGATCGTTACCTTCGCTTATTTCAAGATGCTTCTATGTAGTAGGCAGTAAGGGACCACCCTCCCGATAACCTCGCAAAAACAGAACCATTCCTACATACGAGATCGATTACCTTCGCTTATTTCAAGACGGTTCTCTCTATGTAGACGGTAAGGGACCACCCTCCCGATAAACTCGCAAAAACAGAACCATTCCTACATACGAGATCGATTACCTTCGTTTATTTCAAGACGGTTCTCTCTATGTAGACGAATAAGGGACCACCCTCCCGAGCGACCTCGGCAAAAAATCATTAATTCAAGACGGAACTCTACAAGACTAACTACCCTTCTCCGAGAACCGATTCCTTCAAGACTTCATATATTACTTTAGTTCAAAATAAAGTCAATACAAAGCAAGAACATCTTTTTATTTTAATAAGTTATGCAGATTACATATTACGAGGGCGGAGGAGACCGGGAAAAACTGAGCCAATCCCTAGAAAAATCGCGATTCAACAGCTCATCTATACTAATCCTGCCTCTACCTCGTCCTCGATCTACACTATGGGCTCTGCTAGATCGACCTCGGCCACTCGATGACGCCGCTTCGCCCGGCCGCGAGGATTCACGTCGCTCGAGGGCAATAAGCACGCCTCGAGCTATCCACACCGGATCGTCATAATTGGTTCATTTATTCTAGGCGAAGCTCCGTGAAGAAGAGGCCTCTGCATCCCGTCGAAGCATTTCGTCGAGCTGTGGTTGTCGAGCGATGACAGTCTTGTATATACCTCCGAGCCTTTTTAATTCACCGCATTGTCCGTGAATTGCTGGAGGTCCGACCATATTCACGCGGTACCTCGCACAATGGGCAAGAACCTCGACAACCTTGGCTTCAACTTCCGAGATAGTCATCCCACCATTTCGATGGATGGCCTCCTCGTACTCGAGATGCTCCTCGGCTATTAATTTAGCCTTCCTCATGGCGACCTCGAACGACTCCTCCAATGCAAAAGACGAGCTCGGAGCTCGTCACGCCTCTCTGGCGGCTCTATGTTTAATAACAGACTCCGCGCACATGGCCCAATTGTCCTTTATACGGAGGAGTTCGACCTCTTTTAATTCGAGCCAGCGACAAGTCTTCAATTCGATTCAACCAAGGAGAAGATCAAGCATTTCAAAGCATAACCGAATAAAAGATAAGTGTTTTCATATAAACATGTGATTCTATTAAAATGCCCTTAGGCGTAAACCGATGTACATTTACATTCAAAAAAAAAAAAAGGATCAATCGACCCTCCAGACGCCTCGGCCCTGCCCACCACAGCCGCCCAGAGCATGGAAAGCTCGGCCTCCTCCGCCCTAACTCGCCAAGTCCGACTGCCTCCTCAGAGCTGCCGAGCCTCGCCGCCTTAGAACCCCAGTGCAAGATCCCCACCCCTTTGTAAGATTGGCCATTAGAGCGTCGGTCAGGGGATCTCGGTCCACGGGGCAAGCGCGAACAGACTCCGCGGTCAGCAGAACCGAAGATGAAGTCGAGGCCGCGGCAAGGAAGCTCTTCGGGCCGCGGACAAGGACATCGAAATAGGCCCGCCTCAAGACATCATCCTCTATCTCCTCATACCCATACTTGGATTTATCCAAATTCTGGGTAGTCCTCGGCGACTTCTTCGATTGCATCCGAGACGGCGCGCTTATTGAGGACCTCGGCCGCATCACCCACCATCCCGGAGAAGCCCCCAGAGAGGAATAGCCTCTCAAGAACGCTCAAGCATCTCGCCTGCGACTCGCTACCTCGGCCTCCCGACGCCGAGCCTCCTCCAACTCTGTCTTCATTAAGGCGACCTCGGCCTCCGCCGTGGCTTCAGCCACCCTAGCCCTTGCCGCCTCCATCGCCTCGGCCGCTTTCGCCGCCTCGACCGCCGCCTTCGCTGCCTCAACAGCCGCCGTATCCGCCGCCCCTGCTTGACGAGGTCCGGATCTTTGCCTCGGCCTCGCTAATCTCTTGGACGAGGAGAGTCTTCTCCTCCTCCATTCCCTGAGCATACTGGGCCACCCCGTCAAACTGGCTAACGGCCCCTTTCAAGAAGTCCGTTATGAAATCGGACATCTGGGCCATCCCGGCGGACATCTTGGCCACCTCGGCCGACACGATCTCGACCCCTATACGTAATCCCAACAAATCGGAAGAATACATTATTTATATTACTCAAGGAGGAAGAAGGATAGCGCGCTACCTCGGAAAGGCAGGGAGCTCACGAGAGCCAACGACGACGATCTGTGGTCGGCAGCAACCGCGGCCTCGGGGATAGCACGCTTTAACCTCTTAAAGCGCCTAAGAGGCTCTGCGGCTCAGGAGACTTCGAAGCCTCCTCGCTCACGTCGGGCATAGCCTCGACATCCTTCAAAATCGAGGAGGAGAGTTCGACCTCCTTCAAAAGAGAGGAGGGGAGCTCGACACCGGCGCTCGAATCCTTCCTCTTCTTCCTCTTATCCCTGATCAAGTTCACTACAAATAAATACAAGAGGTCAGGCATGTACACACAAATAATCATGCAACAAAGGACAGAAGAGAAGGAGGGGCCTCACCCTTCACCGACTCCACCTCGGTGGCAGGATCATAAGGGCTAAGCCCCGCCGCTGCGAGCTCGGCCTCGGTAAAGGCCTCATCCACGAGACCTACCGTCCAGCCTCCTCCAGCCACCGTCAATCTCGTCAACCACCACATCGGCGATCTTCTCCGATCGCCTATATAAACTCAGAGATCCATCGAACCGACAAAAGAAAAACTTCTTCGCTAGTTCGAGATCTTCACTTTATCTTGGCTTTGAATTACGACGGGTGATAAATAATACCACCCCAACCACCCTTCGCTTGAAAAAACGGAGAACAAGCCCCAAAGTGAAAGGAAAATTATGCCGATAGCATAGACACCTAGCCCACCAAATGACGAAAAGAATTTGGCGTAAGTTGGGCAGTGATATTAGAACATCTGTTGAAGTTCGACATATACACGAGGATATGGAATACGAAGACCAGCCCGAGGTCGTCTTCAGAGACAAGGACAAACCCATCAGGAGGAGGAACAAGCCCTATGGGACGGGGCAACATAAATTAAGACTTGACCAAATATCGTCGCGTCTACCATCGGCGATCTGCGGTGCAAGCCTTTGGACATCGTAGTCATCATATAGCATTTAGCCATATTGTTTGACTTATTCCAAAGTCGCTTGACTCTCATTGCTCATTAGTCGGCCAGCGTCGATGAGGGCATCGGGTTTAGGAGTAGTGAGAACAAACATGTGTTCTTGACTATAAGAACATATTCCATGTTCGTTTCCACTCGATAAAATTTGGACGGATAAGCGGTTTTGTGCGAGCATATTGATAATCGGCGTAAGAGACATATCTGAAGCGATAATGTAAAACACATAAGCATCACGATCGCAAATAATTCGTAACAAATGACAAATGAAATTAATGATTGGACTTACTAGACCACATCACTATATGAGAAGGACTTGGCGGAAGTTGTACCGAGGTGATGTCTAGCAATGACCACAATTTTAACGTGAAGATGAATTCTTAGAATTGGTATACTCCTCGGACCATACCGCTTCAATTAATTCTTTTGTTATCTCATTTTATATCTATCTAGAGAACTTATGAAAATCGCACATACAAGCCGCGCGTGTGGGCGTTTACACATGAAACTCCCACTACCAATAGATTTAAAAGTTTTATTTAGAAATCTCATCTAACAAACTTATGATAAGCGGTGCAAGAAACAAGCAGCGTGTGGGCGTTTACTCACGGTCGTCTCACTTTGTTTAGAGATCAAAAGTGGAGGTCTTGACATTTTAATTTGAAAAATTAATTTGTCGGGTTGCTTGCTTAGTCTTTTTATTCAAAAGGTTTGTCCATGCAGATCACGTAATCCTAGCATGCTTTTCTATAGAACTCGACATGTAAAACATGCTCATGAAATTCTAAAATATGCTTGATAAGCGCGATAAACCTAGCATGCTTACTATCGCGTCAATTCGTAAAACACTTAAAGGTTTGTCAGCGTAATATAAACATACATAGCATACTCTTGCACAATTTAAACATCCACATCGAATCGACAAAAGAAAACTTCTACGCTGGTTCGAGATCTTTGACTTTATCTTGGCTTTGAAATTACGACGGGGTGATAAATAATACCACCCGAACCACCCTTCGGTTGAAAAAAGCGGAGAACAAGCCCCAAAGTGAAAGGAAAATTATGCCGATAGGCATAGACACCTAGGCCCACCAAATGCGAAAAGAATTTGGCGTAAGTTGGGCAGTGATATCGAACATCTGTTGAAGTTCGACATATACGAGGATCTGAATACGAAGACCAGCCGGAGGTCGTCTTCGTGAGCGATGACAAACCCATCCGGAGGAGAACAAGCCCTATGCTCCGGACGGGGCAACATAAATTATATAAATACGGTATTGAGAGACAATCTCCTTTATATCGAGGTTGTTAAAATGGAAGAAAAAGACACTTTACCAAAATCCCGAAGGGGGGCATAATACCGCCCGAATCCGACGGCGGCACGGACACGATCTAAGCTCGAGAAGATTTAGAAGAAGAGAAGCCATAACTTACTTTTGGTTTTCGAAGATGATGGTGATGAACTCCGAGACAACAATGGCGATGGTTATCGTTTTGAAGTTTTGGAAGTGCGAAATTTTGAAATAGCAAAAGTGATATGAGAAATGGCGTATCGAGGAAGATATTCCCCTATTATACGCTTTATCGGAATCCAACCGTTCTTTGCATTAAATGCGCATTAAATGCGTATCCGTGTCTGTACTCAACGGCGAGAAAAATCCGTGTCGGCATCATAACGCCTCGTCGGGTGACACAGACAAAAGACCTCGGCATAACGCCTCGGCGGAAGAAGTCGGCAAGAAACCGACGCGCACGGGCGGTGAAGCGGTCGAAGACTTGACTTAACGCCTCGGCGGTGAAGCGGTCGAAGACCTCGACTAACGCCTCGTCGGGTGAAGCGATCGAAGACCTCGACAACGCCCGCCAAGTGAAGTCGGTCGAAGACTTGACTTAACGCCTCGGCGGTGAAGCGGTCGAAGACCTCGACTTAACGCCTCAGCGGTGAAGTCGGTCGAAGACCTCGACTTAACGCGCTACAAGACCTGCTTAACGCCCGACGGTGAAGCGGTCGAAGACCTCGGCATAACGCCGTCGTCGCGAAGCGAACACCTCGCCGAGATACAAACAACAAACATGACCTCGGCAGACGCCTCTGCGAGCACAAAGACATACGATATCTGACGTCGAAGCATTGACACACACAAAGTCGGACAAAGAAAAGAATGTCAAAGATCGTCCAAACCTCGCTCGTCATAAACAACCCCAATCCGGCATGACCTCGTTTTGCGTCTTTTAGGGGGTTGTGATAGGATCTGACCCAACTACTGAGGCCCAAACATCGGGCCCAATACAAGTAACCACGACATCAAGCTCGGCACGGACAAGTTCGGCCCATGAAGACTCCTAAAATCGGTGGGAAGCAGAAGCTCACCATATCTAAAGAATCCTAATTCGAAGGGATAGGATCTCGAATCCTAGTTAGAGAACACTTGGATTCAAGATCTAGGTCAATACATTTGTGTATAAATAGAGGCTAGATTAGGCGAAATAGATTCATTCACACTCTTTGTAATCGCTTACACATTCAATATCTGAATACTCTCTCTCCCTGGGCGTAGATCTTATTCATAGATCGAACCACGTAAATCCTTGGTGTTCTTGCGCATTTATTTCCCTTACGAAATTAAGATCGATCACTATATAAGCTTATATTATACAATTTTTAAGAAATAGTATGATTTTTCATTTGTTTAATTGTTGTAAAGTAGAGAGAAGAATAAGAGAGAGTAAAAATAGGGATAATAATGAGTGTGTTATTATGAGGATTAAATGTTTATATTTATAAGGAGATACAAAACTACAGTTAGGATTTACATTAATCATCACTCTATATATGATATATATATATAATGATATATATCTACAACAAGCCCCTTGATAACCCACCCTAAAAGAAAAGGATAATGGGACGAAACCTTCATTGAAGGAAAAAGAATTCAACTGCTTCCCCTGAAAAGTAATCATTGTAGATCATTCAGTCGACACATGCCTATCTTGTGTACTAATTTTCAAATTGTTGGTACTTGTTATGTCTTTGTAATAAATCCGACATATTTTCACTTGAGCGATCTTTGATGTATCCTCATTTGAGTTGCATGAAACAATCGGTATTCTTTTTACAAGACTCTCCATTGGATATCATTGTTTTGATGTTCATTGTCCCCTAGGGACAGCCCAATGGTTAAGGTGGGTTCCTGTGACCAAGAGGTCACAGGTTTGAACACCACCAAACGCTTCTATGGGTTTGAGCACATCACCTGGTTTTCCAAGTGTGGTTTACATCTGTGTGGTTTGCGAGCTCTTGCTGACAGACCGTGGGGTTTACCGGTCTTGCGCCTAAGGTAGCGGTGCGGGTTCCCATGATATCAAAAAAAAAAAAACCTCTTTGCAAAATCATGTGGAAAATTTCCAATAGAGAAAAGAGTACATAATATATATTTGTTTATGTGTTGCACTAGTTACCTCATTAATAATCTTAAATAAGAAAATCACATGGGAAAAAAGACTTAGTAAGGAAAACAAAGTACAACCATTTAAACTTTAGGACCATTTGATCTTCAAGGTCTAATCTTGGGATGATTTAGAAGGTGTCACCCCTCCCCAAGATAACAATATTTGTATTCCAATATCATGAATATATTTATATAAGAGATTTAGTGATTGAATTTGCTATATTATCACTAGGGTCGCCTATTGATGCGAATTGGGTACCTACCGAAAAATCGGTGCACCGACCCCAATTTAGCATAAAAATGCTACCCGACCCGACCGATTTTGTAAATCGGGTATCCGAACTCCGACTCGGTGCAGACTCGGGTATTCGGTGCATTCAATCTCCGACCTAGTTTTGAATTTTATAACATTTCATTTCACCCATAATTGTTTATCCGCTTTTACATTTGGTTTGATTTTAAGGTCATTTCGTCTTGCTAATGCTCTACCGTCGTCTTCCATTATTGTGAAATTTTGCGTTTCATTCTTGGTTTGTCACGGCTTGATAAGAGCGAGTATCTTAGCATCAGATTACTCGTTTTTGCGGGAAGTTCCACATCGATAACGACACATTGAGAGAGATTCTAGTGGTGCACGAAGCCCTCATATTTGGTATAGCCTAATTTTTATGTTATCGAATATGATTCACGTTTCGATTTATGATTAAATTTCTCTTGAACTTGGGAAAATTTAATTTGTCCCTTAGTTTGTCGGTTTCTTTGCTTGCATAAAATCTTTTGTGATTTTGAGATACTCGATTTTGTGAAATAAATTTAGATTCCATCACCTTGAACATCACCAATTTCTCTGTGTGTATCAAGATGTAATTAGGCTCTCAAGCATTTTTGTACGAGGGTGAAATGTTATATGGATGCCTCAAAAATCGGTGTCGGGTAATACCGACTACCGTCGGGTATACCCGATACCGATCTCACCTAAATAGCCTACCCGACCCGACCCATACACCCGATTTTGGGTGTCAGCACCGATACAGAAATTTGGTCGGTATCAGCACCGACTACCCGATACCCAAATAGTCACCCCTAATTATCACTATCACTCTTCTACACTCATGTGGGTAATAATATTTAGGTACCATATGCTTCATTGTAACATACCATACCCATAATTTATATCGTAACACAATCTATATTATAATCATAGAAGATAACGAGGAATATATATATATATATATAGTGAGGTTGAATAAGAACTAATTTTAACGTGAGAACTAAGAACTACGAAAATTATTTACGAACAAAATGAATATGCTATGAAAGTTAATGAATACTGTGAAAGTTAATGAATCCAAAATTGAATTTTCACGGGTTGAATCCCATGAGAGGCGAAAATTCTATTTTTTATTCATTAACTTTCACAGATTCATTAACTTTCATAAGATATTCATTCTCATTCTCACAATAAAATGGTTCTCACGTTAACCTCCCATATATATATATATAAGATGGATCATGTAAGAATGCAAATATTGGTAATTCACATATTAGGGCTCAATATACAAGTTTACTATTAGACAAAAGCATGCTTGTTTAGGTCATAAAAACATACTCAAGCAACGATCAAAAGCATACGCATACCACTAATGAAACACACGTGCTATTCAATGTGGGATTGCATAAACAATACAAAAGAGAAAGCATAAATCCCATTTTTACGGGTTGTGGGGAAGTGATTTGTCCATTTTCATATGTTTTACTATTTTAACCTTTTTAATTTTTATTCGTTTTAGCATTATTTAATTTAAAAAGACACATTGGTGAGAGAAAATCGTGACCATTAGATTACAAAATGGAAAACTAAAATTAGTTTCTAATTACTAGTATTAGGTTGATTTGTAATAGATCTTATCCCTATATATATTCTTTTCATATGCACAGACTAACATACTTATATGTATTATCACAATACAACAATCACATAAATTCAAGGAGGATGCGATTATTACATGAGGCGTAAGGTTTCTGGGTGTCTTGACTTAAAATAAGCGGCCACGGGTTCGTGATAAAAAAAAGGAGGAATATCTCTAGTGTGTTAAGTCCTTATTTCACATACCTTTTCCACGTGACCAACGAAAACACACTATATAAAAATATATTGTTTTTATTTAGAAGAATAAAATAAAACTAATTACCAAATTAGAGAGGCAATAATTTTGTTCTTCCAATCCACATGCACTCAACGCTACAGACAAACCTCTTTTCAAAGTCCCACATTTTGTCGATACCTCCAAATACCACCCCATTATTGGTTCATCATCATCTTTAATTTTTACTCATGGATTAATGTCGACATTTTCCCTATAATATAAATGGTAAAATATTAATGGACTTCAAATATATTATAGAATAAACATTGTTCTGGTCCAAGCTATTTAAGACGGTGAATTTTGGAATTTACTTACAAGTTGCGAGTCCTTAATTTTACTACAATTCGAGTTCGATCAACTAAGTTCGTGAGTTGTTGTCAATATTTATATAAAAGAAATTCATGACCTAACTCGTATACATGCTCGTGAGTTATATCATAGATTAGTTCATTTTATAATTTTCAAAATTCAAATATCATATACTTACTTGATTATAATTACATTTGATCAAATTTCTTATAATTTTATGTAGCCATTACACAATTAGCACTACTAATCAAGTGAATAAATTAATTGTATTTACATTACCGATTAAGTTTCATTAAGCTCAATTAAAGTAGTTTTATCCCTTGTTAATCAATCTTAAACTTATCAGTACTCATTCAAGCTCTAATAAATACTCCTAATCACCTAGTTCTTGAATTTAACAATATTTAAATCGTTTCAGTTTATTTACATCCACTATATTTAAATACAATTCTCAGAAATATTTGAACAGAGAACACGAACAGTTTACTGAATAATAAAAATAAAAGATTGATTAGTAAACCACATCATACTCCAATTTTGAACTCTCATTAGCATTAACCAAACTAAAAACCATGGACCACCCCAAAAAAATAAAAGATTCGAACTATAACTGGATTATGACTCAGAGCTCATCGTTCACCATTTTATTCAGTGATATAATCCAACGTCACATTTTACTATAATCATATATATTAATTCTGTTTTTTTATAAATATCTCTAGCCATGAATAATTACACATATCGAAAAACTTGAAAATTTTATCTTTTATAATTGTATTAATTAACATAGTAAATATATATACACGACTAGTTATCAATTCCAAAAATATTAAATAAGAATAAAATATGAAAAATATCATAATTTTATTTTTAAATACAGATTATAACACTTGTTATAAAAAAAGTAAAAATAACTTATAGATGAAGTGAGGGAGTAAATAATTAGGCACCAACACCTTATTTTAATCACAAAACTCTTATATACATCTGTTCACAGTCTAGATATACAAAAGTATCATTTATATTTAAAAAAAATCATTTATTTTTTATATTATAATTTAAAAATATCATTTATACTAAAACAATATCATTTGTATTTAAAAAAATATTAGTATCCGTAAATTCGAATATCTATACCGAAAATCACCTCTATTTTATAAATAGATACATAGAGAGAAATTCACTATTGAATCATCAAATTCATAGATAAATCACGAGTAAGAAAAAAAAAAGGTATCACCCTACAATCATTTATTTCTGCGTCTCAGAAACCTTTTTGTCAACTTCTTATTTGAACCCTTTCCGTCAAAAGCAGACCTGCTTTTGATTCCCCTCTCTCTCTATCATGCTCCACTCTCTCCTCCACCACACCTCCACCACCCCCACCTCCTCCTCCGCCTCCGCCTCCACCCCTATGTCCTCCGCCGGCAAGAGCCCCGTTGACCCCTCCTGCCTCGCCCACGTCAAGCGCCCTCGCCCCACCCTCTCCCCCGACCTCCACCCCCACTCCGACAACGACGACGATGATCCCGACTCATACGCCCCCGCCCCTGCTCCTGCCCCCTCCGACACCGACTCCTCCGGCCTTCGCCTCCTCGGCCTCCTCCTCCAATGCGCCGAGTGCGTCGCCGTCGACAACCTCGACGACGCCTCCCAGCTCCTCCCCGAGATCGCCGAGCTCTCCTCCCCTTTCGGCTCCTCCGCCCAGCGCGTCGGCGCCTACTTCGCCAACGCCCTCTCCGCCCGCATCATCAGCTCCTTCCTCGGCACCTACCACCCCTCACCCCCTTCCAAATCCTACCACCACAAGCTCCTCAACGCCCTCCAAATATACAATTCCATCACCCCCCTCATCAAATTCTCCCACTTCACCGCCAACCAGGCCATCCAGCTCGCCCTCGACGGCGCCGAACACGTCCACGTCATCGACCTCGACATCATGCGGGGCCTCCAGTGGCCAGGCCTATTCCACATCCTCGCATCCAAGTCAAAGAAAGTCAAATCCTTTAAAATCACGGGGCTCGGCCCCTCGGTCGACCTCCTCAACTCCACAGGGCGGCGGCTAGCAGAGTTCGCCGCCGCGCTAAATATTCCTTCCAGTTCCAACCACTAGAAGGAAAATAGGGAATATAAAGATTTGAACCAATTGGATATCAAATTAGGGAGACAGTTGTGGTGCAGTGGATGCACCACTGCCTGTATGACGTAACTGGTAGTGACATCGGGGCCCTCCAGCTCCTGACGATGATCAGGCCGAAACTGATCACCATCGTGGAACAGGATTTGAGCCATGGGGGAAGCTTTTTGGGGAGGTTTGTAGAAGCGCTCCATTACTACGCCGCGGTATTCGACGCCCTGGGCGACGGACTGCAGGCAGAGAGCATGGAGCGCCACACGGCCGAGCAGCAGCTGCTCGGCTGCGAGATTAGGAACATTGTGGCTGTCGGGGGACCGAAGCGGACCGGGGAGGTGAAGGTGGAGCGGTGGGGGGACGAGCTCGTGCGCGTAGGGTTTCAGCCGGTTTCCTTGGCTGGGAACCCGGCCGCGCAGGCGAACCTGCTGCTGGGGATGTTCCCGTGGCAGGGTTACACCATGATGGAGGAGAATGGGTGCTTGAAGCTTGGGTGGAAGGATTTGTCGTTGTTGACAGCGTCGGCGTGGCAACCGTCCGATTAGCTCGATCGGCTGTGATGGGATTGGATCGCTTTTGGATGTGAATTTAGGTTGGTTTTATTTTGTTGTTATAGTATTAATGATACATTGTATTTGTTCATTTTGTGATAGATAGTACTATTCTTTCATGATGAAATAAGAGGATTAGCATATTATGATCATTGGTTCTTGAAGTGCATTTAGTTTCCTTTTCAATTCTATTACAATCAACTTTTCAAGATCGTCACTCGATCGAGCAATAACATCACGGGAATTTTTCTTTTCAAGAACTATATATCCCATCTTACATTATTAATTGTTATATGTGCAAGTAAATAATTTGGCATGCATACTAGTTATTACACGAGGTTCTTACTTTTTTTGTTCTTTCTCATTTTTCTACCCTTTTTTTAGTTGTATTGGCCACAAATTCTTTACCATTTAAAACGGCCTGCAACTTGTGATCCTGAAAGCAAATTAGTAATGCCCTATTATTGGCGTCTAATAATTGCGACAATTTTACCCCAACATATCAAAAATGAAATATGTTTATATGATTTTTTTAGTTATGCGCAGGAGAAAATTGCATGCAATGGTTGATTAGTAATGCTTTGAAATGTGTACCCTTTAATTATCCATTAATTTCACTCTAAAGCATAAATAAGAAAAGAAAATAAAAAATAATTCACTTTACTTTATCACATGATTCTTTTCTTTTTCCTTTTGGGAAAAAGGTGCTAAAAGGGCGCGTGAGTTTTAATTTTAATTCCAGAATTAAAATTCACAGATCCCAAAAGTTTGATTTCAGAATTGTATACTAACAAGGTGGTCTGCACGAGGTTGAGATCGTACAGGAACCTGACATATAGTATGTGTATGTCTCATGAGACGGACACTTCGTAAGAATTATGTACTCGAATTAAATTTTCCATTATTAAATGACATCATAAATACACGAATATTGAAAAACTAAATCATACAACCAATGATAGCTACGATATGAGTTGAGTTCAACTATATTCCTGAGTGGCGATTTCAGTAACTGCAACGTATTACTCCATCCATTGGTCCATTATTATTATCTCCTTTTTTAGACAGTTTTATTATTATTGATCCGTTTTCAAAAAATGAAATAATTTTATACTAAAAAGTAGTATCTCGAATTTTATGTCACACACTACTTTACATACAAAACACAATTATAGTACATAATATTAAAAACGGCAGAAAATTAAAGCATAAGTAAACTAAATTTTATGTCACACATTACTTTATATACAAAACACAATTATAGTACATAATATTGAAAACGGCAGAAAATTAAAGCATAAGTAAACTAACAGAAATATATAGCTAAAGGAACAAACTTGATTACAGGCAAGAACAAGATTTTTTATGTTCATCTTCTCCCCTTGCCATAAATACAAAAATATAAAGCTAAAGGAACAAACGTGATTACAGCAAGAACAAGATTTTTTATGTTCATCTTCTCCCCTTGCCATAAATACAAGTCAGGGATTCAAATGAAAACCAATGTCCTGAATTTCAGATCAAAAATGCCAAACTAAAGATGCAAATACCAGTACTTTCTATAAACTAATCAAATTTAAAAATGAATAACGAAAAAAAAAACCAGAAAAATAAAAATAAAAATAAAAAGAGAAAGCATCCAAACTCAAACGCCACATTTCAATATCTTTTTCCAACGATAATGCCAAAAATGATAGAGACAAGAGCCACACCTAAAACGATCTTGAAGTTCAAGCCTGGAGATGCCTCAGCAGTTTGAATCTGTGCATCTGAGAGCAATGCTGGAGCTGAAGTCGCCTCCGATTTTTTCTTGCTCTTTCTCTTCGAAGGAGTAGTCATGGAAAAGTCAATTTCCCGTGATTTTATGGTTTCGTCATTGTGTTCAGAGGTAGCAGCTCGAGTATCCTGCAATATAGTCAGGAGGCGAAAGATTTAATTAGTCATCATTAGTAAGAGAGCTCATGGTTTTTCTACCATGTGGTAGTGAGACTAAAAGAGCTGAAGTGAGCCAAATATGGATGTGTCATAAGGAGTACAAGAATTTTGAGTATAACAAAGACGAGACAGAATATGCATGTTCAAGATAACATGATGAAGAAAGCTAACCTTTTCTTTAGATTTAGCATCAGCAAGCTGCAACTTTTGCTCAAGATCTTTCACTTGGCTCTCAAGGAGTAGTACTTCTTTTTTCTTAGCTTCAAGTTCTTCGTAGGAACTCTTTAAAGCAGCGTCTCGTTCCAGGTCATTTTGGAACTCAGCTTGTTCTGTTATCAAGCAAGAAAAAGAAAAGAAGTCAATGATTTAAAACAAATTTTATTACCAATTATTATAGAATGAAGACGCTTGTCTTTTCAAAAGTTGAATGATCAAGTGATATCTAATGTTGGATATACTAGTAGATATGCAGAAAATACATCAAATTAGTTGATAGCTATAGGAAACAAGTTTTCTGATAGTTGACCCCCTAGGAATAGTATGATTACCTCTTCCTTTAATCGAGCTTCTGCAGTAGCCAGTTGTTCTTCAATCTCCTTCAGACGATTCCGCAACTCATCTTTCTGGCAAACTTCAGAGCTGAGAGCTTCCAGCTTAGTATTCAGGGCACCCTCATTCGATTTTTGTTCTTGCAGTTGCTCTTTGAGTTGTACTATAATTGCTTGAAGATCCTTCTTGGAATTTTGGAATGTCTCATTAAGCAAATTGTTCTCTTCCATCACAGAAGATATCTGAAAAACGAAAATGCTCAATGATAAACATTTTACTAAAAAGAAAATGCAGACCTCACCAAGAAAATGTATCAGTTTGCTAAATACATAGTAATATAGTACCAACCTGGGATTGCAGCTTTTGGCCTTCAGAAGCAAGTCGCTGAGTTAGCTCTTCGATTTGTTTCCTGGCAGCATCTAGTTCTTTAACGGTACCATCTTTCTCTGATGAAACAACGGACAATTTTATATGTAAATCATCTAGCTCGGATCTATAGGAAGCCAGATCCTGAGTGAGTTTTGAGTTTGTTTCGGTTAGCACTTCAATCTCCTTCTTAAACCGACTAGAACTTCTCTCCAATTCACTATCCAAATCCTTCGATTTTAAAAGGATATTTTCCAGCTCTAGTTCGCGACTTTTCACACGTGCAGACACTTCCTGACCCTGCACTTCATAAGTTTTCACCTGTGCTTCGTAAGCTTGAAGCTTCTCATATAGATCCTTTGCTTCCGACTCTCTTAGACTACATTTTTGTAGAGCTTCCTCCAACTGAGCTTCTGCTTGTGAGATGCGAGCCTCAGCTGCAGAATGAAGTTCGAAGACCTTAGAGCTCTGCTCAGTCAGTTCGGTGATGGTGCTCAAGTGAGAAGCAAGCTGCTGCGCTGAGATTTCCCTCTCAGAAACTGTAACGTTTAGCTTTTCTTCAAGAACTTTAACCTTGTCACTGAGCTGCGCATTCTTTTCAGATAAGAGTACATTCTCTGAGATGTACAAGTCAACATTTCCTTCAACCTCAATGATCTTCGTTTTCAGGCCTTCATTGATGTCTTCCGAAAAAGCCAGCTTCAATAAAATCTGATCAAGCTCTTTACTTGCAGTTTCATACCTTTCTGTTGCTTGTGCTATCTGCACTTCAGATGTTTTGACTTGATTTTCAAGATCCTGTAACTTTTCGTGCAAGATTTTCCCCTCAGAATCTCTGTTGTTGAAATTGGCAATTGCCTCCTGCATTTTCAGGTCTGCATCCCTCGATAGGGTTTCATGCGACGACTTGAGTTCTGCACTTCTTGCAGTCGCTTTCTCCAAAACTTTGCTTTGTTGCTCTAGCTGCTCCTCAGCCAGCTTAAGCTTCTCGATAACTTCAGTCTCCCTCGATTCAGTTGCTTTTAGGTCATTCTCTATGCTTTCCAACCTCTGTTGCGAGATATTGAGTTCATCCCCCAACATGCTAAGTAGATTTTCAGCTTCGGATAGCTTTTCATTTAAGGTTCTTGACGAATCTTTCAAGCTGTTGTTCTCTTCTGTAGTCAGGTTAAATGAATCAGTCAACTCCTTTTCCTTTTCTGTGGATGCTTGAAGTGCTACCTCGAGGCTTGATGCTTTCAACTGGACTGCCTCAAGTTCGGCTTCAAGTTCAGACACCTTTGACTGCCTTCGAGGATTCAGCTTCTACGTCCTTGCATTTCTTCTCCATCAAGCTTATTTGCTCTTGAGCTCCTTGATCCTATATTTTCTGTTTCAAGAAGTAGCTCGAACTCACTCACCTTGTTGCCAGCTTCCAGTGCTTTTGACTCTGATATTAGGATTAAACTCTCAAATTCAATGCGGTGCTGATCAATTGTGTGGGCTCGTCCCTCGTGCTCAACGCATTTTTCTGTGACATTCTTTAGTTCTAACTCGAGCTCAGAACCACGAGCTGTGGACTTGCTCAATTCAGACTCCAATTGAGCTATTTTGGCCTGAAATTCTTGCAACTGGATGTCGGTTTGTTGCTTCTCTCCCACCTCCTTCTTCAACTCAGAGTCCAGTTCAGATAGTTTCTCAGATAACTCTCTTAGCTCTCTTTGATAGTCATGGCTTTTCAATTCTTCCAAGTTTAGTAGTTGCTCAAGCTCAACTGTCCTCTGTTCTGCAGAAATGCGATTAGTTTCAGATTCACTGAGCTTCGATTTTGCTTCTTCCGCTTCTGCTCGCAAGGCCTCCCGCATGCTCTCGAGCTCTAGGTTTCTCTGGGTAGCAGTCGTTACAGCATGACCAGACTCAGTGTGAAGCTCTTCGATGGTTTTCAGTTTTTGCTCCAGTTCTTTGCTATTCGCCACTGCTTTTGCTAGAAGAGAATCTGCTTTGCAGAAATTCTCATCAGACTGCTGCAACTTGGCCTCAAGATCATTGCATAACTCCTTCATCTGGACAGTATTATTGGTCAGATCATTGACAGCATCTTCCAGTGCTTGTTTTTCTTTTTTCGCCTTTTCTAGATCTTCCTGCAAGGCTATCATCTTTGTTTCCTGGCTTTTCAACAGCTCTTCAACCTCGATCTTGGCATTGACTACCTCCTTCAATTCTGATTGTGAAGCCTCAAGCTGAGATACTTTCAGTTGGAGGTTCTCGGTGCTTTCCGTCTGCAAACTCTCAAATGAGGCAATGTGTTCTTTGGCTGTAGATTCAGCAGCCTTTGCAAGTTCAATTCTTGCATCATTTCACTAATAAGAGCTTCTTTCGAAGCTAGCCTCTGCTCCACATCTTGCACCTGTGATTTCGAAAGCTCCAATTCTCCCTGAGCAATGGCAAGCTTAGCTGTCACGCTCTTTAGAGCCTCTTCGGCTTTTTACTCTCCTCAATCTTTTCAGACAAGCTTTTCAGCTCATCCTGTAGAGAAGCCATCTGATCTTCCGTCTCTTTTCCGCTAGATTTTGCTGCCTCAAGCAACGTCTCCAGTTCAAGGCCTTCTTCGTCTCGAGTCAGCATGCAAACCACTTTCCTTGTGCAACTCCTCAAACTTTTTGCCTCTACAGATGATAATTGCAACTGTGCCTGAAGCTCTTCAATCTTCTTGCTTGAGCTCTGAAGCTCAAGGCTGAGACGGTCAAATGATTCCTTTACATCGGTGAGCTCCTTGTGCTTGGCTTCGCGAGCTTGTAACTCCTCCTGCAATGTTTTGAGCTGTTCCTTGTATCTCTCCTCCACTTCAGAGCTCTGCTCCAGCAGTTTTTTATTGTTGAGTTCAAGCTCTTCATGATTCTTCTTGCTTGCTTGAAGTGATTCTTCTGTCTGCAAGAGTTTGTCTTTGAGGACCATGTTTTCAGCTCCAGCTTCTTTAACTGCATCAGAAATTGTCTTCACTTCATCTTCAAGCTCTTTAACTCTCTCTTGAGTTTCTAGCAACTCCCGAGTTGCCTCTGGATTTCTGCTATCCACGTGCTGAACGACAGAAGGTTTTTCTTCTGCGACAGTATCTGTCTCGAGAGTGAGGGAACGATCCAATGATTCCTTCTCCACCTTCACAAATTCTCCTTCCATGGCCGTTTCTTCATCTTTCTTTCCTTCCTCTGTTTTGCACACACTGTTCTCTTCTATTATCTGAAAGTGGAATGGAAAACACAAATTATCAAACCGAGCTTATGATCAATCGATCAACTTGGCTTATTTGAAGTCCTAGCTGGCATGATCACTCCATGAAAATGTAAACTTTTACCTTAACGGGGAGGCCGTTGCTCTCTGCTTGCTCAGCCAACTTTGCAGCTGGGATATCATGACTTGTAACCGCCTCCTCTGCCATGACTGGATGAAATGCACCTTAATCTAAAACAAATAATGATAGAAAGATAAAAGATAATAAGATAAAAACTGATTCTGAAATGTTCTTGTCAAATCGCAACGGTCAGGTACAAAATTAAACGAATGTATGTTTCGGTTACTTATATTAGTGTTGGTGACTAAAATTTGGAGAGTAATACATAAAATCACTTGATAAAAGTTCGTGATATATCCAACCACAGCCCAACCTTTCAAATTGGGCTCAACTAAGAAAGTAAAAATGAGCCTATGCAGTCTTATATATAATTTTTTATTTTTACGATCATCTTATATATATAAACAGTCACCATTCCCCAACTGTTTTAGAGGGTGTTTGGCTGAGCATATAGTTCTCAAAAACAATTTATAATTTATTTTTAAGTTTAAAAAGCGAACATGTTTTTTTTGTTTTAGCTCAGCCAAACACCCTCTTCGTCGAAGGGAGGGAGCAAAGCTATATATGTAGATAAACTATAATCTAAACGTAAAATCCGACATCAATTTCCATCTAAATATCAGCAATTAATATGCCAACACCACATAATTCCATGGTCTTTTTTAATGTCTACAAACACTATATATAAATTGTGTTAATAATGTACTGAATAGCATAAATGACTAACATGACAGAATGAATAGCATAAATGACTAACATGACAGAAAAAATGCTAAAACATCATTTAAATTTTTTGTTCCGTTTCCCAAACTTGACCTGAAATTATAAAGTGATATAAATAATTGTAGAACGGTGGATGGATTTAGTCCCTATTTAAATTGATTACCGACAATTGCATCACATCTTTCAAGATAGAAAAGAGTATATATATATATATATATCAAGCTTCCATACCTTTGAAACCATTATAAAATATGAAAATCCACGCCTATGTAAAATACAACAATAAAATTGAAGTTAGTGAGTGATGAATGTCATCATCAATAGCTATGCCCTATACAATTGATTCGTGCTGATGACAACTAAGCTATAAAATTATAAGTACTTGGTCGAAGAAAGAAAATAAAATCAAACAAAATAGTTAAGTACAGGAGTAACAGTTAGAAGAGATTTAAATTGTAAATATATTCTCTTGTATTGTAATCATAAAGCAAATGGGAAATTAAATCTTTAACACACAAGAAAGCTATCTTATACTTTCCAACACCAACAGTGTCATGGCCCACGAAATAGCAACCGTGGATCAAAATCAGCAAATGAAAATGCGAGCACACCAACCTTCTAAAAAGATTCCATTTTAGTTACTAACTTACTATTGTTTATTTTCTTATATATTTCATGAAAACCCCCTTTTTTTTAATTTGAGGAGAGAAGCCAAATTTTAAAATATAAAAGTGAATATAAAATAATATTCCCTCACTCATATTTAAAACATTCAATTTCATTTGGACATGAAATTTAAAAATGATATAAAATAAATAAAAATAAAAATGATATAACTCACACTTTTAAAAACATAATTATTTCTTAAAATAAAATGAAATATTTATAATGAGATAATTTAATTTTCTTTAATACAAAAAAAATGAAATATTTTAAATGAGACACACAAGTATCAAAATAATTCTTGAACAAAGCTAATGGAGCCCACGAAAGCAAGGCTATGCACACCCCCTTGCCCCACCCTAGAAAAAAAAAAGAAATAAATGTTTAATATAAATAGTATTTATATCTCTTTTTCTTTCAACTTGTTCTCTATGACAAACACAATCAAACGACACGAAAACTTGAATTGGTTGCTGGGCCGCTGGCAAAACAATGGGTGATTATTATGGGTTTGCTATAATAACACGGCAATATGTTCAATATACACTAATTAAAAATACTCATTATTTTAATTGTTATAGTTAATATAAATAGTTTTCGTTTCTAAATCAACTATTTTGATCTATTAACTGTACGCTGCTTCAGCTTTAGAAAGAGAGAAACAGAAGCCTAGATTCAAATTATGTAGCTCAAACTCAACCTCAAATTCGAGTAACTCTCTTCATCCCATTCAAGGCAATTACCATTTCTTTGGCACGTTATTTGGAGAAGAATATAAAATGGCGAAGTGATAAAAATAGGTAGATCTCACAACTTTTGAAGAAATAATTATTTTAAAAATAAAATTGATTATTTTGGATGGAATAGTCCAAAAAATATAGATCTTCTTGGATGAGACGGAGCGGAGACGGAAAAATAATATTTTAGTAAAAAAGAACGAAATAAATTCAAAAAACTCGGAGTAAATAAAACATAAAGTGATCAAGGCTGTGTACAATGACTATACAGTAAAAAAAGAGTAAACGACAAGAGCTTTTAATCAAAACAGCATCTTCGCCAATTCTGCGACATCATTTGCGGGTGCATGTAAAGCCATTTTTATATCAATCTGACGTTACAACCCAGCTGTATATTCTCTCAAAAAGCAATTTAATTCCACTACTAAATTTACAGCTAAAAAAGACTTGAATATGAAAAAATTAATATTATAATAATCAACAAAAACATATTCCGATCAGAAATACAGTAATGCTCAAAACAATGGGGAAGACATGGCATGTATGTATATACGATCGATATGTGTACAATCAAGCAAAAAACAAACAATCGTGATCGGAATCGCGACGATTTGACACGATCGGCGATAGCTAACACGGATTCAGATAGCAACAATTCATAGCAGATCAGAATAGGAAGATCAAAGCGATCAACACCAACGAAGCATACATACATATATACAGAGATACATAAAGATATAATATATCATCGATCAGCAAAAAATAGCCAAGAAGCAGAGACACACAATCGACAAACTCGAGCGAAACACATACGCAGATCAAGTGGTGAAAATGAAAAGAAAAGCTTGCCTGAGAGAGGTGGTGAGCTGATCTCTGTGCGCTGTCTTTATTGATTGTATATTTGGAGAGAGAGAGAGAGATGAAGGGTTTTAGAGTGGAGTTAGAGGATGTTGGCGATTAAAATTTGGAATTAATAGGGAGAAAGAAGGGCGAGGTAGGGGCGGTGGTATAGCAGTACCACTGTTTTATTTATTTTTAACCCTTTGCCATCTTTTGCCATTCAGCCTCCTCATTTATATATGCATGTGTTTTATATATGGAAAATGTTTTTTTTTTTTTTACTTTTTAATAACGGTATTTTTATTTTGTTATAGTTGAGTTGGTGAACTTCCGTTTATACTAAAACTAGCAAAATGGTAAGTAAGACATATCATACTTATTACAATTTTGGAAAACATTGCTACGATTTACTTGCGTTTCATAACCTATTCCATACCATACCGTTGTCACATCATTTTGAGCCTTCGACGAAGGAGAATGGCGAGGGTAATAGGATGTATGTATTCCAATTGAGCCAAGCGGTGAAGAGTGGGATTTTGGAAAACATTGCTAAGATTTACTTATTTTGTGATCATATATATATAGGGTGGTTCACGTAGGAATACAAATATTGATAAAAATAATATCTGACGATTCAACGTATAAAGTTGTTGCACTAAATGTATAAATTTATTGTACCAAATTCGGTACAATAACTTTATATGTTGAATTGGATGTAACAAATTTATCTAATGCAACAAATTTATCTATTTAGTGCAACAACTTTATACGTTGAATGATGTATTCTTATTTCTTACCAATATTTGCATTCTTACATAATTCATCTTCTATATATATAGAGAGAGATATAAAATTATGAAATCATTCTTAGAAATCAAAATGAATAAATATTATAAGTGTACTCAGAATTTGTAAAGAGACATTCTTTTTTCTTGAGAATGACATAATGATGAATTGAGTATTTTTGAGATAAAAAATCTTTGATTTGAGGTCAAAAATCTTGGGAATGATCTAATGATGAATTGAGTATTTTTTTTTTTTAAATACGGTTTACCATTCTATGTAGTTTTAGACTATTAGTCAAGAACATGAATTTATTCCCATAAACACAAAAAATAGATAAAATATAATATCCTATTGCATTGTTAACCTTAAATTGAATATATAACAGGAATATAACGTGCAAATCAAAATTCGTAAAACAAGATGTTTTCATAATAGATATAGATAGTATTTTTATACTTTTATTTATATGTAAATCAAATAATCGCGTTGTCCCAAAGCAAATAGCCTAATTTTAACATAAATAAAAGTGCATGGACATAAAACGAATGTTGGAGGACTCAATTCAATAAAAGTAAAATTACTAGCATTAAATTCCAAGAAAGAAAATGAAAAGAAAGGGTTGAATGTCTTAAGGACTCTTCTTAAAAATAGAAATCCCAAAGAACTTAGAGATAGGGTCTTAAAATGTTGTATTCCTATATTTATTATTCATTTTGCCAATATATATTTGCTCATATTTTACAAAAGATTATATATATGTTTGTTACACTAGGGGAAAGATCTCTACATATTGGATTTAGGAAATGTACGATTTTAGAATCTTAAACGATTTAATAGATTTTAGGTTTGGACTATAGATTATCCAGCTCAGAGTGCTAGAAATTAATATAATGTAGCATCTAAAGAATTAGTTTGGTAGGTACATTTAAATTTTCAAATGCTATAGGTTTCGGTGATTACGATACCCTCAGAATTTACATAATAACAAAAAAAGATCCTTTACATTAACTTCATATATAGTTTATGGTGTTATTTTTCCTTTTATTTTAATTTATCAAAATTTTTTACTATGTTAATGCTTTAGAATCATTTATAAAAGATTAATTATAAGGTCTGTTCCTAATTATTTGCTAAAATATATAAAATTAAGATGAGTTTAGTTTACTTGTGTATTAGATGTTAGTATTTTAAAGAAGAACAATAACAGTTAAAATTACTTAAATCATTTTTAAATACTATTTTTCTTATCGTTTTATTTCACTAACTCGTTACTTTTCCTGTAAGAATTACAATATATTACTATAAATTATGTAAAGTATATCAATTCATATAGTTTATATTATATAATCAATACAATGTATTTTGTATTAAATAAGTTAATTAAGATTATAGTCTCAACAAAAATTTAACTAACACAAATACAAGATAAAAAGTAAACAAAAGGACTTGTTTGTTATTTTTATTTTGACCTTTTCCCTACGTTTTCAATCAATAAAATTTGACTAAAAAAGGAAGTGGTAATAGAATGTTGAAACTTCTTGCATTGCAAAGTGTTTGAAAATATAAAAGAGCAAAAGTGAGGCTGTTTTGGCCAAACCAATTTATTTATTTTAAGAAAAAGAAAAGAAAAATAATATAAAGAAACAAAGCAAATCGAAACTTTTTTTTTGGTCAAACGCGTCGAAATAACATAAAACGGATAAAGGCATATTAAATCGAACTCGGGCGTGCCTAAGGGGATACAATCTTCTCACAAAGATAAGACAAGGGTGGGGTCATAAAAGACATAAAATTCAAAACATAAAAGCCAAAGAGCGATTCGCTAAAAAGTCAACCTCATAAAAACTCCTATGTGCGAATTAGGTGCGGAGAAGGTGCACATCGCCGAAAGGGTGGGCGTGTGGTCGCCGAGCGGGCATGTGTGACATCCCTCGGTCCTCGGCAGCACCACTGTCGTTCGGTAAGGTGTGTGGTCGCCGAGCGGGCATGTGTGACATCCCTCGGTCCTCGGCATCACCACTGTCGTTCGGTAAGGTGTGTGGTCGCCGAGCGGGCATGTGTGACATCCCTCGGTCCTCGGCAGCACCACTGTCGTTCGGCAAGGATTCCTCGGCAGGTGGCCGAGGCTCAGCAGGTCTAATCTGAATCGCCGCCTGCTGGATTGAGTCGTCGTCGGCTGGATAGTTGAGTCGCCTTCGGCTGGAGGAGGAGTCGCCGTAACTTTCTGCAAATGTCGTCACAAGGTGCCTCTTGACTGGAACCCAAGTATTGTGTTAGAGGAAATGACCGTTGGGGGAGGCAGAGCAAAATGAACATAATCAGCTGTCCCCGACCATCGCCTCGCCTGCGACCAAGCCATATTCGGCGGAAGAGCCGAACGTAGGTTGGCCGACTCGTCACCAGTAGCCGGAGAAGGAGGTGGTGCCTCTTGACTAGAGCTCAAGTATCAGATCCTCAACCAAACTCAAACAAAAAATTAGACCCAAGTGTGAATGGTGGTGGCGACCACAGTCGACCGACCAAACCGTCCATTACCTTTTCGAAAATTAAGATTATAGCAAATCGAAACTTTTAATTTGTATGAAAGTTGAAAAGGTAATGGTGGTGGCGACCACAGTCGACCGACCAAACCGTCCAAGTCATATATATACTTGCAAGCCTCACACATTTGATAAAAACATCAATTATTATTTCCCTTTTGAATTTATTATCCCAATATTTAATGAAATCATAAAAAAGAAAAAGGATAAAACATAAATTTATTTGAGTTATATTAGTAGGCGTAATAAATTAAGTGCGATGCATGTTTCTTGTTGGTAAGACACAAAATTTGATTTTGCCAAACTAACCAAAAGATTGTTTTATTTTAATTAATACACAAATTTTCACTTATTTTGCAACTTTAACTACTGGAAATTTACGTTCGAAACGTGTATTATTTATTAGTCAGTTTATCTATTGCAAAGCTGAAATTTGGCTAGACGAGTCTTAGTCTGAGGAGGAACTAAGCTGAAAACGTTCAGTTAGGAACTTACTCAAATGGACTCAGTTGACTAATCAGAGAATAAGCTCTAAGCTCTATGCAGTTAGAAAGAGTTGATGAAGTCAGGAGTAACAGACAACGTGCTTAACGCCTACCTCAAAGTATCAGGAGGCAAGAACTCAATGTTGAAAGATCTTTCATTAGAAAAACTGGGTGATCGATCTTAATTTCGTTAGGGAAATAAATGCACGATGAACACGAAGGATTTACGTGGTTCGATCTTTGAATTAGATCTCGTCCACGGGCGAGAGAGAGTATGTGTATTGAGGTGTAAGCGATTACAAAGATTGTAGATGATCGTAGATGATCCGAGTGTCCTCCTTTCTATTCTATTCTAGCCTCTATTAATATACCATCAAGTTGAGTTCCACTCGATTCAAATTGCGTTTGACTACGATTGAATAGAGTTTGACTCTACTACAAAGTCTTCTCATAAGGATTCTTTTAGATATGCATCCGAATCTTCTCGTCTCCAATTGCGATTAGAGTTGTAGTTGGTCGAGGAGTCTTCTTGGCCGAACTCACATGGGCGAGCTTAATGTCGGGGCCCATTTATATTGGACCTGATGCTTGGGCCTAGCAGTTGGGCCGTATCCTATCATATCCCCCCTCCCCAAAAAGACGTAGAAGTGAGGTCGTGATGGAGGGGGAACGGTGGTTGACGTCGCCTCGCCGAAATTCGTAGTCTGGCGAGGTGAAGCGCGTACAGTCCTGCCAAAGTTGAATGTCGCTTGGCTTCGTCTTCTTTGAGGCGTTCGCCGAGTTATGTCGCTGCCCGCCGAGACGCGTTCGGCGAAGTCGTATGTCGCTTGCCGACCGCCGAGGCGTTCGCGAAGTCGTATGTTGCTTCTTCACTGCTGGGGCGTTATGCCGAAGTCGCATTTTACTTGGCTTCACCTGTCGAGGCGTTATGCCGAAGTCATACGTCGCTTGGCTTCACCTTGCCGAAGTCGCATTTTACTTGGCTTCACCTTGCCGAGGCGTTATGCCGAAGTCGCATGTTGCTTGGCTTCACCTTGCCGAGGCGTTATGCCGAAGTCGCATGTTGCTTGGCTTCACCTTGTCGAGGCGTTATGCCGAAGTCGCATGTTGCTTGGCTTCACCTTGCCGAGGCGTTATGCCGAAGTCGCATGTTGCTTGGCTTCACCTTGGCTAGGCGTTCTGCCGAAGTCGCATGTTGCTTGGCTTCATCTTGGCTAGGCGTTCTGCCGAAGTCGAATGGCGCTCGGCTCCAATTGGTCGAAGTCGAATGCGCGTCGCCTTGTCGAAGTCGAATATGTAACTTCGTGCCGAGGCGAAGGCTCGGGATCGCGCGAAGGAGGCCGGGCTCACGGCGTGGCGAAGGGCGAGGTGGCGGCCGAGGCGGTCGACTGCGGAGGGCCGAGGTGAGGCGAGGCGAGGCGGAGGCGACGAATGCTGAGGTCGGCCTGCGGAAGGCCGAGGCAGAGGCGACGAATGCCGAGGTCGGCCTGCGGAAGGCCGAGGTAGAGGCGACGAATGTCGAGGTCGGCCTGCGGAAGGCCGAGGTAGAGGCGACGAATGCCGAGGCGAGGTCGGCCTGCGGAGGGCCGAGGCGAAGGCGGCGAAGGCCAAGGCGAGGCCTGTGGAAGGCCGAGACGGAGACAGCTAGGGCCGAGGCGAGGCCTGCGGAAGGCCGAGAAGAAGACGGCCAGGGCCGAGGCGGCGAAGGCTGAGGTGAGGCCTGCGGAAGGCCGAGACGGAGGAGGCCAGGGCTGAGGCGGCGAAGGTCGAGATGGTGAGACCTACGGAAGGCCGAGACGGAGGCGGCCAGGGCCGAGGCGGCGAAGGCCGAGGCGGTGAAGGCCGAGGCGGCGAAGGCCTAGGTCGGCCATTGGAGGGCCGAGACGGAGGCGAAGGCGGCCATGTATCGGGAGGCCGAGGTGGCGAAGGCGAGGTCGACCTCGTATTAAACGAAGCTAATTCATCCTCGAAATAAATGAAGGTAGTTCGTCCTCGTATTAAACGAAGGTAATTCATCCTTGAAATAAACGAAGGTAGTTCGTCCTCGTATTAAACGAATGTAATTCATCCTCGAAATAAGCGAAGGTATGGGTTCCTTATTTGGCAAGAAATATTGCTAGGGTGGTCCCTCTTCCTCGAAATAAACGAAGGTATAGGTTCCTTTTTGGCAAGAAATATTGCTAGGGTGGTCCTCTTCTCGAAATAAACGAAGGTATAGGTTCATTTTTGGCAAGAAATATCGCTAGGGTGGTCCTCTTCCTCGAAATAAACGAAGGTATAGGTTCCTTATTTGACAAGTTTTATCGCTAGGGGTGGTCCCTCACGTGCGTTTATAGTTAGTCCTCGATTAAGCGAAGGTAGTCGTCCTCCGTCGGGGTATTTAGTCCTCCGAAGAGGGTATAGTTCATCCTCCGTAGAGGGTATAGTTCGTCCTCCGAAGAGGGTATAGCATATTGGGGGAGATGCAGTATGCATAAGTGACAAATGAAATATGCAAGACTCAACTCCGAAGTACGTAAAGAAAAAGATTTTATTAATGAGAAACGACGTAACAAAAGAAAAGTACCTCAACTCCGAAGTACGAGGTCGCCTACTTGGAATTGTCGGGATTTGGCACGCTGGTTATAATACCGAGCTACTTTGTACCGAGCTTCTCTAATATAGGCGAGGTCTCTCTTCTCTTCGATTTCTGCCGGGATTACTGCCTCGGTTTCCTCGATCATCCTCTTTATTCTTTCTGTCAGAGGGTTCCACCTTGTCAGCTTCACGCTTTCTCCTGTTCGCTTCGTCTGCCTTGGCGAACCGATCTGCTATACGCCACGACTCAAGCGCAGTCTTGGGGCTCGTACTTGACGATCTCCTTGTATAGGGCCCCAGGTAAGATGTTGTTTTGGAAGGCCGAGATGATAAGAAGGTCATTCACGTCTTTGACTTTCAGGCATTCCTTGTTGAACCTGGTCATAAAGTCGCTAACGGACTCGTTTCGGCTTTGCCTCACGGCGAGGAGATGTGCTGACGACGTTTTTGACTCAGCCTTCTGGAAGAACCTTCGATGGAAGGTCGCCATCAGGTCGCGGTAGGAACCAATGCTTCCGGAAGGTAGACTGTCGAACCACCGACGGGCGTTGTCGACTAGTAACTCCGGGAAGAGTTTGCACATGTGAATTGTGTCGAGGCATTGGTTGATCATGTTATCTTGAAGCTGAGAGGAAGTTCTGCGGATCCCTTAGTCCGCCATAGGGGGCGATGCTCGGCACCCGGTATTTGTCTGGGAGTGGAGTGTCGAGTATTTCATTTGAGAATGGGGTGACTATCTTCCAGTACCCGTCGAAGCCGCCCTCTGGAGAGTGGGGAGGAGTTCGTCGATCGAACTCATTTTGATGACCAGGACCGACCTCACGGCGGTCACGACGTCCTTTCCCGCGCTGTTCGTCCCTTGCGCGGTTGGTTTGGGCCCCAACTCGTGCAGAGGTATGAGCGCCCATGACTTGGATGCTGGGGGATCCACCTCGTCGCGGTGCCTCATGTTTAGATGAGCCTTCGGCGTTCCTTTCTTCGGGATGCGGCTGACATTGTTCTCGGCTGAGGTATTGGAGGAAGCTTTCCTTATTCTTTTCGAGGAATCCTTTAACCGCCTCGTCGAGATTCAACGGCGGTGCTTGGGGCTCCTCTCTATGGCTGATGCAACCTCCTTCACTACGGTACTCTTCTTCTTCATGCAGGATGGGATGGCCTTGCTCGTCGAGACTTTGGACATGCCCTTCGGGGGTCGTATCTCTGACCGGGCTTTTCCTAAGACGAGCTCGGCGCGTCCTGCCGCCGTTGTTGCTGTTGTTGCCGGCAGCGACTCTGGATGTAAGACTTCTTGTATTCATCGTTGTGATTGATTCCCTGTAAACAAAGGTTGATCGAAAACACAGAATTTCGGTTCCCACAGACGGCGCCAGTGATCGATCTTAATTTCGTTAGGGAAATAAATGCACGATGAACACGAAGGATTTACGTGGTTCGATCTTTGAATTAGATCTACGTCCACGGGGCAAGAGAGAGAGTATGTGTATTGAGAGTGTAAGAAGCGATTACAAAGATTGTAGATGATTGTAGATGATCGTAGATGATCTGAGTGTCCTCCCTTTCTATTCTATTGTAGTCTCTATTTATATACCATCAAGTTGAGTTCCACTCTGATTCAAATTCCGTTTGACTCTGATTCAAATAGAGTTTGACTCTACTACAAAGTCTTCTCTCATAAGGATTCTTTTAGATATGCATCCGAATCTTCTACGTCTCCAATTGCGATTAGAGTTGTAGTTGGTCGAGGAGTCTTCTTGGGCCGAACTCACATGGGCCGAGCTTAATGTCGGGGCCCATTTATATTGGACCTGATGCTTGGGCTAGCAGTTGGGCCGTATCCTATCACTGAGTTAAATAAAAGGATTCAAGAAGCCTGAATAGTCAGGGGAACTGATGATCATTATGACATCAAATATCTGAGTCAGACAGACATCAAAAGATCAGACAACTTGAAGGACTCAGTTATTCGCTTTGAGATCTGAAGTCAATCGAACCTTGTCGCAAATCAGATTACATGAAGATAAAGTTAAAATAAGTTCGAGGGATTGAACACGAGATCAGACGTAGACTCAGTTGAAGACCGGAGACATATGCTGATGAAGAAAAGTCAGATCCGCTAATATCTTGCTAAACGCATCTATCAGACTCATTAGGCGACAAATTGCAAGACGACAAGTCTAACTGTCGTATTATCATAATGGAGTTTGAATTTCAAACTATTTTTTTCCAATGGCTAGTTTTAATTCATTCTCTATAAATATGGTACTTCATCAATTGGAGGCAAGCGAATAAGAGTTTTATGAGTTAGCATTCTTAAGAAAGAAGACAACTCAAACTCCATTTCTAATTCAATGAGACTTGGAAATAATTTGTTCTTTCAAATTTATAGATGGTTTCATCACTTCATCTACGATGAAACTACTTAGGTTCGGTTTCTCATATCTCTAAGTCATATTTCATTATAAAATATATAATAAAGCTTAGAGTAAGTGCAACATATCTTTAGAATTGTTCTTCAATGTAAAGACTCATTCAAAGTAGTTGAAATGTAGCCAACAAAACTGTAAGGTAGAACCGTAAAAGTTAGGTTGAGACCATGAGTAAGCAACAAGGTGGGCGCTTAAAAGCATATGTGGTATAAGTTGAATCGGGTGAAACCAAAGGTTAGAGGTTCGGCACGATATCCGTGAATAATGATCTCAATGGATTACGAGAATGGATCTCGACGGTTAATGAGATCCACATTACTTCCATAGGAAGTACTATAAAATAAGTAATTAGGTTAATTAAAATTCACCTGTTTGATAGTTCCGTGGATATAGGAGAGATTTTTTTAAACCACATTAAATCATTGAATCGTTTACTTTTTGTATTGCTGACTGTTAAATGTTGTTCATCTTAACTTCAGTATGTCATGATAAACTCAGACTCAATCTCGGACACGCACAACTTTCTCGACGCGTCGCAAGCATCGACTTATATCCAGAGTTGTTTTAAAATTCTAAGTGTATCGAAACGAGTCTATCTTTCTATTCCACCATATTCCGCACCTGAGTCTGAAGCTTCATCTTGTTAACTGACAATTCTTGTTATCAGAGAGTTCAACAACTGACTCGGTTACACTCTCGATAAGGCAAATGTTCGGGGACCACCATTAACACGTGATCTTTAAATCGTTACAATAATGTCTTGGACTTTCAATTTATTTCAAAACTAACACACACAACTTTTCCAATTCACGGGAGAACTAGTCTGACATGCATCATTGGAGCTGGCTTGGCTGAAGTGCGGGTGTAGTGTCTCGAAAGTTTTGATTCAGTTTGTATTACATTCAATATGTCTACTTCCAAGTGACGGGTAAAAATTGAAGGTGTTGAAAAATAATTTCATTACTATGATGTTTCAAATATCATATTAAATTAAAAAAATGGATAAAAGTTCGTTCACTAATTGATAATTAAGCCGTTTTTATAAACAAAAATCTTGAATTTGCGTTCGACACCATTAAAGTTGATTAATTAAATCTGATTATTCAAGTTGTTGTACAATTCTCTGATTTACATTAAGTTCAAGAAAACTTGGACAGTTGTAATATTACTAATATATTCGACTAACTTGATTAATTTAAAAAGTATGTTGTTTTGGTAATAGGAAACTAACATATGGGAAAGTAGGGTAATCGATCCGTTAATGTGCTTTAATGCACTTTTGTATATACAATATAACATCTATAAATTAATACTCGATAAATTAATAACCTCTCTAAAATAATATTTTTCCCCTGTCCCGACTTGGGCCTCAAGCGTAAATTAATAATTTCAATAAATTAATAAGATAATAATTTTCTAAGACCCTATATAATACAAGGTCTCATCAACATCATAAATTAATAATCTCATAAAATTACAAAGATAACTAAGACAACTTAGTAAAATATGACTCTAGTGTTGATTATTTTATATTGAAATTCAAATCAAAACGAATCTTATCTCTCACTTTTATCATGACACTTAAAAGCTACGGTGTGGCGTTCGTTGTTGCAGAAAGAATTTATGAAGGATTTTCGCGCATTGCTATTGCTTCTTTTCGCAGAACGGCTATAATGGTACCGTATCATCTTGAGTTTCATCCTCAATTGGATTTTCAATAATAGTATCAACAATTTCTTCTAAGCTTTGGATCTGTGAACATCTTTCATTTTCACCCAGATAATCCAATAGATGATTGACATCCATTTGGTTGTGATGACCAAATTTTTAATCAATGCGGTAATTCATGAGTACCGCTTGATATCCACATCATGTAAATTTGTTGAATCTTCTTCATTCACTGAACAATTTTACAATGTCTGAAACAATTGGCTATTGTCTCTTGCTGCACATTTATAGTCCAGGCTGAGACCGCAAGATTGATGTCGTCTAGAACATTAAGCTTTTCTGGATTGGATTGTCCAAACTCTTTGCCTTCTAGTATCATACGGTAGAGCCTCCTACGATAGTGCAGCTTGAAAGCTCTTATTATCCCAGCATCACAAGATTGAATCTTTGATGTCATGTTAAGTGGTAGAAAGAACAACTCAACATTTTGTAGTCCTTCAACAATTTTAGGATGGGCAGGATAATTATCTACCACCAATAAAATTTTTCTACCATGCATTTTTCGATCAAGATAACGAACATATTCATCAAAAAACACACTAGTCACCCATGGTCTCTTGTTAGCACGATATGCACAATTTAAGCAACTCATATTCACATTCTTGAAGCAACATGGTTTAGCATACTTACCAATGATCCATAAAAGAATTTTCTCTGGTCTATCTTCATTGCAACAGATAACAACGATAAGTCTTTCTTTATCATGTTTCTTTCCTTCCAATTGCTTCGTTGCAAGAGAATGATCGACTTGTAACCTGTAAAACAAACAATTTTCATCCATATTAAACACATCTTTCATAGGAAACTGGTTTATTTTCTCCCTTATAAACTCCAATTTTTTCTCCATTTCTTGTGTATCAACAGAGCCACTTTCTCTGAAACGACGAAATGACTTGATACCATGTCTCATCTTAAACTTCTCGAGCCAACCTTGAGAAAATTTGTACAACCCATTAGGTTATTGAGGATATAACATCTTCATTGTCTCTCCTGCCTTCTCCAAAATGAGCTCTCCTGATATATTCACACGATCTTGGTATTGCAGAAACCACTCATAAACAAACTTTTTCATATCTGGAAACTTTGCTGGTTTGTGCCTCTTCGTTTCTCTTCCTTTTTCTAAGTTAACATCAAGATACTCGGATGACATCTTGAGAGTGTTTGAAATAGTACATTGACTAACTTTCAAATGAAAATTCTGATCGAGCCAGTGTTGCAAGTCTTTTTTGGTGATGGTGGGATGATATCTCTTGTACTCACATAGTGACTTGCGTATTTGATCGATCATGGGTTTTTTTTTCAACACTTTTTAAATGAGATGTCATTGTATTTTTTGGTATGTTTTTACAAATTTTTTGCTATATATATAGTAATTCTTTTATAAGTATTTATTGTTTAACATACATATGAATCTTAAACATTAAATAATTAGATGATTCAAGTTCTTATTGAACATACGTATGGATATTAAACATTAATTTGATAATATGAATCTTAAACATTAAATAATTAGATTATTCAAGTTCTTATTGAACATACGTCTGAATTTTAAACGTTAAATAAGATGATTCAAGTTCCTAATATTTAATACTCATTAATATCTCTATATAATTGAATTTAAATTTATGAATTCCGATGTAATTAATTTAAATTAAATGAATATAGAATACCTCTTTAAATTAATAAATTATTAATTTATCGATTAACTAATACATCTCTAAAATTAATATTTTTTTCGGTCCCAATTGTATTAATTTATAGAGGTTATACTATACTTACAAAAAAGAGCACTTTGGTATAGGGCGTTCAGAGAAAATTAAGTTAATGTATTTAATTTGGGCAATTAATGATTAACTACTCACTAGCAGACACTAATCATAATGTTTCTCATTATTATTACCCCTTAATTGAATTTATTTCATTGCCATTCAAGAGTTTAAAACAACATCATTCGTAGTTTTGTAGGTTACATGGTACTAAAATATGTTAATGTTCTATTTCCTAATTAGATAGAGTATTTGTTCACTGTTAATAACACCCTACTTCCTAGTCTTCAAGAGTTCTATCATATTATATGTGATTATAAATAGGTTCGATTAATTAACTTGTGGGAACAAATTAATTATATAATGTCCAATCGTTTAGGCGGAATATCAAAAATGTTCAAAGCGTTTTAAAAGTAACTAGTGTATAACCCGTCAATTTCGACGGAATAATTACATTGTAATTTTTAAATTAAAAATAAAAATTAGTCGATACTTAATTTCAAAGTCATAATACTTTGACAATTTCTTGAAAGAAGTATAAAAGATAAATAATTATAATAAAAAATAGGTCAATGATGGAATTTTTCAATTTTCTTTCCACTTTCTTTAGTTACAATAAACTAATAGAAATTAAATTACACATATATTTAAAAGATTATAATGAAAGATTCCTATAAATGTATAAGTAAAGACTAATTTAAATTAAAAATATATTAAGATATAATTTTTAAAATTAAATTAAAAGTATTAATTTAAAATTATACAATGTATGAAATTCGTTTAGGATGCATCTAGATACTTGTCCCTAGTTTGATTAAAAAATAATCTTACTACTCATTTACGTACCAATTGCATATAATGAGACTCACTAATTATCTGAATTAAGGAGGTCATATATTTAAATTTAAAATATTTTCACCAGTTAAAACATTTAGAGAATATATATATATATGTGTGTGTGTGTGTGTGTGTGTGTGTGTTGAATCCAATTAAAAAGTGACTATAAGAATGATTAGAAATTAAACTCAAATCTTAAATTTTAAATTATACCATCAATGAAATCTGTTTAGTTTGTATGTATGTATATACAAATGGATGTCTTAAATATGATTAAAATGTAATTTTGCAACTCATTCTCGTAGAAGTCCCATATAATAATATATGTTAATTATACGATTTATATAGGTAATATATTTAGATATAAAAAAAATTCAATCATTCTCGTTCCTAATGTGTATCCTATCGAATTTCGACAGGATCCATTTCACGTTGTAATGCCTAATTAAAATTTTAAAAAAGAAATTATTATTTTATTTTAAAGTAATTGTATTTCAATAGTTCATTGATGGAACTGTTATTTGAAAGATAATATTATAATAGAAAAATAAGTGAATGAAAGTGTTTCTTCTATTTTTATTGCCTTTTTTATCTGCGATTAATAAATAAAATTAAACTGAACATATGTATGAAAAGTTAATGGTAAAATATTTATCTAAATATGAAACTGAAGACTAATTCAAATAAATATTTTCTAACCTATGAAAAATTAACTTTATAGTTACCTCACAATTAATCCAAAATTTCAACGTACATCATTTTAGTATTTGTATTCTGTGTATGACCCTCTTCGTCACAGATTAAAATTTTGAGTCATCTTTTTGCTTGTGACTCGTGAGATTAACGTATAATTGACTATGATTGAACACAAGTTTTGGTATGTATAGTCATATATTGGAAAAAAACTACTCATTTATCTTGTTTTATGGTTATAGTAAAACAGATAGTGGATATAGATATAATATATAAATAAGGGTTAGTCACCTGAAGTCATATATATATAACTGTACCCCTTTCAATCTCTATTAAAAAATGATTTGTCCGTTCTCGTCACAAACTCATATAGTAATACTCGCTAATTACCTTTACCAAAATTTATAAAACATAAGTTCTTACAATAATATATGAATCCTAATAAATAAAAATTTAAATATTGCAGAGTAAACATTGATAAATTTTATTGTTAAATAACAAAAGACTCAAAATGAAAAAAATTCCACAAAGTTTGTCAACTAATGTTTGTAACCCTTTGGGATTTATATACGTACATATCTAAAATCATATTAAAAAATGAATTTAGTACTCGCACTTGTAACAAAATAATAAATATATAGTATATATATTTTATATTTAAAGTAAGTTTTTGAATGAGACAACGATTAGTGTGTAACCTGTCGAGTTTTGTAGTAGGGCAAGACGATGGTTCGAAAAGATGAGGCTAGAGTTTAGTCGAGTGTACCCATCAAGAATGTATATACTCGTGACAATCTCAAACTCGATTAAAAGATAATTTTACTACATGTTCTCATCTCAAACCTGCATGGTGATATTCGTAATTACCCAAAATCATTTAAATTTATAAATACAACTTGTTATATTAATAATTGGTTATCTGTTTCAACAAAAACCTCAATATGCTAAATTAAAATAAATAATAAATAGTAAACAACAAACTATTAAGAAAATTGAGCAAATTCAATGTAGACATGTCGATTGTATTCACTCATTTGGTATTTATATACTCATATTAGTCACGAATTCAATTAAAAATGAGTTTACTGCTCGTTCTCATCTCACACCCATATAGTCTTAACTACTCGCTAATTACATGGAACTATTAAATTTTATAAATATAAATTGCTTCAAATTTGATTATCCATCTCAACAAAAATCTCTATATTAAAAAACGAATAATAAATAGTAGGAAAAAAAGATCTAAAAGTGATGAAAATTCACATAGGCACGTTTATAAATGATTGGACCCGTTTAGAATTGTTATACTTCTAAACACATTTTTATTTATAAAATATCTAATAATCAAATATAAGTTGTTACAATAACTGGTTGGTTGATGATATAGTTCAAACACTTGAGCCGTTGGTCGTATTGGTGCAAGGCGATATATCGAAATGATGAGGCTAAGATTTAGCCATATGGATCTGTCTGAAATGTATGCATGTTCTTGTCCTAAAACATTTAGCAATACCCACTAATTACCTAAACATGTTTAAATTTGTAAATATAAGTTGTTACAATAATTGGTTAATTATCTCAATAAATATTCGAATTTGTAGAATAAATATTAGTAATAAATATCAAAATATTTAGAAAATAGTTTTACATAATTGATCTAAATAATTAAATATAAGTTGTTACAATAATTGATTATTTGTATGAATAAAACTTGAATAATATTACAAGTTTAACATTGATAATAATTACTATAAATAACAATAAATTCGTTTGTCCTATGTTCGATCTCGCGATACTTCCAAATTTAATATATAATTGTCTGTATCATTTTACATAATATAATATGAACAAAATACAATTGTTTGTCACATCTTCTTGTCGACATATATAATATAGAAATAAAGTTATTTGCCTAATTTGTTGTTTTGGATATTCGGGTTTAATATGATCTAACACATATATAATTTATGAATCATAATCTATTCGACATAGTACATTGTTCATTCTTTCGGATATATGCAAGATAAATTGAAATATATTAATTTACTTATAGGCACTTTATTTTTTAGGTCAACCTATTAAATATATATTTATGCTACATGTATGCATACTTAATATAAGTCACATATTTGCACTATATAAACTAATAAAACCTATGATATAGAATTAGACAATATACATTTATGAAATATAATAAGAATATTGAGAGATATCAATGTATTAATATATTAGAAAATATATGCATCCAAGAAAATATCGAATATATATAATTGTAACTAACAAATTTATAATTAAACAAATAAGTGATTGTTACTAAGTAGTAAATATTTAAGAAGACCAAATATTATACATTCACCATATTTGAAGTATATAAAAATACAAGAATTCATGTAATATTTAATAATTTTCAGAATTTTTCATAATAATTGAGATAAAAATTAATTATTTGGTGATAAATATAAAAAGAATCATAGCAAAAACAAATATGGTCATTTCAATCGTAGTGTTTCTATATAGATACATGATATATGTATATTAATCTAATATATGAAAACTATTGTATTGTAGATATTAAGTTAATTAGGCCTAACTTAATTTGAATAATTTCTTTTTGGCATTTGTAATGTATTATATGTAATATTAGTTAATCTAATATTTTTTTAATCACAATTTTACTTATTGCATGTAACGTATATTATGAGCAATTAATACCCATTAATATTGATTACATATCTTATTTTTACAATCCATTTATACATTGAGAAAGTACATAATGGAGAATTTTGAAAAATAAGAATAAAATTTTGTGGAGATGCCACATAGGATTGGGGATCAATATGATGTCTCCAATGTGTAATGAATTATATAATTAATAGATAGATATTATATGTACGTTTTAAATTATAACAAAAATATTCCGACCATATCTTATGACACCAGAATTCACGAAATTCTCGCTTCTTGTAAATTCTTTCCCTCAAAATACCGATTTAGGTAGGCCTGCTTAATCGGTCATCGGTTTTCGGGTATAACCGACACCGAACCGATAATCGTCGGTTACGGTTACTCGATAACCGATATTTTCGGTTTCGGATCGGTTATCGGTATAATTTTTTATTTTTTTTCGGTTATCGGGTAACCGATAACCGAACGGTTATACCCGAATTAACCGAAAATTAAATATATATATATATATATATATATATAATTGTTAAATATTAATGAAGTTGAATTATTAAAACCTCCCTTCCCTATTCCGCATCAGCGTCTTCAGATCCAGAGAGAAGTTGCGGCGCGCCGGCAGCGGAGTGATGGGGAAGAAGGTGTGACCAATCTTATCTAGATCGGTAGAGAGAGTGGTAGAGATATGTAGATCTAGATCTAACTCTTGTTGTGCTATGTGAAGAGCCGTGGTGAGGGATGTGAAGGTCGAGGGCGGAGCGGAGGAATGACGGTAGCAACAATGGCGGTGGAGATGGCGGTGGAGTGGAGAGATGGTTTGAGCCCATTGAATATGTATAGATAAGAAATGGTGCAGAGAGGAGATGGTGTAGAGTGTAGAGAGAGTGTAGAGAGGGTGATGGGTTTGTGGAGAGAGAGAATGGCGTAGAGAGTGATTGTGCAGAAATGGTGTGTAGAGAGAGATAGTGTAGAGTCTAGAGAGAGAGAGATTTGTGGAGAGGGAGACGAGTTGACTGTTGTAGTTTTTTTTTTTTTTTAAATTGGTTAATCCAACTAACCGACCCTATTAACCGATTCGGTTATCGGGTAACCGAATACCCGATCGGGTTCGGTTTCGGTTATTAAATCTTGAGATTTTCGGTTTGGTTAATCGAAAATTCGGTTTGATTAACGAAACCGACCCGATTTTCACCCTAGATTTAGGGTTGAACCGAGCTTCATTACTATTTGGGGTTGGGTTGATAATCCCATGTAATCTTTAAGAAACTGAACACGACATTGTTTAATTGTTGAAGTTACTTCTCTCTTAAGAAGAGGATGAAATAGCTTTTAAAATATTGGGACATTTTTACGGGAAAATACATAATTTTAGTTTAATAAATTGATTTTATGATAATTTTAGCCTAATAAATTAATAATACCTTAATCAAAACTAATAAATTGAATTTTGTGACAACTTTAGTCCATAAGTGATTTTTCGGCTTCGGAAAATACAATTGGCACCAGAAATGACATGTAGCCCGTGAGTCATTTCCGACATCATTTCCGACTTGGCTTTTCATATGTCATTTCGAAAGACCGATTGTGCTTTCAACGGCAAGAATCACTTACGGACTATTTTTTTTTACAAAATTCAATTCATTATGGTTGATTAAGTTATTTTAATTTATTAAGTTAAAATTATTACAAAGTTAATTTATTAAATTAGAATTATGTATTTTCCTTTTCTGATATTCTACCTAGATGTTAGAACATTATCTCATATATTTTCTCAAATAACAAACCAATACTTTGTAGCGACAATGCAAGTATATATGAATAAGAATCTTGTTATAATATGATTATATTACAAATAAGTTTAAAATATATATCACATGAAATATGCTTTTCAGAACAAGCATGGCTAATGGGATTTTGTCTTTCACTGTCTAAAAGAAAAAGACAAGGAACAGAAATACATGATCTTGCTGTGTAGATTTTAATTTATAGATGCTAAGTTAAATTTTCAAAAATATATATAGAAATGCTAGACAATTAGATCCATCCAATTTAATAATTGCATATATGTTCATATATCTATAAATACATCCAAATAATGTGTATGTTATGGAGGAGGGATATATAATTCACTAACAATATTCCACATGAAACACTATGCCACTAAAATTTACTATTTTATTCGATATATTTGTCTTTACATATTAGTAATAGTGATAATTACCATTTGTGTCTTCAATTCAATAAGATTTTGAAAAATGTCTCAAATTTTAGTCAATACATTAAAATATTCTCAATTTTGATGGGATTTTAAAAAATATCTTCAATTTTAGTTAATACATTAAAATGTATCAAACTTTGACGATATTTTGAAAAATATTTCGATTCAAAGTTTTGGGCGATGAAATGTTGAGTCATTTGAGTTATAATCCACATGAAATGCAGTGCTGAGTAATTTGAGTTATAATCCACGCGAGAATAGGGCAAACTGACTCTATATTCCGTTGCCAGAAAATTCGAATCAGGACATCTTTCAAAATCTTATCAAAGTTTGAGACATTTAACGTATTAACTAAAGTTTGGGTATTTTTAAAATCTTATCAAAGTTTAGTACATTTTAATATATTAACTAAAATTGATGATATTTTTTAAAATCTCATCAAAATTAGAGACACAAATTGTAATTATCCTTTAATAATAACACAATATTTATATTTTTGTGGTGTTACCGATAATTTTAAATAGATTAATGTATTTTGAATCAAATATCAAGACACACACTCCGCCCACACAATATTGAGTGGATTTTAAAATCTTATCGACTAACGTTCGAACAAGCTTTCGCACACACACCGAGTCTCAACTAAGGTCTCATCGTATAATAACCCATATTAGTCAGCTACCTTATGAGCTAACTCTGTCACTTTTTTGTTAAGGCTGTTAAAAACTTACGAAATTTTTTAGTCAAGTGTATTCTCTCCTCCCTCTATATACATGACACTATGGTCTCGGGATCCAACAAAGTGACTATGGATCTCAATAACCGTCGAGATCCAATCTCAGGAATTTGTTGAGATCATTAGGTTCTGGATTATCAGGCCAAAACTTCTCACATTTGCTTTCACATTAGAGCTACTCGTCACCTCTTCTTTCAATCAGCTACACCTTGTTGCTTACTCACGGCTTCACCGTAGCTTCTACTTTACAGGTTTGATTTTGGGCTATATTTCTTACTACTTTGAGTGAGCCTTTACAATGAAGAATAAAACTAAAGATAGGTTGCACTCACCTTAAACTATATTAAAGATTTTACAATGAAGTATGACTTAGAGATATGAGAGACTGCATGTAAGTAGTTTCATCGTAGACGAAGTGATGAAACCATCTATAGATTTGGAAGAATGAATTATGTACAAGTCTCACTGGAGTTGGAGTCGGAGTTTGAGTTGTGTCTTTTTTCTTAAAAGCACCAACTCGCATATCTAGTTGAGGAAGTCCTGTATTTATAGAGAAATGAACTCAAACTAGCATTTGGAAGAGAACCGTTCAAACTCCATTCTCACAGTATAACAATTGGACTTGTTGTATTTTTCTTTATCGAGTGTGTCAGATAGATACGTTCAGCAAGATATTAGCAGATCCGACTTTTCTTCATTAGCGTCGATCTTCGTCTTCAGTTGAATCCCTCAAACTTTTTATGACTTCATCTCTAAGTAGTTTGACTGCAACAAGGCTTCGACTGACTTCATATCTCTGAGCGAGTATCTGAGTCCTTCAGGTTCTTTGATCATTTGATGCATGTCTAACTCAAACCATATGATGCCACAACGATCTTCAGTTCCCCTGATTGTTTAGATTTCCTGAATCCTTTTATTGAACTCAATCTTTCTAGAGATAGATCTTTTAACATTGAGTTATTTCCTTCGATGCTTTGAGATTAACATTAAGCTTGTTGTTTGTTGCTCTGGTTTCGTTGACTTGTTCTAAATACTTTAGTTATTGAGGCTTGTCATTTGATGAGTCAATTGAGTCATCTAAGTTGGTTACGATTGGATGTCTTGACTTAATTCCTCCTCAAACTAAGACTTGTATAAGTAAAGTTCAACTTAACGAATGAGCTAACTAACGAGATAATTATATCGGTAACTATAATTGTGTTGATATATGTATATCTTTTAGTTGATTTTGAAATCTAAACAAAATATGTCTTGATCCCAAATTTTCAATAAAGAAGATTAATTCAATCATTTGTATATTAAAAACTAGAATTTGTTAAAATGATAGACGTTTACAAGAAAAAATTGATTTATAGCAACAAATAAAATCCAGACATACATAAAACCTCTGTATGATAGCTCACATAGTCTTAATTAAAAGAGAAAAACGATAGATTGAATAGTACTTTATTATTTTTTGCACTAATAAGATTGAAGAAAATTATCATATAATAGATGTTATTAGTTCATCAAGTATTAAATTATGAAAATGATAGATTAATTACTTAGCCTTATCGATCCTACCATACTATGTTGTTTCTATTGATTCTAATTCTATCACTCGAATTTAAAAATCGTTCATGGGACCCTACGATTTTATGCTACTCTCTCTCTCTCCAACCATTAGCCGGCCAGAAGAATTTGACCAATTGTTTGTATAAATTGAAAATTGAAACATTCTAAATTGATCAGCTAGTTGCTCCCTCTTTTTGACTTCAAACAAATTCTATAATCAATCTAGAAAATTAACCTACGGAATATTATTCACCGAAATTATCGCATTAAGTAGGGACAATAGTATGAGTTGACCCAATAATATAAAATTCGATTTGATTACAAATGGCATTAGCAATAATGAGTATTTATGGACCATCAAAGGGGACCATTTATTGAGTACATCATGTTATATAAAAATCAGAGAACGAGACTATTTTGTGTTGGGTCAGCTACCAAAATATGGGCCATAAATTTGGCATGTGGGCTCGGTTCGACTTGAAAAAATATGAACAATTATTTAGTTTTATGGTCAGGCCAAAATCGAAAATTGATCAACCAATTTGACATTTTGATTTTACCTATGGGCTTGGACCATATCGATCCGATCCGATAACTTTGACAGCTTACATATCCATGAGATTTCCATCTCTACTCTGCTATATGAGGAAATGAAACAAGAAAAAGGAAAAGACATTTACCCTACAGTTATATATGGATAAACATTATCTATGTTACTATACCACCATTGCTAGTGCTTGCCTTCTCTTAGATATCCATCTTTTAGAATATTTTTAAAAAAATGGATAGACAAAGAATAGATGGGTCTATCGATTCGGAATTGTTGCGGTAGGGTGAGCAAAATATTGAAAATCGAATATCCGATCTGGATCAAACCGAAATATAAAATTCGGTTTGAATATTTTGGATTTTCGGTTCTGATCGGATTGATATTTTTCAAAATTTTGGATTTTCGGATCGGATCGGATCGGATTTTAAAATCCGAAAAAATCCAAAAATTCGAATTATATATAAGTGATATAAAATAATAATAAATTATTTAAATATTTTTGAATCTAATATAAATATATATAGGAATTAAACAAAAAATGGTTTAGAATTTTTGGATTTTTCATAATTTCAAATTTTTCGGTTTGGATCGAACACTACCAGAAAATGCGCGATCAACGACGGAAATTTCCATCGTTATACCGAATAAGTCCGTCGGTGATCTTAAACAACGACGAAAAAAGGTCGTTGGTACAAAAATGTCGCTATTCCTATCAACGACGGACTACGTGTCCGTCGTTGCATCACCGTCGGATCAACGGCGGATACGACGTCGCCGTTGCCTACGCGACGATTGTCGTCGATCATCGGCGGACATTCGTCGTTGATCAACGACGGACTATTATCCGTCGTCTATCAAGCGGACGGACATGCCGTCGTTGATCCGTCGAGATTTTAGTTTTTTTAATAGATTACATATTTTATTTTCAATATTCAATAAAATAATAACAAAAATCAATGCAAGATTCAAAATAAACTTATAATAAAATTCAAATGTTTGCAACATCCAAATACAATTTTGGATAAATTAAAATATTTACAACATTCAAAATCTGATAAAACTAAAATGTTTGCAACATTCAAATACAATAAGAAAATAAGTTATTCATCATCTATTTTTTCTCAAACAATTTCGATATTAAAATCTTAAGCATCTCGGCATGAACTTCTTGCACATCTTGATCATTCACGATCGATTTTTCTTCAACGTTAATGACATCATGACGAATGAAATGTGTGAAGAACGATGCATGTCGCGCCTCTTGAATGATGCTATCATGATCACTAATTTGCAAAGCAACATACTCAGCTTTTTTCAATGATGCTTTTGCCTCATCAAGAGCCTTTTCCAGTGATGCTTTTACCTCCTCAAGATCATTTTCATTTGTCATTTTCAATTTCATCTACACAAATAAATTGAATATGAAAGCAAGAAATGATATACATTATGACAAATTAACTGATTTATCATTTTTACCATTCTGTCATCAATCCTAGACTCGTAATCATGTAGACAATTCATCAAACATATGGTGGACATGTGGTTTGAACAACACATCCTAGTTCATAGAGTTATAATAGTTGCAGATTAACTGTCCTGAAACTATACTCACCTTAATCGAGATCGAAAACCAAATATGCAAGTCTATATACTCAACCACCAATACTTAAAATGTACGCATTAATTCTATAACCATAAAAACTGACTCAAACACAAACACCACGTTCATACTTATCATGTCTAGGCTCCCAACACAAACACAACCACCAATACTTAAGAAGTACGCAGTACTTAAGATGAGATTTGGCTGTAAAATCCAAACACTACGTTCATAAACAATAATTGTCATAAACTACGCTTAATAACAGAAATCATCATACTATAAAATAAAATAGTAATGTTCATATTTCTTTAAAAAAACTCTTCACACATTCCATTCCTACACCAATAAACTCAATCATTCCCAAACTAGAGTTGACAATCGACGCTAATCACAGTTCCCATACCTAAACCCCAAACTAAAATATCGTCATGACAATCAATGCTAATCACAAACTCTACTTCAGGTCAACCCACCATGCACAAAAAAAATATCCAAGAAACCAAATTGAAAGAAAACCCTACAAAATCTACATTTCGCTGAGTGACTAGCTCTTGGACTCTCATCTACATTTATAACGTACAACTTATATAGTTGATGTACGTTAATATAAAGTATGTGAATTGCAATTAAACTAAAACATACCCCAATAGATCTGGATGTCTCGTAGAGTCAACTGCTCGGATGAACTCCTTTCTGTGGAGCCTTTTACAATCAAAATAAGGATAAAATGAAAATTCTGACATTATTTTACTATAAAATCAAGAATGGGTCGAGTCTACTTGCGAGGCATCGTCTGAAGGTCCATCATTTTGTTTCTCGTTTTTCTCTAGGTTCTTGATCACACTTTGTATACGAACTCAAAGCTCCTTCATTATTAAATGACAACTCAAACCATCTTCCCCGTATTCAATTTTATGCGAGGTTGTCATATTCTTCATTTTGCTAAGATAAGCATATAATGGGGATCATCATTCTCCTCATCATTATAGAAATTGTAATGATAGTCTTCATTATTGTATCTTAGCTTTTCATTCGACTTCGCCATCTTCTGCTCATCACATATTCTTAACAGATGACCCATGTATTCCTTGTCCATGCTGTGAACAAGCAGCATTTTTTTGATATTACCTGAATCATAGCAGGTTTATGGCTGTGATTATGAGCAGCATCAAGATCATCCTTACTGCATGAAAAAGAAGTAAGGATGATCTGACCGCTTGAAAAAGAAGTAAGGATGATCTTGATGCTGCTCATAATCACAACCATTATCATGCGATGAATCGGTAGAATTAAAATATTCTTCGCTTGAAAGCGGCATGGACGAGGAATATACGGGCCATCCGTTAAGAATATGTGATGATCGTAAGAGGACGGTCGAATGAAAAGCTAAGATACAATAATGAAGACTATCATTACAATTTCTATAATGATGAGGAGAAGGATGATCCTCATTATATGCTTATCTTAGCAAAATTGAAGGAACATGGCAACTGCATGCAATTGAATACGAGGAAGATGGTTTGAGTGTTGTCATTCATACGAAGGAGCTTTGAGTTCGAACGCAGTGTGATCAATAACCCAGAGAAAAACGAGGAAACAAAAGGATGGACCTGTCAGACGATGCCTGCATGCAGACTCGACCCATTCTGATTTTATAGTAAAATAATGTCAGAATTTTCATTTTATCCTTATTTTGATTGCAAATTCTCTACTCTTTGAATTTTCTACGCAATAATTAGAAATGAACTCTAATTAATGATAGTTTATGGTCAACTTTGTTGGATTTGTATACTGAAAGCAGTTTGGTTGAGCTTGTATACAATGTTTCTGTTACAACTATTACAATCTCCTATCCGAATTGAATACTTGATTGCATATATACGTGTCCCCTTATCTCGTATATAAGTTAGATCATACAAAGTGTGTAGAAGATCACGAAGTCGTATGATTGGTCAAGCTTAATGAGATATAAAAAGTTTCACTGGTGAGACAACTTAAGGACGAGTTGTCGGTTTAGGTGCAGATATAGAGAAGTGACTTGACTTAGTTACTTGTCTGTCTTTGATGCGTCTCGGCGTATTGAAGGATCACGGATGAGATGTGTTCTTCTTTACGACCGTCGTGAAGAACCAAGATCTCGGTGACTTACGATGATCTAAACCTCGATAAGGTATTAGGTGAGTATGAGTTCTTGACCATCACTTTGACTTGTTATGAGTGAGGTTATATGTTCGAACCAAGATTCTCCGCATCTTGGGTGGTGGCGGTCTTGTATGTCACGCTAGTTATCTCATGTCAGTCACCGTATCCGTTTAGGATGATGGCGCCCCTTAAGGAGCTCAAAAGATTTATTGTACTAAACCTACGGTTGAGTTAGCTCAAGTACAATAATAAGGTTGAGTGGTACTACTTAAGGAAATGAAGTTATTAATCGTTTTAAGCGATGATTGCTATAAATGATTAATGGACGTTCGATATCTTAAATCTGGGATTCGTAATGTCTAAGTGCAAGCCCGACTCAACTCGGTAATAAAGGGTAAGTCAACATTCTTTCTCTAGTGGCATGATCGAATGTTTATAAATTAATTTATGTTACAGTGAACATAAGACAATTAATTTATTTGAGGCCCATCTTTATTCCTTGCATTTGATCCACAGGCTGGCCCATCCGGGCCCGTAAGCTCTTGGAAATCGGCGCCCTATTGCTCCTTTGGCAAAATTTTATTCTCTTTATCCCACAAGGATATTATTATATTTATGGTATATGCATAGATCCTTTCCATATAAGATTATGGTAATAATCCCGAGTATGGAAATAATCACGAGAGTATGGAAATAATCACGAGATTATGGTAATTTTCCATATAGGATTATGGTAATTTCCATATAGGATTATGGTAATTTCCATATGGGATTAAGGTAGTGCATTATAAATATAAGGTATGAGATAAAGTCAGGTTAATGCTCACATAATCCACACAATATTTTCGGACATCTCATAGTGTTTGAGAGAGATTTTCGTGAGTTTTGGTGAGAGAGCATTGGGTGATTTTCAAGCATTCTCCATAGATCGCCCTCACTCGACGTTGGAGATTGGGCATCAGGGATACTGATCCGGAAGGTCAGCACGAGTCTCGACCGTTCGATCCGTTCATCCCGTTCGATCCACCTCGGCGGATCCAAAGGTAAACACGAGAAAACTCCTACGTGTTGTGATTAATTATATAGGCGCATGCTAGGTTTATAATCAATGTATGGTGAATTAAATATCAAGATGGATCCTCGGGCGAGGGTTAACATAAGTTTTCCTACAATTGGTATCGAGCACAGGATCGAATCTTGGCTCTGTTGGATTAATTCGCGTTTGATTATTACGTGCGTTTTATTAATTCATGGATCCGCGTTCATCGTGGCTCGTTTATTATTTTGTCGGATTTTGTTGTTTCACCACGAGAAAATCCGTGGTTAGATTAGATTTTATTCGTAAATCTTATACGTAAAGAAGAACGAAGACGAAAGAACGAAGAGCGAAGCGACGGAAAACAGGTCTCGGCGGCCCTCGGCGGTATCTCGCGTGGCGAGCCCATGATCGCGAGGGCGTCGCGAGGGCACGGTGACGGGCGTGCGTTCGCGCCACGAGATCCCTGGCGCCACGCAGCGAGCGGCGGCGGCGAAGCGAGCTAGCGGGCGACGGGCGCGTTCGCGCGAAACCCGGGCTTGGCGAGCGGACTTCGCGATCGCGAGTTTCGACCGGGCGGCGACATCTCTCGGCAGATGTTCGGCGCTCGGGCGTAACCCAGACGCAGCGTGCTCGACGGGTCGCGGTCGCATTAGCGACCGCGAGGTAGCCCGCGAGGACACGCGGCGGCGCGGGCGATAGCGTGGTAGCGGTGGCCGGGCTTCGCCTGGCAGCGCGGCCCAAGCCTGAATTGAGCCGACCCGCCCGGACCGCTTTTCACCCAATCCAGATTTTCCGGTCCGTGCCTGCACGCGAGGCCCATTTGTTGAATCCGGTCCGTGCGGGTGCACGCGAGGCCTTTCAGTTTAATTACATGCTTTGTATATCTATGTAATAGATTAGATATAAATGTGCGGGTTTCACGATTGGGCGCGATGAGCGTTTTATTTTATTTTTATCGTTCATATGCATGTCGTGGATGTTTAAATTATGCGATAGCATGCTATGTATGTTTATATTACGTTGACAAACCTTTAAGTGTTTTACGTAATTGGATGCGCATAGTAAGCATGCTAGGTTTATCGCGTTTATCAAGCATATTTTAGAATTACATGAGCATGTTTTACATGTTGAGTTCTATAGAAAAGCATGCTAGGATTACGTGATCTGCATGGACAAACCTTTTGAATAAAAGACTAAGCAAGCAACCCGACAAATTAATTTTTCAAATTAAAATGTCAAGACCTCCACTTTTGATCTCTAAACAAAGTGAGGCGATGCTGTGAGTGGCGCCCACACGCGTGGTTTGCTTGCTTTGTTTATCATAAGTTTGTTAGATGAGATTTCTAAATAAAACATTTTAAATCTATTGAGAAGTGGGAGTTTCATGTGTAAGCGCCCACACGCATTGGCTTGCATGTGCGATTTTCATAAGTTCTCTAGAGATAGATATAAAATGAGATAACAAAAGAATTTGAATTGGGCGGTATGGTCAGAGTGAGTATGCCGATTCTAAAAATTCATTTTATTTGTTAAAATTGTGGTCATTGCTTAGACATCACCTCAAGTACAACTTCCATGAAGTCCCTTCTTGCGATAGTGATGTGGTCTAGTAAGGTCCAATCGTTAATTTCATTTGTCATAAGGATAAGTTGACATGGATTGAAATTAAGCGACTAAAGGTATATTTTAGTCTAGTCGGGGGTTCATGTGTAGCGATCACACGCGTGGCTTGCATGTGGGATTCCTTGGGCGATTGGAGGTTTCAATTAATATTGTTTTATCAAAAGGTTACAATATTATTATTACGAATTATTTGCGATCGTATGCTTATGTGTTTTACATTATCGTTTCGATATGTCTCTTACGCCGATTATCAATATGCTCGCACAAAATCCGTTATCCGGTCCAAATTTTATCGAGTGGAAGCGAAACATGGAATATGTTCTTATCATTGAAGAACATATATTTGTTCTCACTACTCCTAAACCCGATGCCTTATCGACGATCGACTAATGAGCGAGAGTCGGCGGACTTTGGAATAAGTCAAACAATATGGCTAAATGCTATATGATGACTACGATGTCCAAAGGCTTGCAGCTGCAACATCGATCGATGGTAGACGCTGACGATATTTGGTCGAGTCTCGAGTAAGTTTGGGCGATCGGATCGACGATCGCTTCACACAATGAGAGAAATCTTGGCGTGTAAGATGGAAGAAGGAAGTTCGGTCCATGAACATGTCTCCACATGACTCGTCTCATGGATAGTCTTGATCGGTTGGGAGGAGGTATTGACGGTGAAGGTCGATATCATCCTCAATACACGCCCAAGTCTTTTGAGAACTTTCGTAAATGCGATCATGAGCAAGACCGGGTTTACACTTAGTCGGTTGCTTAATGATCTCGTGGTCACGGAAGGAGTTATGGGAAAAGGAGCACATGCTCTTGCTAGCACATCTAAGGGCCCAAAATTTTAGTTGCAAAATGGAAATAGAAAAAGGGTACCAAAGGTGGTAGAGGCAAGGAAATAGTGGGAGTAATGGGAGCGAGAACATGGTGTCATAGGAGGCTTGAAGAAGCGAAGAGAAGGCAAGTGCTTCAAGTCGGCAAGGCGGGCATTGGAAGGCCAAGTGCCCTATGCTCGAAGGCTCAGTGCGCCGTTTGCTTTAATGTGAAACATGTTTAGCGACTTGTTCTACCCATTCTTGGGTAGTAGATACTGACATATTGATCATGTTTGTTACACCTTGCGTGGGTTCCTGCGGACAAGGGAGGCTGTTTGATGGCGAGATAACGATCTCCATGGGCAACGCGCGAAAGTCGAGGCCGTTGCAGGTTGGAGATGTTACTTTATGTTTTGAAAGCAGTTTTAGTTTTAAAAGACATTTTATATGTGCGGATTTTTAGCGGAACCTTGTTCTGTTTGAAATTATTTACTCATGGATATTCTGTTATTTTTGATAGTGGTGTTTCTATCATAAGAAATGACGAAGTTATACTGTGTTGGCACCTATATAATTAAGCTTTATACTATTTACAAACATAATACCTATAACTATGTTTGCATCTTCATCAAACCCTAAAAAGAAAGTTTTCTTCAAGATGACTCTACTTTTCTGGCATCTTAGATTAGGTCACATCAATCTAAATAGGATCCAAAGGCGGCTAAGAATGGGCGTTGGGTAATCTCACGGTTACTCCGCTCCCGGTCTGCGAATCTGTATAGAAGGTAAGATGTCGACCGGACCCTTCAAAGCGAAGGGTTATAGAGCCAAAGAAATGTTGGGTTAGTCCATTCGACTGTGTGGACCGATGTCCACACAAGCGCGTGGAGGGTGCAGTATTTTGTCACTTTCATTGACGATTACTCAAGTGCGGATACATATACGCTTGCGAAGTGCGAATGCTTTGAGAAATTCAAAGTGTTTAAGGCGGAGTGGAGGCGAAGCTAGGTAAGAGTATCAAGTCGCGCGGTCGATCGCGGTGGCAAATACCTCGAACGAGTTTATGGACTATCTAGTGAAGTGTGGGATTACATCCCAAACAAGACTTCACCGGGCACACCTGACAAAATGGTGTGTCGGGGCGAAGAAATAGGACTCTTTTGGAAATGGTTAGATCTATGATGAGTTATGCTACATTGCTATTTCGTTACGGGGGTATGCCTTAGAGGCGGTGGCATACTTGCTAAATCTAGTACCGTCAAGTCGATCGAAAGACCCCTTGAGTTGTGGTTCGGGCGCAAGACTAGTTTAAGCCACATAAGGATATAGGCGATCCAAACACGTCTTTGAACAAGAAGGTGACAAGTTGGAGGCTAGATCCGACGCAAAGGCTGTTTATTGGCTATCCTAGAGGAGCGAAGGTGGTTTATTCTATAGTCCTAAGGATCGGAAGGTCGTTATTAGCACTAATGCTCGATTCTTAGAAGAGGACTACATGAAAATCATAAATCCAAAGTTGAAATCATTCTTCAAGAATTAGAAGATGATCGTATTCCACCACCGAATAGGCGAAGGTGCGAGATGTCGAGTCTAGTGGGAGGATCGACACGGATACTTCAAGAAATTGAAGTGGGTCGAGTTCCTTGGAGATACCGGCCGTCTGAGTGGTACCTACGACAAGTTGTGCAAGTTAGAGAACCACAAGTATTCTGCACCCACCGTTGCCATTGTGCTGTAGAACCTCGTCGTAGTGGGAGGTTGTTCGTCAACCCGGCGATTTATGTTCGTGGGTGAATCTTGATTTAGTCGGTGACGAACATGCGATAATCGACCCATGGACATACTGAGGAGGCGATACAAGATATAGATGCAAGATCATGGCACACCGCTATGGACTTAGAAATGGAGTCCATAGCGGCTATGGATGTATATGAAAGACACCTCTACCGGATGGCAGGAAGCCGTAGGTAGTACGTGGATATCTGAGAGGAGAGAGATTCCGATGGAGAGGTTTCGACTTTCAAAGCCGGGCTTGTGGCGAAGGTACACTCAGATTGAGGGCATCGATTTCGATGAGACCTTTTCACATAGCAATGCTCAAGTCCATCGTAATTCTTGGCCATAGCAGCCCATGAACCTAGAGGTTTGGCAAATGGATGTTAAAACCGCTTTTCTAAGCGGTTACCTTGAGGAAGGTAGAGACATCTATATGCAACAACTTTGAAGGTTATGTGGTAAGGGTGAAGAGCATCTAGTATGGAAGCTTAAGAAGTCCATTTATGGACTTAAGCGAACCTCGATCATGGAACTTACGCTTTGACGAGGTGGTAAAGTCTATGGATTTACCCAGTTGCCTAGCGAGAGTTGTGTGTATCGGTTAGATGTCAACGGTGATGTGGTATTTCTTGCACTTTATGTAGATGACATCCTTCTAGTTGGCAACAACGTGAAGGCATTATCGAACGTAAAGTTGGCTATCGATCGGTTTCAAATGAAAGACTTAAGAGATCGCAGATACATTCTTGGGATCAAGGTTTCCGAGATCGCGAGAAGAAAATATTGAGCTTATCTCGGGCGTCTTACATTGATCTTGTGATTACTCGTTTAGTATGCAAACCGCCAAGAAATGATTGCTACCTTTCGGACATGGCGTTCCTTTATCTAAAAGCGATCACCTATGACCGCAAAGGAGATAGAGAAATAAGACAAGTTCATACGCTTCGCCGTAGGAAGTCTCATGTCTGTAATGCTATGCACGAGGCCGATATACTGGTGCGGTAGGCATAGTAGCTAGATATCGATCTAACCTGGACAAGCTCATTGAATGATAGAAGCATATACTCAAGCACGAAAAGGACTCGAGATTATAGGCTGGTTACCATGCGGATAGTCTAATGCCTTTGGGTTATCTGGACTCGGTTCCAAGTGACCGTGATGAGAAAAAGTCGACCTCGGTATGTGTTTACCTTGGGAGGTGGAGCCGTATCTGGCTGAGTGCAAAGCGGCGATGCATTGCGGACTCTACCATGGGCGGAATATGTAGCGGCCGGAGGCTTCTAAGGAGGTCTGTATGGTTCGAGAACTACCTCATGGATCTAGATGTGGTACTGGTTTGCCCAAGAGTATCATAGTTTCTTGTGATAACTTTCGGTGCGATGGCAAACTCAAAGGAACCACGGACCCCAAAGCGACCAAACACATAGAGAGAAAGTACCATGTCACACGAGAAATCGTTAGGCGGTGGCGTCTTTGATTGAAAAGATTGATCTGACGGAAAATCTAGCGGATCCATTCATGAAGAGCACGCATAAAAAGTCTACGATGGACACGTTAGAGGACTTGGATTGCGCTTGATGGCACCCACTTAGAAAGGAAAATTTTGTATAAGTGGGAGAAAGCAAAGTGATGGTTGTTTGTAATAGCTAGTAGAGACACATTGTATACTAAAGTTTGCTTTAGTATAAGTGGGAGATTGTTGGATTTGTATCTTTGAAAGCGGTTTGGTTGAGCTTGTATACAATGTTTCTGTTACCACTATTACAATCTCCTATCGAATTGAATACTTGATTGCATATATCTGTGTCCCTTATCTCATATATAAGTTAGATCATACGATTGTGTAGAAGATCACGAAGTGCGTATGATTGGTGAAGCTTAATGAGATATAAAAGTTTCACTGGTGAGATAACTTAAGGGCGAGTTGTCGGTTTGAGGCTGCGGTATATAGAGAAGTGACTTGACTTAGTTACTTGTCTATCTTTGATGCGTCTACGGCGTATTGAAGGATCACGATGAGATGTGTTCTTCTTCGACCGTCGTGAAGAACCAAGATCTCGGTGACTTCGATGATCTAAACCTCGATAAGGTATTAGGTGAGTATGAGTTCTTGACCATCACTTTGACTTGTTATGAGTGAGGGTTATATGTTCTAACCAATTCTCCGCATCTTGGGTGGTGGCGATCTTGTATGTCATCTAGTTATACATGTCAGTCACCGTATCCGTTTAGGATGATGGCGTCCCTTAAGGAGCTCAAAGGTTTATTGTACTAAACCACTGCGGTTGAGTTAGCTCAAGTACAATAATAAGGTTGAGTGGTACTACTTAAGAAATGAAGTTATTGTCGTTTTAAGCGATGATTGCTATAAATGATTAATGGACGCGTTCGATATCTTAAATACGAGGATTCGTAATGTCTAAGTGCAAGCCGACTCAACTTCGATAATAAAGGGTAAGTCGACATTCTTTCTCTAGTGGCATGATCGAATGTTTATAAATTAATTTATGTTGCAAGGTGAACATAAGATAATTAATTTATTTGAGGCCATCTTTATTCCTTGCATTTGATCCACAGGGTGGCCCGTCCAGCCGTAAGCTCTTGAAATCTATGCCCTATTGCTCCTTTGGCAAGATTTTATTCTTTTTATCCCACAAGGATATTATTATATTTATGGTATATGCATAGATCCTTTCCATATAAGATTATGGTAATAATCACGAGTATGGAAATAATCACGAGAGTATGGAAATAATCACGAGATTATGGTAATTTTCCATATAGGATTATGGTAATTTCCATATAGGATTATGGTAATTTTCATATGGGATTAAGGTAGTGCATTATAAATATAAGGTATGAGATAAAGTCAGGTTAATGCTCACATAATCCACAATATTTCGGACATCTCATAGTGTTTGAGAGAGATTTTCGTGAGTTTTGGTGAGAGAGCATTGGGTGATTTTCGAAGCATTCTCCATAGATCGTCCTCACTCGGCGTTGGAGATTGGGCATCGGGATACGATCGGAAGGTCAAAGCACGAGTCTCGACCGTTCGATCCGTTCATCCGTTCGATCCACCTCGGCGGATCGAGGTAAACACGAGAAAACCCTACGTGTTGCGATTAATTATATAGATGCATGCTATGTTTATAATCAATGTATGGTGAATTAAATATCAAGATGGATCCTCGGGCGAGGGTTAACATAAGTTTTCCCTACAAACTTTAATTTATTTTTTAAATGAACTCAACTTTACAGTTTGAAGACACAAAGATAATAATCGATAACATATTGACCACAATAAATTTATCATCCCAAAAAGTTAACAATCACAACATTTTAAACATATGCGTCAAAATATAATCACATATTACTCAATCTCATCACATATTGTTCAATCTCATCACATCGCATAATATCATCATACATATACATACATATACGATAAATTCACGATAAATTCAAGCTCATATACATATACATATACATATACATATACATATACATATACATATACATCGCATAAATTCATAATTAATTCATCTACATTCATACTTATACATATACATCATACATATACATATACATACACAAAATTCAAGATCATATACGAACATATACATATACATATCGAGAAATCTGATATACAACAATACACGAACAAAGAGGCGATTGGGCGAGGTGAGAGGGTGGTGGCGGGCGGTGGCAGCTGCGAGGTAGGGGCGAGGTGAGGCAGAGGCGGCGGCGGAGAAAGGGCAGCAGCGGCATGGCGTGAGCGGCGGTGGTGGCAGGCGGCAGGCGTGGGGCTGGGGCGGCAGCGGTGAGGCTCGGCGGCGATGGGCGGTTGAAAACGGCGAGAGAGGCAGTGAGCCGGCGAGTAAGGTTGAAGAGCGATGGCGAGGCGGTGAAGATGACGGCGAGGCTACAGGAAGGCGGCGGCACGGGGAAAGACAGCGAGGAGCGGCGCGAGGCAATCTGGATAAGGGTTCGCAATTGGGGAAGTTTGCGTGAATGAAAAACCGAGGTTGAATCCGTGTTTGTTTTAAAATCAGCGACGGATCAGCGATGTATAATCAACGACGGATAATAGGTCATCGTAATTCCGTGTTGATCGGCAACAATTACGACGATCTATTATCCGTCATTGATTATCGTCGTTGATCATCTTCTAAGTAGTCGTCATTATTCGAAGTTGATAGTCCGTCGTAGATCCGTCGTTGATCGTAAAATCGTTATTAGTTGTTGGTCGTGGTTGATTAACGACGGACTTAGTTCATCGTTAATCGGCGGCGGAATGACGACCTATCTTACATATATATTAAAGTATAATACGTTTCGGTCCTTCGTTGATCCGTCGTTAATCGCCGATGGAGAATTTTCCATCGTATTTCCATCGTTGTCCGTGCGTTATTCTTGTAGTGGAATTTTTTTATTAAAATTTTAGATTTTTTGATATTCGTTCTGATCAGATTTTTCTCTCTCTCAAAATTTGGATTTTCTAATCGGTTCAGATTAGGCTAAAATCTGAACCGAAATCCGAATGCTCACCCCTAGTTGCAACTGCTGCTATTATATTTTATGTTGTTAGTGTTTCTGATATCAGAGAGATTCTCTCTCTTTCTTTCACACACACATAAGTGTATAACTCTTGTTGATTATGTCAGAGTGTTGTCAGAAATCATTCAAGGACTTTGAAGAGAGAGAGATATGGGAATGGTAAATTCATGTCATCTTAATTTGAGTTCTAGAGAGAAGGGCTAGAAGAAGGGTGACAAAGAATCTAAATGTTAAAATAATTAGCTTGTTTACTAAGAAATTTGTATGCTTACTTCCTTTTCTCCATCTAATATTTTCTACCTTGAAGATTAGTTTATTTGATTGTTTGAAGAATTTGAGAACCTTTTTCTTTTACATTGTTATATTTATTGAATCGAATATAAGTGAGTTCTTTTGTTTGTTATGCTTATTGAGTTTGTTTAAGTGGATTATTTGATTAAATCTAATATACATTTAGATTTGGTTTCAATAGCATATAGTTTTTGGGATTTGATTTTGAATTTCACAACAAGTTTTGCATGATTATAAGGGTTTTACGATGTGAAAAATCTGATTTGTGACACCAAAATAAGAAACTTTCGTTGCATGTAGTCGAGTTAACAAAAATTTTATAGGAGATCTGAAACTAATATGTTATGGATAGTCGAATTAATATTGATGTTCCAAAATGCATAATCGGGACATCTAGAAATATATGTTATAAATTGTATGTAGAAATACGAATATGATGATAAAAACAAAGTTGGATAAAACCGAGGTAAAGTTTGACTCTTTCTCAGAAGATAATTTAGCTTAGTTACAATGCACAGTTGTTTAGCTATTATCTCCAAGATCTGATGGTTTAACAAATACGAATAGTTACACTACTAGATGTATTTTCGATGAACTATTTGACACTCGGAGACGAGCTTTGAAGAATGTATGAAGTAGATTGATTATCTTCTTTTCGATTGTGTTTAATCATCTTACGGGGTCCTTTTATAGCCCAGGTGCTGTTAAGTGAGCTGATTGCGAATGCCCTACCACGACCCGAACCGTGTGTCGATCCGTGGCTGATCGAGTTAGCCGGACCGGCGTGATCGATCGACCATGCATGAATCCAACAGCGCCGTCATGTGGTGAGTCAGATGTGTCATGAGAGCTATCTCTAAGTGTCGTGTTGGCAAAACTTTTGGCTCCTCAAAACTCCTCACGATGAAGTACAAAGTGCGCTCTAAAGCGCCCATCACGACGTGCTGCGTGCTCGTGCTTGTGCTCGGGACTCGGATGGTGCTTTGCACCGTCCTAAATGGCATTTGAGTTAGCCGTAAAATAGCTAATTAAAACTCACTAGGGTACACCATAGATGGTACACACTTGATTATTCTTTATTGATGTGAACTGTTTATATATAACTTAGAACTTGATAATTTTCCAATGTGGGATAGAAAACTATTCGACCATTAACAAGCGACTTTAAGTATTAATTATTCATTCATCACACAATGGTTTGAGCACATAAATACACTAAATTGATCTACACAAAATATAGATTCCAAATCTAAGCTCATATACAATTATTCCGACAATATATAAATAAAAGATAATTAATTTAATTACTCAAGTTCAAATCACGTTTCATTTATTTTGGAGTTCGATCTAGTTAAAGTAAGCAAAATGAAGCCCATGATTCTTGAAAACTCGACAAATATTGTAACAAAATTAAAAATAGAACATTATTTACTTTTATACAATTAAAGAGTTATTGGATCGACCACCTATGTTGAAAGTTGAGGCCATAAACTATAATTTATCCTTTATTTTATAGTGACATCTACGTCACTACGGCGTTGAAAGATCACATATCTTCCGTTCAATGCTCCATTTGTCTCAAATTTATTTCCTAGTAATTTTGGATATGAATTTTAATAAAATCATTAAATATATTATAAATGGGTAAGAATCTCATTGATAGGATCTGCCCAACTCGAGGCCCAAGCATCGGGCCCAATATAAATAAGCGACATTAAGCTCGGCTGACGAGTTCGGCCGAAGAGGACTCCTAAAGCCGGTAGGAGCAGAGAAGATTCGGCCATATCTAAGAGAATCCTAATTGGAGAAGAGATAGGATTGAGATCCTATCTTAGAATAGATCTTGGATTCGAGATCTAGGTCATTATAATCGTGTATAAATAGAGGCTACAATTAGGCGGAAAGGGCATCTAAACTCTCGTAATCCTCCTCATATTATCGATATCTGAATACTCTCTCCTAAGTGGGCGTAGATCTTATTCATAGATCGAACCACGTAAATCCTTAGTGTTCTTGCGTGCATTTATTTCCCTAACGAAATTAAGATCGATCCTTTGGTGCGTGCATGGGAAGCGAAATTCTATGTTTCGATCAAAGTTTATTCTGGGGAATCGATCACGATAATGAGAACAAGAAGTCTTGCATCGGGGCGGCTGCGGCAACAACGGCAACAGCGGAGATGGAACACGCCGAGCTCGGCTGGGAAAAACCCGTCGGAGAATCGACCCACGAAGGGCACGTCCGAGCCTCGGCGAGCAAGCGATCCCGTCCTGCGTGAAGAAGCGAGAATACAGCGAAGGAGATCGCGGTAACAAGGAGAACCTCGGCTCCATGAATGAACCTTGGCAGCGCCGTCGAGGGGTTTCTTGAGAAAAACAAGGAGAGCTTTCTCAATACCTCGGCCAAGTACAAGGTCGACCGCGTCCGAAGAAAGGCAGCGAGCCTCGTCTAAACATGAGGCACCTGGCGAGGTGAATCCCCGGCGTCAAGTCATGGGCTCATACCTCTGCGAGTTGGGGCCCAAACCAACAGCGCAGGAGGAGCAGCGGTGCGGGAAAGGGCGTTGTGACCGTCGCGAGGTCGGTCTGGTCACCAAAATGAGTTCGATCGGCGAACTCCGTCCCATTCTCAGTAGGCCGGCAGAGTGCGGAAGATAGTCGCCCGTTCTCGAACAGAATACTCGACACTCCACTCTCGAGAAAAATACGGGTGTCGAGCATTGCCCCTCTGACGGACTAAGGGACCGGCGAACTTCCTCTCATGATTCCGGTATAATATGATCAACCAGCGCCTCGGCACAATTCACATGTGCAAACTCTTCCGGAGTTACTAGTCGACAGCGCCCCCGGTGGTTTGACGATCTACCTCCGGAAGCATTGGTTCTACCGCGACGATGGCGCCTTCCATGAAGGTTCTTCGGAAAATTGAGTCAACGTCGTCGACACCTCCTCGCCGTGAGGCAAAATCGAGGCGAGTCCGTTAGCGACTTTATGACTAGGTTCAACAAGGAATGCTAAAAGTCAAAGGCGTGAATGACCTCCTCATCATCTCGGCCTTCCAAAATGGCATCTTGGGGCCTTATACAAAGAAATCGTCAATCTGAACCCGTCTTGCGATGGGTATGCGTATATGCCGATCGGTTCGCCAAGCGGACGAGGGCGATAGAAAAAGCCTGAAGCGAAAAGCGGAACCCTCTAATAAAGGAATGAAAGGCGAGGGAAGGAGATCGAAGCGAGGCGGCGGGCGCCTTGGAAAGAATCGTCGTGATAGAGTCGAGCTCGGACCCGGAGCACTTGGGCGACCTCAATATACTCTATTGACAAAATCGAGGACTGAAATCTCTGAACTCCACATGAATATGTTCGAGAAGCCTCGGCCGATGACATGGGGTCAACGCGAACTAAGGACAAATCTTGTTCTTTCCATGAGGATTACAGACGCGATCGGAGGAGTGCGAGATCTCGTGGGAGACATCGAGATGTTGATGCAGGGATGGAGTCACGAAAAAGTGAAGGACAAGCCCGGCGGTGGCGATCTGAAGCCCCCCGGGTCGGAAGAAAGGAAGGCGGAGGGAGGAAAATTGTGCCTCACAAGAAAGAAAGCGCGACAGCGACAAGGAAGGGACGGCGAACCCCGATCTGACGGGGTCTTCCACCATCACGGGGCTCACGGGGTTACAAAGTCTTCACATGGTGAGCCGAAGTCCCACACCTCCGAGACACATCGACAAGAGGTTGAAAGGACGAGGTGATCACTTTCTTGAGGGCGACCCGTACCATGGTAGTACCCGCGGGGCGCGTTGGTGATCCAGGCGGTGGTCGAAACAAATTTGTGAAGAGCATATACATCGGCGGTGGTGCGTCGGTGAGCATCCTCTTTAAGGAATGCTTTGACAAGTTAGGAATAGAGGCGGCGCCTCGTGCGGCGCCGCTACCACTTGACTTCGTGCGGGAAGAGCGCGCCAGATGGAGTGTCGACCTGCCGTCACAGTGGGAAGGGCACCAGCGAGCTCTACTAAAGTGAGTGCAGTTTTTAGTGGTCGGTGCCCGCTCGCGTACAACATCATCTTGGGCGAGGCGGCTAAATGCGATGGGCGGTGTGCTCAACCTACCACGACAATGAAAATCCTACAAAGGAGGGGTAGCCGTGATCGGGAGACGGAAGCGAGCTAAGGAATGCATGCGGTCGCTACGAAGGTGCGAGCACCGGTCCGACACCATGCAGCATAGCAACTAAAGAAACCGAGGAGTTGGGCAGGAAGGCGTCGTCCTTGAGAGAACTCGGTAGAGGAGGTCGCATTGTATGAAGGCAGGCCATTCGAGGTTGTAAAGTTGGTTCTCTGGGATACCTCAATTAAAAGAACGAGATAATCCGACTCTAAGGAGTTCGAGAGCGTGTTTGCTTGGTCACCCTCGACATGACAGGGGTCTCACCAACTATCATCACCCACCATCTCAACATTGACCCGAGTGTGAAACCGGTTCGGCAAAAGCAGCAGTTTTTGCGCCAAGCGGAATCAAGTCATCCATGACGAGGTGAACCAACTATTAAAAGCTCGCATCTTGTTAGAAGTCAGTATCAGGCACGGATAGCCAACGATGATGGTAAAGAAAGGAGGAGGGGATGGAGAATGTGCATCGATTACACGATCTCGATAAACATTGCCTAAAAGGCGTTACCTCCTTCCTGATATCGACAAGAAGGTTGGCGCTTTGGTCGGTCACGAAGTCTTGACTTTTGGATCTATCTGAAAAGGATATCACCGGTCTTCATGGACAAGCGAAGGCGTGGCCAAAGCGGCCTTCATTATGGACTTGGTCTTAGCATATAAGAAGATGCCATTCGGACTCAAGAATGCGGGAGCCACCTATCGAAGAATGGTGGACAAAATATTTCGACCCTCGTAGGGCGGAATGTGGAAGTGTCGTGGGCGACATCGTCAAAAAGCAGAAAGGAAGCCGTGGGTTTGCCGACCTCAAGATTGTCCTCGGCTTACTTAGAAAAGTCGACCTAAAATTAAACCCCGTAAATGCTGCGTTCGCGATTCGGTCAGGAAAATTTACGGGTGTTGGGTTTCCTGAAGGGTTAAAGCCGATCCATCGAGGTTGAAAACATTGTGGAGATGGAGATGCGAAAGACAATTCACGGCGTACACAAGTTGATAGGATGCATAGCCGCACTCATTTGTTTTTTCTTTCGAGCTGCGGATAGCGACTCCCTTCTTCAAAATACTCAAAAGGCTCAGGAGTTCTCACGGAATGATATACACAAGTCCGCCTTTGAAGATCTCAAGAACTACCTCTTCAAACTCCCCACTCTATCCGTCCAGAAAGAATGAGAGGTCCTTTCCTATACCTCGCCGCCTCGGACGAAACCATAAGTCTTGATCTTGATGCGAGAGGAAGGACGTCGACTCCGTGTATTTCATCGGCCGGCGTTAAAGGACCGAAACAAGGTACCAACCTTTGAGAAGCTCGCACAGCATTAGTAAATCTTTGCGAGGAGATTCGTCCATACTTTCATGCATCCCATACAAGTTCTCACTGGTCACCCACGGCAAGTATTGACAAAGCCAAAAGCCTCAAGGAGAATTACGAAGTGGGCAATTGAATTGGGCGAACACGATATATCTTTTGCCCGTCGAGCCATCGAGGTCGGGCCTTGCGAGACTTTCTTGTCGAGGCTAACCCAAGAAATCGATGTCCACAGTGCATGTCGGGGCGTTGCGAAGCGAACGATAGATAAACAGGAGGATTCTTGGCAAATCTCGTTGGCGGGGCTTCGGGAAAAGCGGTGGCGGAGAGGTGTCCTACTCCTAGGGCCGGATGGCGAGATCGCCTCACGCCGGTTCGCATTCAAAAATACGAACAGCGAAGTGGAATCGAGGCCTTAATTGCGGGACTTCGCCTGGCTCAAAGCCTTGAGTGCGAGCCGTGCAAGTTCACGGTGACTCTCAAGTCATAGTGAGTCACATGTTGAAATCTGAGGCAAAAGGCAGGGATGAAGAAGTAACTTGAAAAAGCCAAAGCACAACAAGCTTTCTCACACTTCCGAGTTAGTTCGCATCGAGGGAGCAAAATAGCGGTGGCGTCTTAACCAAATTAGCCTCGTCGTCGGCGAACTCACGATGAGGAAGTCAAAACATGAGCATAAGCGATGGCGATACGGGCCGAGGTTAGCATAGTCTCGATGAAGAACCCGATTGGATGACTACCGTTCGAGAGTACACGGAGAAAGGAGAACTACCCATGATAAGCTCGAGGCTAGGAAAATCTTGAGCAAATCTCTGCGATATACACTTGAGCGAAATTCTATAGAAAATCATACCTCAGACCTCTCCTAAGGTGCAGGTCGAACCGAGCTGATTACGTACTACGAAATACATGAAGAATCTTGTGGAAGTCGCGTGGACCTGCGCCCTATTAAAGAAAGTCATGCGATGGGGATATTATTGTGACAATGTTCCGGGACTCGATCGATCTCGTGAAGAAATGTCCAAGTGCGAATTCATGGAAGCGTCGAGGCTACCTCAAAGCCGACCTCGCTTGACATGCAAGCCCTTGGCGTTTATGAAATGGGGATCGATATCGTGGTCGCTACGCAAAGCTCAGGCGGTTCAATTCACGATTGTCGCGATCGATTACTTCACGAAGTAGGTGGAAGCCGAACCATTGGTAAAATCATGAGCAAAACGCCTCAACCGTACGGAAGAGCATCGTGTGCAACGGCATCCCTCATATCCTTATTTGAATAATGGGACACGGTTCATGGATAAAGTATTGAAGAATGGTGTCGAGAGCTTGGATCGGCGAAATTCACCTCGGTGGCTCATCCTCAAGCAAATGGTCAAGCCGAAGTCACCAGCGGACAATCGTGAAAGGACTCGAGACTCGCCTCGATCGAGTAAAGGGCGATTGGGTGAAAATTTACCAAGTCCTATGGTGGTACCGTACTACACCTCGGACATCGAGCGGAGAAACACCTATAGTTTGGCGTACGGAATCGAGCGGTGATCCTGCGAGAGATCGGTATGTCGAGCCCTGCACTATTCACTTCTCATTTGAAGCAAGCGAGGAAAATCTACGACAGATCTAGATGCGCTCGAGAGAGAGAGACCTCGCCTACATCAGCGAAGCTCGGTATAAGCAACAAGTAGCTCGGTATTACAACCCGTAGCGTCAAATCCCGACAATTCAAGTGAGCGACCTCGTACTTCAAAATAATGAAGACGATAAAGCCGTAAGCTCGGATGGCTGGAAGCCGCATGGGAAGGGCCTTACCGGTCACGAAGTCCTCGGAAAAGGGTCATACAAGCTTCGCTCGTATATCAAGGCGGCAAATACCGATGCGTGGCACATCGTTCATCGAAGAAATACTTTGCATAAGTGTCAAAAGTCGAGTCTGTTCGGTCGTGTCATTTAGTGCATTCGGTTCGTCCTTGAGTCTTGTTATTACATCGGTCTTTATCGATAAAATATTTTTCTTGCATGTTTTATTTATCACTTATGCATACTATCTCTTCTCCATTATACAATACCCTCGAGGAGGGCGAAATACCCTCGACGGAGACGGACTACCTTCGTTTAAATACAAAGGCGAACTCAAGCGTGCGTGAGGGACCACCTAGCGATAAAACTTGCAAATAAGGAACCTATACCTCCGTTTATTTCGGGAAGAGGACCACCCTAGCGATAAAACTTGCCAAAAAAGCTATACCTCCGTTCATTTCGGGAAGAGAGACCACCCTAGCAATACTTCTTGCCAAAAAAAACCCTACCTTCGTTTATTTCGAGGATGAATACCTTCGTACGAGGACGAACTACCTTCGTTTATTTAGGATGAACTACCTTCGTACGAGGACGAACTACCTTCGTTTATCGAGGATGAACTACCTTCGTGAATACGAGGACGACCTACCTTCTTATTGGTTACGGTAATAAAGGACATTGAAAAGTCGACACGAAGCAAGAAGAATTATTCTTATTTCAAGGTATACAATTTATACATTACGAGGGCGAAGAGGGCCGGGGCGAGAAAAGCGAGCGATCCTAGAGAAAATCGGGATTCACGGTTTGTCTATACTAATCCTACCTCTACCTCGTCCTCGATCTATCTTTGAGAGCCACCTTGACGACCTCTAGGTCCCATAAGATGACCTCGGCAGCTCGATGACACCCGACCTCGGCTCAGCGAGGGCCCTCGTCTCTCTTGGGCAATAAGCGTCTCTCTTGAGCTTGCCACTCCATGAGAAAAAGGCTCGGGGCAATGGCGAAGTCTGGAAGGCAGAAGAAGTCCCGGCAGTAGAAGCCTCGGTCGGCCGAGCAAGCACCGTTCGAAAGGAATGGCGAGCCACGACGATCTTGTACAAGCCGCCGACCTTCTTAAAATCGGCATCTTGCTCTTGATATTGCCGAGAATCAAGCCGTACTCATTCCTATATCTCCAACGGTGATTGCTGAGCTCTTCAACTTTGTCTTAGCCTCGGAAATGGTCATCCCTCCACCTCGTGCAATTTCTTCGTACTCTACATGTTCTCGGTGACCCGTTTGGCTTTCGCCTCAGCGATCTCGAACTTATCTTCCAATTCCAAAAGCGAGCACGAAGCTCGTCACAGCTCTCTGGCGGCCCTAAACTTAGTGTCGGCCTCCGCGCACATGGCTAGTCTTCCTCCATATGGAGAGTTCGAGCCTCTTTTGATTCGAGGCAGCGTCAAAGCTTGATTTGATTCAACGAGGGAAGCATCGGGCATTTCGGGGGAAGGCGAATAAAAGATAAATTTCTTCACGTAAACAAGTGATTTTATTATGCCTTGGGTAGATACAAAGTGTACATGTACATTAAAAAAAAAAAGAAGGATCGGCCGACCCTCCGGAAGCTTCCGCCCTCGGGCTGTCAGCTCGGCCACCTCACGGACTTGGGAAGCGTCGACCTCCTCCTCACGACTTGACTTCTTTGGCCTCTCTGGACGAGGCCCTTGACCTCCTCACGAGTTCGAGAAGCTTCAGCTTCCTCGGGGACTCCCGAGCCTCGACACCCTCAAAGCCTCGGTGCCGCTCACGATCCCTTAGCAAGATCAGCCATTAAAGCTTGATCATGGGATCTCGGTCCACCGGCGAGCCTGAGGCCGATTCATGATCAACAAGACCGAAGGCAGTCGAGACTCTCCAGCAAGGGCAAGCCCTTCAATCCGTAGGCCGGGACCTCGAGAATAAGCCCATGAGGCGTCGTCCTCTGTCACCTCATACCCTTACTTGGACTTATCCAAATCAGGGTAATCCTCGGCAACTTCCTCGATGGCGTCAAGAAGCTGCGTTTGTTCAACACCCCAGCCACGCGCAGCTACCTGGAGAAACCCCGGATAGGAATAGCCTCTCGGCAAAGCGCGAAGCATCTCCCTGCGAGCCCGCCACTTGGCCTCCGGCGTCGGGCTCCTCCCTTGGCCTTCATCAAGCCGACTTGACCTCCACCGCCACAGCCTGCGCCTCGGTGCCACCTCGGCCTCGCCCGCGCCTCGGCCGCCGCCGCCAGCCGCCTCCTCCAGCGGCATCCCGAGCCTTAGCCTCGACCTCGCACACATCTTGAGCGAGGAGAGTCTTCCTCCTCCATCTCCCGGGCATAGCGGGCCCTCCGTCGAGCGGGCACGGCGTCTTTCAAGTACTCCGTCACAGGGCGGATGCCGCCCGCCATTCGATCGTCACGCCTCGACCCTGTGCAATAACCAACCAGGTCGGGAGGACACAATAATTAAATTACTTTACAATGTATGAGCGGATACACTACTCGGAAAAATATGAGGTGCGGGTTGCGGCGAGGATCTCGCGCTCCGGATCGGTGGGGCAGCGGACTCATGGATTACCGCCTTATCCTCTTGAATCGTTTAAGAGGCGTAGGCGAAGGAGACTTGGGATATCTCCATTCCTCTCGGAGGAATCCTCGGTGACGTCCTTGATCGTCAAGTGGGGATCTCGTCTTGGAACTCGGTCCCTTCCTTTTCTTCTTCCTCCGAGCAAGTTCACTACAAAGGAATAGGCGCGGTCGAGAACAACAAAAAGAAAAGCAACTATATGACGAGTATCGGAGTAGGGCCTCGCGCCTCATGGCTCCACCAGTAGCGAGGTCATGGGGCTCGGCCCAGTGTGAGCTCGGCCTCGGAGAAGTCTTCGTCAGCAGGCCGACCTTATCTAAAACCTCCTCAAAGCCACCAAGGCTTACATCGGTGGCGCGTCCGCCAACTTCTACGGATTCCATAAAAACTCGAGGCACTCGTCAAGCCAATGAGAAGAACTTCTTCCGGTTCGAATTTTCGACTTTGTTTTTACTTTGAAGCCACGACGAGGTGATAAGTAATACCACGAGCTAGCTTTAAATTGAAAAAACACGAGGGCGAGCCCCGGGTAAAAAGAAAGTTATGCCGATGGCAAAAGACACAAGACCCGTTAGATGCGAAAAGAATTGGGCATTATTTGAGCAGAGGTATGCGAACATCTGTTGGAGTTCGACATACAGAGAAAAAAAAAGGATCTGAAGACCACCCTTAAATTGTCGTCGTAAACCGTCACAAAACCAACGGAGGGCACAAACCCTATCCTCCAGGACGAGGAACAATAAATTCAACAGACTCGGGAATAAAATACAGAAGAAAAATCCGCTATAGAGGCATCTAACATTGAAGGAATGGAAGACACTTTACAAAATCCACGAAGGCGGGAATTCTACTCTACGCGAGAAGGGAAACAATTAAAGGTATAAACTTCTAAATCCACGAGATGATGACACATCGAGACCACGGCCTTCATGGCCAGTAGGAATCCTCGGAATAAGAAGGAGATGAAGAATCCATTAAATGTAACTTCTGGTTTTGGTATTAAGATCGAGGGGAGGCGATGAACTCGCATTTAGGAACAACAATGGCTATGAACTCTACTTTTTGAAAGCAAAACACTTTTTGAAGTTTGAAAGTTGGTAGCGGATAAAGTGATAAGAGAAAAGCGCGTCGAGGAAGTTATTGCCAATATGCACTTTATCGGGAACCCAACATTTGCAACGCATTAAATGCGCATTAAATGCGGATGGCAGACCCGTGTTCGACATCGACAAGACATCCCGTGTTTGACCTCGTCCTAACGTTACACATTCAACTACGATGTCGTGTATCCACCGAAACCTCGGCATAATGCCTCAGCGGTGAAGCCTCGAAGACCTCGGCATAGCGCCTGCGGTGAAAGCGGTCGAAGACCTCGGCATAGCGCCTCGTCGGGTGAAGCCGATCGAAGACCTTGGCATAGAGCGATCGAAGACTTTGGCATAACACCTTATCGGTGAAGCCGGTTCGAAGACTTCGACATAACACCTCGTCGGTGATGTCGAACACGATGAGTTCGACATAACACCGGAAGGTGAAACAAGTAACATGACGGTAACACCTCGGCACAAGCAACAAATGACCTCGCAAGCGCATCTACATGTGAAACCGGCGACGAAGTCGAGATAAAAGGGCGGCGGCAACAGATCGATCGCGCCCACCGTCATAGACAAATCTACGGTGAATTACAACCCCAAACCCATCACGACCTCGACTGCATCTTTTGGGGGGGGGATGTGATAGGATACTGACCCAACCCCGGGCCCGAGCATCGGGCCCAATATAAATAAGCTTGATATTAAGCTCGGCCAAATGAGTTCAGCCCGAGAGGACTCCTAAAGCCGTAGGAGCGCAGAAGATTGGCCATATCTAAGAGAATCCTAATTGGAGAAGAGATAGGATTGAGATCCTATCTTAGAATAGATCTTGGATTGAGATCTAGGTCATTATAATCGTGTATAAATAGAGGCTACAATTAGGCGGAAGGGGCATCTAAACTCTCGTAATCCTTCCTCATATTATCGATATCTGAATACTCTATCTAAAGTGGGCGTAGATCTTATTCATAGATCGAACCACGTAAATCATTAGTGTTCTTGCGTGCATTTATTTCCCTAAGAAATTAAGATCGATCACTCATATTATTGTAATATTAAATCAACTAATGGTTGATCATGAAAAGTAAAAGATATAAATAAATAGTAGTATTGAGTGTAAGAGAGAAAAATGGTGGATCATGATGGTAAAAATATAAATAAAAGCGTGTTATTGATGATAATAAGTATGAAGTATTTTGTAGGATAGTATGTCCTTCACATTATATATATATATATATATATATATATATGGTTAGATTCTCATAAGTACATAACCTCCAAGTAGTATATAGTACCGGTGACACGTGTCGGTCTCTTTTCAATATATTTTTTAATTTTGCAAGGGCAAAATGGGGAAGAAAGAAAATCAACCTTCTTCTTCTTCTTATTCTTCTTCTTCTTCTTCTTGATTTGTTTTACAACGGAGACAACAAACATCGGCGACAAGCGGATAGCGACAACGACCATACAACAACAACAAACAACAGTTTTGAAATAAAAAGAAGAAAATTTGATAGCGAAATTGATGAATTTGAGGAAAAAATAGAAGATGGATTTGATAGAAGATTGAAGAATCGAGAGATGGTGGCTATGCGGTGGTTTACTGGAGAAATTCACGATAATTGGGAAAAGAGACGGAGGATTGGTGAGAGAAGGAAGAATGTTAGATTTTCTATTGAAAATCATACTTATGCATATAGCAAAACATATTCATGTATTTAACAAAACATAAAAGCGACATGTTGTACGAAATATAAACATGCATATATGACAAAACATGTTCTTGCATTTAACAAAACATAAACTTGTATGTTGGTCACGAAATACTGAATATCTGAGACAAAACACATTCGTGCATATAAGAAAATATATTCATACATTTAACAAAACAAAAAAATGCATGTTGTTGATGGGGCACTAAGGTCTTGTGATGCGTTTTCAACATACATACATGTTTGTGTTCAACTACATGTATTTTGTGTTCATTTATATGCATAAGTTAGTTGACTATATGCATGGTTGGTTTTGCAATCACATAATAAATCGATTACTAATCTACCCTACTGCAGCCTAAAATAAACACAAAATCCGAAAAATCTTCATCATATGATCTATGAGATGAGTTGATAAGATTGAGTACTACATTATATATATATATATATATATATATATATATGGAGTGGATCAAATGAGAACTATATCTTTTTACGAACTCTGCGAACTATATATAAGGCGTGTAAAGATGATGCACATAAAGGTATAAAGTTGTGCACAACGAAAACTTTCTAAATTTGTTTTGTTGTGCAACAATTTTAGAATATTTTATTGTGCACAACTTTATAGATTTTGTTTATCAACTTTTTTATATACATGCATAGCTCT